>CM053785.1:485105618-485705618 GCA_028749045.1 Cupressus sempervirens
GTTTCCAATATTTTGTATCCATGTAATATTAGGAATATGATCTAGTAAGCACCCCTATCCATGTGATGTTTGTTACTATTTTATGCAAAAATAATAATGAAACCTTAGAACTACTCTCATTTAAGGTTCTCCAATGAAGTCATAAGTTATCTAATCAAATGTGAATGAGTTTAATTTTCTGACTTCCAAGAGTAAGTCAAATTTTAAGAGTGGGGGATGTAATGCCTCCCTAGCAACATGATTTAAGATATATTTTGGCATATTAGGTTCTTATAAATTATGAGTATGGTAGGACGTTAGATGATACTTTGTGTCATGTGTTTTACACTTCCTATGATACATTTCATATGTTTTCAAATATGGATTAGGAAGTATAGATTTTTATGGACATCTAACCCATCTAACACCTATATTACAATTGATATGTTTCCATATACATGTTGTGTTGGTCAATGATGCAGATGTGTGTAGGAACAGGTATTAAAAGTCTCAAAATATATTGATTCAAAGATGCAATCATGATCCATTTAGGCACCCTAAACCTAGAAGTCCTATTATGGGGTCAACTACCTAGTTTGGGGACTTGGGGATCTTTATTCTTATTTGGTATAATGATATTTTACTTATACCTTTATTGTGATTTTAATTGTGTGTGTATATATGTATGTATGTATGTATGTATGTTTAACCAAGTATATGGGTGTACACATAAATGCCAGATTTTACACACACACACACACACACACACACACACACACACGTGTATGTGTGGATCTATGTATGTGTGTGTATGTTGTTGGTTGGATGTATTTTTTTCCATGATTATATTGCAATAACTTAATAACTAAAGTGGAAGAGTAAATAAAGAAGATAAATAAAATAATTCATGCATATTAAAATATTTAAGATTTTGGAACCTAGAACCTTCCACCTACCAATCTCACCCTCCACCAACTCACCCTCATTTTTCTTTGTGAATCCTAAAATGGATAATATATTTTAACCCATATTTTATTAAAACCATAGCAAAAGGTCTTGAAAATTGAAACCTTGACCTCTTAGGAAAGATCATAGAGACTTAATTGATGTGCGATAGATTCCATTGATTAGGGACTTTGTTGCAATCTAGTTAACCTAATGATTATTTGGAGTTGTAAATACAATAAAAATATTATTATTAATTAAAGGTTGATAATACCTTATGGAGGGTGTCAACTACAATGAGCATAACCATTCAGAAATGACATTTCCTACCTTATAAAAGGCAAAAACTATGGAGAATATGATATGATAAAATATAAAAAAATATTTATAAGAAAGTATTTCACCTAAAAGAAATCAAAGAAGCTTATGGAAGTATGAACATCAGGCCTGGTAGGAGTTAAGGAGGTCTGGGGAAATTGAGGATACACATAGACTTCTCCAAAAACTAGCACAAGGGAAACAAGTAGGCCACCATAACACCAACTCTTACCATGAAATTGCTTACAATTTGATAGGAAGAAAGAAATATGTTTATCTAAAATATTTTGTTATATTATATTTTGTATATTTCTGTTCAATTCGATTAATTGGAAATGTATGTGCTTCATCTTTGTTCAAGTATGGAAAATTTTTATGGGAAAGGATGCTAGGATTTGAATCCATAAATTAGGTTGGTTATAGGGTTTCCAGTTTGAGATCTTAGCCCATAAATTTTTGGAAAGCACCTATCCATCCTTTCAAACCTTGGAATTCAAACCCTAGCATTTGTTTATTTTTTTTAGTTCTCTGGAATGAATGCACAGGAAGACTACACATATGCACAGTTATACAAAGCATATACGAAGCCCTCCATTTCACCCCTTCTGTCCACTTATCAGTGCAAATGTGTCATTCTACCTCATAAATGTGGAGTTATATTAAACAAATGTGTGACTATACTGATCAAATGCACAGTTTTTCTTGACATATGCACGACATCATTGAATAGATGCAGGGTTATATTAAATAAATGTGCAACATCGTTGAATGTGTGAATGGTTATATTGAAAAAATGTATAGGATCATTGAAGGGATGTGCAATGATAAGAAATAGATGCCCGATTTTACCATTTTCTTGGTTTTGTAGCTTACGATTCAATATCCTGCGGTCAGTTTTCTCTGTTGGTTGATCCTATTGGCTTTGTTTCTATTACATGAATTTTATGAGCTGCATTGACTTGTGTAACTCTGCATGGATTGTATATTGGATTTTGGAGTAGGGTAAAAAATCCTAGGTGAATGGATCACCATAGATGCTAGTCCCCAGAAGTGGCTGCCAGAGGATCTTATGCTTAGAGACCAGTGCTCTGCATAGGTTAAATCTATAAGTGAGCTGGATAATAAGTGATAACATAATAAAATGAATGGGTTGGGCATGGGTTTTACACATTAATAAACATTAATTTTGAGTATTATTGGAGTACTCAGAGAGGGGGCAATCTGTGCAAAACAGGGTCCCTGACACAAGGGAAGGATCCCAACATTACTAGGCCATGCATATCTTGTTGGAGTGCTCAAGAAAAGAATAGTATGTGCAACAAGATGGTCCTTGGCTTAAGGGAATGTTCCAAACATTGTGGGAATGTATGATGAAACTCACCTATATGCGGTTGAATCCCTCACTCTACTTATGCCTCTGGCAGCCCATTTGCTTTTTATTTCATTTTGGGATATATGCTTTCGTGTGGCCTTATGTTACCTTGTAATTCATTTTGGGTAAAAGATTTAGACTACCTTAAAGCCTAGGTGGATCATGGTTTCTTCTCCTAGCTCAAGGGAGTGATTCCATATGGTTCCATGCAATTGTGTGGAAAAACTTTTGAGGCCTACACATGGTCCAATATGGAAGTTTTATGAAGATGCTTATGATATTTATTTGAGGATGTCTTCAGATTATGATGTACTTGGTGTATTTCAATTGATGTAAAATGTAAATCCAAAAAGGGAATCTGTTATTGTATTTTAAGGAAAGAAATGTAAAAGGGTTGGGTAGATAGGAAATAAGGGTTTTAATTGGAGTTATTCTCTTGAAAGTTTATTAATGGTTAAAGTGGAGTCGTTCTTTTGGAAAAGTTGGAAAGTATTTGTATCAAACATTCATTAAGAAATGCATTCCACTTTGTATTATGATCTTTGCTTTTCAAGTGCCATTTGTTATGTATTTGTATTTAGATATAGGTTAGTGAAACTTAAATACTTTAAGGAAAGGAATCTAGGAACTTATTTGTTAGGGACCCTGTTAGGGCTCTTACACTTATGATCAAAGTGAACTTAGAAAGAAAAATATGTTCAAAAAATAAATTATTCACCTAAACTTTACAACATGAAGGCTTATCCTCTCGGGTTCCCTTTGAGGTGCATTACATTTGATATAAGAGCCCTAGGCTCCCACACTGGGAACTCTAGGACTCATAGTGGCCTATTCATGTTTTGAGCTCTCTTAATGTGTTATTAGAACACTTTCCTTAACTAAGATACATATTTTGTACACTTGTTTCCTAATAATTAATTGGTCTTACATCATTTACTAATATTTCAACTTCACTATACATGTAGTTGTGACCCAAAGCTTGTTTATTATTTTATATTACTACTAATTACATGTATTTATTGAAACTTCTCTATATCATTGAGAATAATGTCTTGGTAAGCTTCTATAAATATAACCCTGACCCTATTATGTTATTGATTTTTTCCAAGAAAGTTTGAGTCTTTTCACTCTACCTCTCCTCTAAATACTAAATTGACATCATAGTTGGAAATAGAGTTATTTCATCTAGTAACATAATTTTATGAGTTAGGAATGCTTTTTGGGGGAAAACATATCTCTCCAACCAATCTCTTGTTCAACACCATAAGTGTTGCAAAGCAAGAAACTTGCATTCTTTCCTAAGAGTTTTGGAATTTAAGCTTTTTGTAAACTATTATATGATTGTAATCCTACAAAGGAATCTCTCCCTTATCTTTATAAAATAGGAAGGTGAAAGAAAAGATTTGAAAGTTTATTGATATGGTTGTTACCTACCTCTCTTGAAATTTTATTAACAATTAAAGTGTAGTTACTCTTTTGGAAAAGTTGTAAAGTATTTGTATCAAATATTCATAAAGAAATGTGTTCCACTTTGTATTATGATCTTTTCTTTTCAAGTGCCATTTGTTATGAATTTGTATTTAGAGATAGAAAATTCTTCGATTAATCAAACTAAAATACTATTAGGAAAGTAATGTAGGAACTTATTTGTTAGGGAACCTATTAGGGCTCTTACACTTATGATCAAAGTGAACTTAGCAAGTAAAAGATGTTCAAAAAAAATGATTCACCTAAACTTTACAACATTAAGGCTTATCCTCTTGGGTTCCCTTGGAGGGAAATTATAAGACACATGACATGGTGAATCCCAAGAATAAAATAATTTGCATGAGTGTCTTCAAATGACATTTCTCGAATCAAAAGGCAAAATAAGGCAAAATAACTAAACAAGTGTACATGACCTGTAGAGGGTACTTTGAAATAAATATGCCTTTCCCACATTAAAAACATGTTGTATTAATATTAAAAAAAAGTTATGGTACTTTTAAATTTTTATTTTTGATAAAATAATCACTATTTTGAAAATTTTGCCCAAGGCTATATGGCCTTGGGCCAAATTATTTTTGCCTCAGATTTCAATAGTGTCCAATTTGAATGTATTTTATGTGGAAATAGGGGTTTTCAAGTGCTTTGAGCTCAATGGTGATGTCTATTTGGATTCAAAGTGCTTTAAAAAATAGTGACCCCCATATCTAATACAATACATAGGTCTGAAAACTGAAACCCTTTGAAAGACAAAACACATATCTGAAAACCAAGCCAAACCTCTCACAAACAAAATAGAGGCATGAAGATCTGGAGCTCTGATACCATGTTGAATTTGATGAAAGATCAACCCCATAGATCCCAAGAATTACTTGCATGCAAACACCTATCACAAAAAGAGAGGAGCAAAAGTTGTGGAGGCTTGAATTCCTAGATCCACAGAGGAGACATTCTTGATGAGCAAAAAGAGAAATTGCTATTATCAAAAGTGAATCAATTCGTAAATTACAATGAGTGATCAATCCTTATTAAAGGAGATCCAAAACCCTAAAAGGGAAAACTCGGGTTGCATTATAATAATTAATTATTAGATGCCTAAAGTTTAGCTTAAGTATAATAGAGTTAATTAGAAAATATCTAATTACTCTAACAATATTTATGACATAGATAATAGATTTACGTGTTTTTTATAATGGATTCATTTTATGTAGCAAGAGATGCAACACATGATAATATAGTGTTGTTTCCTACATGTTTCTCTATTCCTAGTACGAGAATGGTGAAGGATTGCATGTTGATGGTGAACGAGGAAGAGGGTGTTCCCTAAAAAATAGCCAAGGTTCCAAGTACTTTAAATTTAATATTATTATATAGTGTAATTGTAATTTAATTATTGATCACTTTTCTTTGACTAATGATCCCATTTTTTTTTGCAAGGAATGATATTTTTATAGAAAACTTGGAGACGCGTCTTTGCGGATATTCAGGCTCAACATTTGTACATGGTGGAACATCATATCCAAACTAAATTCCCAATTCACTATTTTGATTTCATATAATTTATAGAATAGTTTTCCTTTTATCTATTTATTAAACTACATTAAAGATAGGTTCACTTAATTTATTAATCTAACATTTATTTTTTTAACTTAAAAAGTGGAATGTCCAAGAAAAAAATTGAAATGATGAACTCGTAGAGAGTATGACCCAAATTTTTGGACCTTTCACATTCAAGAAAAATAAGCTCCTTGTGAAAGTTGGGTAATGTTTGAAGTATATTAGAGACCAGTATAGGAAAAATCTAAAGCTTAACCACAAGTATGATCATCTTCCCTACATTCCCAATGTTGAGTGGCAAGTTCTAATTTTGGATAAGAAGGAGAAAGGTGAGAAGGATTTAGGAAATACACTAGATGATGGCAGAAGAAGGTATGTGATATTGTTAAGAATGTAATTATGAACTAATTACTCTTTATATTTATACAATCTAACATATTTAAAACTTTTTATGAATTGCTTGATACATCAAAGGCAACAAAGGCAAGGCTAGACAAGCACAAACAACACAAGATCGACTCTAATGATTAAGTAAACTTCAAGCACGAGCTGTAAGTGTTAGTAATCCAAATTTGTTAGCTTATTCTTTCACTTCTATTCCCATCACATGTATTACAAGTTTCAAATGATTATTTCTATTCTATTCTAACACTAAGTAAGTGTTCATAAAAACAAATTGAAATCCAACTTCAAAGATTTGGAAGCCACTTTGCCAAATTGATCTCAAATAGTATTGTGAATTCATAAAACTCATATCTCAAACACTATGCAATCAAGCCCAAACCAACATTTGGATTTTCTTTTTGTGTTTGTTCCCATTACCAAACTTGAAAAAAATGAACTGATATCATTCAAGAGAGATAAGACTTACTTGCATCTTTAAACATGGGTGAATAAGTTTTAATAATCCAACTCAACACCCATTATAATAACCAATAAAATTAGCCTTTAGAATTGAGAAGGAATCAGGTATATAGCCCAATATCATGGAGTACTTTTAGATTTATTAAAATTGTTTTTTCACCAAATACAAGAGCCTTGTTTTTCCAAGTGAATCCAAGGAAAAAATGATTATATATAGCCCAAATTGTGCAGCAAGAAACATTAAGAAAATCATATTTTGAAACCAATAGAAATGCAATTTAATTATATTGAATTTGCTCTAATTCAATTCCTTACTCAAACCAATGTAGAAGGATCTTGAACTAATCTCTATTGGTGGTATGCATGTGATATTTGAGAGACAAAATCTTGAAAATTTAGACCGCATATTTGATTTCTTCCTTGGACTTGCAAGTATGTGACTTTTTACATTGGCATATTCCACTTGGTTGTATGTATTCTAAGCTTTGATTGATATATTGTCCTAATTAACAACATTCAAACTTACCCATATTTGTCCAAAAAAGTAGGGCTTGGAATTTCATAGATCTCTCATAGAAGAGGACAGGAGGATTGGAGCCACCAACAAGGCTATAGAGTCATGGTCAAATGACTAAGAGCTAAAATCAGTGTGCAAGGTTCTAATGATGGATCCATGGCTGCACAGGTAAATAAGCAAAATATAAAAAAATCAAATTGAATATTTTACCAATTAGTCAATTTGATGTTAAGTTCAAACATAATTTGAGTATATCATTTTTAAGTAAGCAAAGAATGATAATAATGCACATGACATTCATGAAATGTAGTTTGAGAATCATGCTACACAATCTATGCTAATGATGAAGGTCCAGATATGCATCCCAGTGGTGGAGGTATACATTTTCTATTCAATTTTTTATTTATAATAATTAACATAATTACAAATATGAAATTGAAATTGGAGTTGGATTAATGTATGATTTTGTATTGCAACTCCAAAGGATCAAGAGGTTGGTGTTCATGAGCATGTTGAAGTTGAGGACAAGCAAGATTATGTGGCTAGATCAGGTAAAGAGCGCCACAATTATATTCTTTAAAGTAATAAAATACTTGTAACAATTATGATAAAATATTTTTTATTTATGTTTTTTTATTTGTTATTAAAGAGGACTCCCCGTTGAAATGGCATAGCACTAGGCATGCAACAGGATCAAAAGCAACAAGCACAAGAATTTATGAGGGGGGAAGTCATGACGATGACATTGATCCTCTTTTTAGAGATTTCATAAAAAGGAAAAAAATAATGATTGTAATCTATGTACCTTACTTGATAATGATTGGATCAATATATGTGTTAATGAATTTAATTATGTGCTAATGAATATTAAAGAGTTATATAATGTGTTAATTAATATTGGTGAATGTCATATGTTAATGAATCTGATGTGTTAATGAATGTTATCATTTGATAATGAATTTAATGTATTAATGAAAAAATGTTACATTTTATTAATGGTTGAAAGAATGCATGAATATTAGATGTTAACGTGGAATTTAGAGTGACATCATTGGGCGGGGGCAAATGTGCCTCCACCTTCATGTGGTTGGCCCTATTTAGTAGAGAATATTAAACTATTCTTTAAACAAAATGAATCACAATATTAAGCTATGATTCCATCACAACTGTCAAACTTCACTTAGGACTATTGTTGGAGTTTGCAAGTTCTCATGCATCGACCCTACATTCCTATCTGACCACTTGCCAATATTTGCATGTTAGTTTGTCTTTACTTGAACATCCATACATTATCTTTATTGTCAAAATATAAATAATCCTATGGGTTGTCAATTCCTTGTACATGTTAGTAGCCCCAACAAGGGTTTAAATTTTTGTTAGGGTTCCCTCACCCTTCTAAGATGTTGTTGATGTACTAGGCCTAGGAGGACATGACATTGATTTTTCTACCCAAACCATTGGTTCTTCCACATCAATTCTCTAAAAAAACAAGATATTTTTGTATTCTCTTATTATCCCTCTTCTTGATGTCTCTGACCTTCTTAATACACTTAGCTTAGGTAGGAAATTTTTTTCCTAAATACCACTGAGTCTAGCATGGCCTTTGAAAATGTTACTTTTCAATCTACAGTCTCCTCGTTTCTCTTGCAAAAATTTATATTTTGAGGTTATTGAAATATCCCTTCACCTCTCATGCTCTTCACTTTAACTAGGTATATTTTTTAAGGTTGAACTTGCTTCATTTTTCATTAGCTTCAAGTTGAGGTTTTATTACTATCTTTTAAAGAGCATTATAATTGGTATTCAAAAGTAAGTTGTTCCCTCCTTTATTATGTCCAGAGGTGTAAATTATAACTACATATAGGGGTAGGTGGTGTATTGTCCCCTATAACAACTAATTATTCAAGGATGAAGTTACAAGTTACAAGGTTACCATAAACTAAGTGTTCACTTGTTGCCGCAAGTTACATAAAATTCTAATCAATATGGTAAACTTGAGATGGAAGTGATACTATGTGTAAACTAAGAGATTCTACTACACTAGTATAACAAGATGTCATTATAACAATGACGATTAACATGTCATGAACAAGTGATAATAGGTTACCTCTAAATCATTTTGAATCATAGATTAAGAAAGGAGTAGAAGGGGGGGAATTCAAACTCAAAATCCATAGCCACTATAAAATAAAATTGGATCTAAATTCCCTAATTTTGCATCCATTTTACTATCAATTTTATCTTATTATTTTTATAATTGATAGATTGTGTTTTTATTTTGATAGGTTGGAAAATATGGAGGAGAAAAGTGGTAGTCAATGAGTGGAGCTATTCGTGCTATTTCTCTATCATTATAATTAATGATAGGAAATGTGTAGTTTAAGAATGTATTTCCCAACTAATCATATAATTATTTTATAATATGAAATGTCTAGACTTGTATTTTTATTTCAACTAATTACTACTATAAGTGTTCATTCCCAAACTCTCTTTGGCATACAATCTTTGGGTTGCATGTAGCACAACTCCTCCCATGTCTTTTCACCATTTTTTAAGTGACAATTGCATCAACCCCTTATCACTAAATTATATAAAACATTTAATAATTCTCTCTTTTGGTTGAGGGAATATAGAGGAGAAGAAATCAATGTGTTTGGTGGAAGATTTTCAATGAAAATGTGGTTTATTTGTGTAAATGTGTTATTTTCATGGATGTTCCTTAGCTCATTACTCTCCCACATCGATTAATTTTTGTCTGAAACCTATTGTACATTGAAATATGGTTATTTATCTTTTATGTAAGATAATTTGGATGATATTTCATAATTTGGGGTGAGATATCCAAGTAGTTCTTTAAAAAAAAATTAAGAAACTTGCATTTCTAGGGGTCTTGATAAGGATTGCTCTATAAACCTTTATTTCCATCATTGGATAAATTTAATTAATGGAATTTTGAAGTATTTTCAATAGCCTTTCAAATGGCATAAGTCTTAGGTCAGGTATCTTTGTATATTGGGAGAAATGTCAAACCCTAGGCTGACTGTACCAATGAATTTTAATTATTTTTGTAATGGTTTTATGCAACAACTGTTGTGATGGGTTTGATGTACTTACAAAAGACAAGCCTGTTGCAACCTCTGACAACTATCTGTCAACATTTGTGATGGAAATTCATTTTATATGATGTCATTTTTCATGGGTTTTTTGAGCTTGCGACAACATACCCGTCACAAATTGCAACACCTAACTATTGTAATATGTGTTGCAATAGGGACACCAATCATTATCTATGATGCTACATTTTAATGGGCTTTTTTTTATTTCAAAAATAATCCTATGGAAATCTCTCATCCATTTATGTCCCAACTAGCATCACACTTGTAATGACCATGTGTTTATCTGATAGTTATTTCCACAGGTTGTCGTCACACCTTGCAACTGGTGGTAATTAGTTTTTCAATAGTTTTGGGCATCACAATTGCAACATTAAGCCTTGGTTTCCCAATTTATAATACATTAAATATGATGTCCATATGTTTCACTATTGTGACACATAGCTATCAGAATTATGACACATAGTTGTTGCAATTCAACAAAAAATGTATTAGTGTTGAGTTAAAGATTGATTAATGGAGATTGGTAGAAGATGAGTGTGGGAAATGTTTGTTGGAAATGTAAGAGAGTAACTAAGAGGGGAGGGGTAAATCACTTACCACAAAAATAATTCATAGTACCTAGATCTTAAATCAAACTTTATATTGATCAAGCAATATGGTCCAACTTGCTCAACACTAGAATATTACTGTGATTCAGTTAATAAAGCAATCTTATGATTATCAATCTATT
This sequence comes from Cupressus sempervirens, assembly GCA_028749045.1. Lineage (NCBI taxonomy): Eukaryota > Viridiplantae > Streptophyta > Pinopsida > Cupressales > Cupressaceae > Cupressus > Cupressus sempervirens. The sequence goes on from CM053785.1 coordinate 485,116,502, forward strand.
ATAACCTTTAGTAACTTAGTTGAAGAAACATAAAGTGTTGAGAAAATAATGTGAACGTAGATGACACTAATATTTAACATGGAAACCCAATTTAGGAAAACCACCATGCAACTAGTTACAATATTTTTCACTCTTCTAAAGTGAGCCCTGTTAGGAGCCAACCCTATTAACAGTTACAATACATACTATTAAATATGACCTTGTTAGAGGATTTAGATCACCCTGTTAGGAATGGCCTAGTTGGAGGCCTTCAAACTCTTCAATTTTGAAATGTCACCTTGTTAAAGGATTTAAAATATAACTATTAAGTCAACTTTGTTAAGAGATTTCTTTACTGTTACAATGATTAGAAGGTAACAACAATTTGACCTGATTTTCAAAGAAACTAACTTTGTAGATTTAGATCTCTATTTTGGATTGACTTATAGATCCTTCTTAATTAGATGTTCTTTGCATCTTATCTTCCACACTTTCTTACTCTACCTTTGCCTTTTCTCGCATATTCATCTTATTTCCCTTCCACTTGTACATACCATCCTTACGAATTGACCTTTCTTATATATCATAAGCTAGGACAAGTTAGCTTGAATACCCTTCCAAATAATCAATAATCATCCAAATAGTGGACCTCAATTAGTTAAATATTAGACAAATGTATTATGTTGTCACTCAATCAATACTAGGATTGAACACTTGATCAATATTGTGAGTCCTTTAATGCTCGACCACTTGGTCAATACTACAAGTAGGATAGTCTACATTAACCAACTGCTTGATTAATACTAAAAGTCCTTGTTTACCTAACTACTCAATCAATATTGAGATATACAACGTTAATATTACAAACTCTCCATTACTTGATTAATACTAACATTTGTGTAACATGAATGACATCATATAATTGACAATTTTTTTCCAACAAACTCCCTCTCTGGCATTGATGAAAACACAACATGTCAATATAAATTGATAAAGGTATGAGAAATTAGATAATATCCATAGTTTCATTTTGATTCTTATCTTTACCAACTCCCTTTGAGATTCTGCTTGGATTTGTCTCTGTCGCTTCCCTGTCAACAGACTATTGGGAACTATTATCATTTCCTCCCTCTTTGTTGTACATTATTTCATCTGAATACCTTCCTCTAAGATACAAAACTCTCCTTCTTCTTTTTTTGACACTAAACTCTCTCTCTCTCTCTCTCTCTCTCTCTCTCTCTCTCTCTCTCTCTCTCTCTCTCTCTCTCTCTCTCTCTCTCTCTCTCTCTGACTCTTCCCTGTTGACATTAAACTCTCCCTCTTTGAAATCAAATGACAAAGGATATAGACTTTGAGGTTACTATGTACCTTTGTACTGATTCATATGCAATATTTTATGTATTTTGCACCTAAAGTATGACAACCTGCATCAACATATTAGATCTTCAATGAATATTGGTAGATGCCTCAATATCTTTTGCTTTAGTGAGCATCAAATATGGGAATAACCCCTAGTTTACCTCTTAGATACATAAATGCATCCTTAAGTAAAGCCTTAGTAATTATATCTATTATTTGCTCCTTGGTGTTCACATATTCCAATCTCACCTCTTTGTCTCCAACCAATTCCCTTAAGAAATGATATTTGATTTCAACATGTTTTGTCTTTATGTGCATCATAGATTTTTTGGATATATTGATTGCACTTGTATTATCACAATAGATAACCACTAGTTGCTTGTTTTCCTCCTTCATTTCTAATATTAATTATTTTATCCATCTTATGTTATAACAATTGACTACTGTAGCAACATACTCTATCTTTGTTGTGGATTGAGAAATAAAATTATGCTTCTTACTTGTCCAAGATACTAATCTCTTTCCAAGAAAGAATGATCCTCCACTAGTGTTTTTAGTAGTTGTTTTCGGAGAAACCTACCAACATTGTCTCACAGCCACCCGGGATGGTCGGGCCCCGTATATTTGGCAGGGCAAGAAAGATGGGCATCTAACATTCGTCAAACTCATTACTGGAAGTGAGATGGGTGAAAAAAAATTATCGACGTTAGAGGGACTAACAGAAGCCCCAGGCCCAAGTATCTATCTATTTGTTGGGCGGGGTGAAGCTTCCTTACCCACACCCCCTCAATTCTCTGCGATTACACATAAGGATTTCTATCTTCTAATGTCCCACCAGCTATTTTATCTGATTGCCTCCTTTTCTATACCATAGAACATAGTCTTCAATTCCTTTTAGACCTCAGAAATCATTTTACTATCATCATGTGATATTCTTTTGGATTAGTAAAAAACATTGCAACTATGCCAACTACTAATAAAATATCAGCTCTGGTGTACACCACACATTGAAGTTTCCCAATCATTGATCTATAAGTAGTTTGATTTACCTCCTTTGAATCATCATTTTTTGAAAGTTTATATCCAATAGACATAGGTGTTCCAATTGGTTTAGAATCTTCAATTCCAAATACTTTCAATGTTTCCCTGATGTGTTTTGATTGAGTGATGAATATGCCATCCTTCATTTGATGAACTTATAGACCTACAAATAATTTAATCTCTCCAAATATAGACATTTAAAATTCTTTCCTCATTTCTTCATCAAATGACTTGCATAACATCTCATGTCCTCCAAATATGAAATCATCTACAAATATTTCTTCAAGTAATATTATATCTTGCGGTCCTTCCTTAATATACAAATTGTTATTATCATTTGTCTTTTCAAAACCAATTTTTACCAAATATCCATGCAGTCTTTTATACCATGCTCTAGGATCTTGCTTGAATCCATATAAAGATTTGTGAAGTATACATACCATGTCTCTTTTTCTTGGATCAATGAAACCTTTAGGTCGTTCAATGTAGACATCTTCTTCCAAGACTCCATTCAAGAAAGTTGATTTAACATCCTTATGATATACTCTAAATTCCTTTTGTGCTGCATATGCTAGAAGTATTCTAACTCTTTCAAATCTTTCAATAATGGAAAATGTTTCCCCATAGTCAGTACCTTCTTCTTGAGTGTAGCCTTTGCATACAAGCCTTACCTTTTTCCTTGTTACTTCTCCTTTCTCATTCAACTTATTTTTGAATATCAATTTTGTGCCAATCACATTCTTATCCTTAGGTTTAGGTACAAGAGACCGGGTTTTATTCTATTCTATTTTCTCAAATTTTTCATTCATTGCCTCTATCTAACCTTCATTTTCTAATGCATCTTTTATAGATCTTAGAGGCTGAAATTCACTAAGCAAACATGTACATTTTAATTTTTTCCTTGTCACTGTGCCTTCTATCTTTCCTCCAATTATTTGTTTAGGTGCATGATGTCTTCTAACATATTTTCAAAGTCTTGGAACTTTCTATCTTGACTCTAATCTTGGTTCACTTTCTTCTCCAAGATCTTCTACCTTTTGCTCAGGCTCCTCTGGTTGATCTGGCTATAACTTGGGTTTCTCTAACTATGAATCAGGTTGCACTGCCTATGACTCAAGTTGCACTATCTTTTACTCAAGCTGCACTATTTGTAATTGCAACTCGGGTGCCTTTGTCTATGACTTAGGTCGTATTGCAAACTACTAATTGACTATTATGGTAAAGTCTCAGGTTCTTCCTCATAGTAAAAAAACTATTTGTAGTCTTTAGGCTTCTTACTGCTCTATTCTTCACTTCTTTATGCAAGCTCATCAATCTTCACATTTACACTTTCTATGACTCTGTGAATAGCAAGATTCAAACATTTGTATGCCTTACTTTTATTGGAGTACCCTAGGAATATACCTTCACCACTTTTTACATCAAGTTTTATTTTCCTTACATCTTTCAAGATATAGCATTTGCTTCCAAATAATCCCAGATAACAAACATTAGGCTTGTACCCATACCATAATTTATAAGGTGGTTTGTTTGTACTTTTCTTTAGTTGAACTTTGTTAAGTGTATGAACTATTGTGTTGGTTGCTTCTCTCCAATATTTTGGTGCAACATTCTTTTTAGTCAATAGTGTTCTTGCACATTCCATGATGGATCTATTTCTTCTTTCTGTTATTCTATTTTTCTCTAAAGTTTTAGGTGTTGATACCTATTTTTTGATTCCTCTTTCATTGCAGAACTCATTGAATTCATTTGAGATGAATTCTCCTCCTCTATATGATCTCAAGCATTTCAAATTCTTCCCCTTTTCTTTCTAAACTCTGGCCAAATACCATTTGAACTTTTGAAAAGCATCAGATTTATCTTTTAAAAATATTACATTCATCATCCTAGAATAATCATCAAACAATAAAATGAAGCATATGTCTCCATAGTAGCTTTCTATACCTATTGGCCCATAAAGATCTATATGAACTAGTTCGAAAACAAAATTGTAGCACTTACTTCTGAAACTCCTTTTACTCTTCTTACCAATTTGACATTGTTTGCACATTCCCACCTTAGGTTTCTTCAGATAAGGTATGCCTCTTACTCTTTTGTTCTTACTGATGGTAATTAGGTTATCAAAGTTATCATGACAAATCCTTTTATTCCATATCCAACTTTCCTCTATCTGAGCTAGAAAACATGTACTCTTAGTGAGATCCAGGTAAAACAAGCTACCTTTTGTCTGATTACCAGTCCCAACTAGGTTTCCTTTTCCATCCAATAGTTTAGCTTTTACATTCATGAATTCTACTTTGTATCCTATATTGTTCAGTTGTGTTACATTGAGTAGATTAGGTCTTAATCCTTCAATCCAGTAGGCATTTTCATAGTTGATATCTTTATTTAATGTTATGATTCCTTTCCCTTTTACATAATATGGTTCATTTTTTCTAAATCTAACACTTCCACCATCATAGTGTTCTAAATGTTCAAACTTAGTTTTGTCACTAGTCATGTGATGAGAACAACCACTATCAATGATCCATGTATCATTTTTGCTAATATGAGAAATAAGTGCCATCTTTTTATTTTCTTCATTATTTAATCATTCTTAACAACAATGTAAACTACTTCTTCATTGTCATCACTATCAGAATCTTTAGCAATGTAGCAAGATTTCTTACCTTTATCTTTGTAGTCCTTGTAGCTTTTCAAGTCTTTGTTTCCTTAAAACATGTTATTCCTTTTATCATCTTTGTCTTCTTTGTTTGGACATCTTGTTGCAATATGACCAACCTATTCACATTAGAAACATATCAATGTGATTTTGCCTCTAAATATTCTTTTTTCCTTTTGATACTCCTTTTGCAAGTAGGGCTCCAATAATTTCAAAGTCTTCATCTAAATCATCTTCTTCATCACTGTCAACATGTTTCCCTTTTGAGTTTCCTCCTTTTCTATGAAGGGTTAGTTTGGCTTTGAATGCAGATTAAATATTGCAAAAAGTAGGAGCATAGTTATCAAAGTTATCCAACTCAAAAGCAATTAACCTTTCCACAAGTGCATCCTTTAGTGGTTCCACAACACACACCCCATTTTCATTAGGAAATGGGGACCCCCTACTCTTTTTTTGGGATTTGGGCCAATTCTGAGGCCTTGAGTCTGCGTCGTCAAATAGTTTAAGGTTGACAAATTGAAAAAATCAAAGGTCAAAAATTAAAAAGATTCAAAAAGTTAGAAAAAATCGTAAAATCAAAAAGTCATAGAAAGGTCAAAAAATAAAAAAAATTAAATACATAAAAAAATTAAAAATTAAAAATAAAAAAATTTGCACACCTGCGCACCTCACGAGGGTCGCGGGAGGCCATCCCACCTTTGGTGGGGCGTAATGCATAGTTGTGCACTTGCATAGTTTGCATCGCACACCACCAAGGGTGGGTGTGGCTATAAAGCTCCAACCCCCCTTTCCTTTTTCACAGGTCATTTTTGTGTTTCCAAACACTTACAGGTTGCTTTGAACTCATTCTACCCTCTAGACCAATGGACTACACCTTTGAAACCTTATGCATTTGCACCTTGTTAGGTGCATCTTTTCACCACTTCTGCAGTGCGCACCAAAATTGATGTGTAGTTGTGCAACACCTCCCGTGTTCCATACCCCTCACACCACCAGCACTGCACATCCACGAATGCAATAGATCCACACCATCATGCCCCACAAACACATCGCACTCCATGCTACAATCTATCCTGCGCACACCTTGTCCACCTTGCACCCGCTCATCTTGCTTGTCACACACTTCATGTCGCACCGTACGCGCTCGTTGTTGCTTCCCCACCTGCGCACTACACCTCATTGCACTACGCACCACTTCCATGCTACGGTCGCACCACGCATCTTCACATTATGCTTGTTGTCGCGCACTTGCACGCACCTCCATTTTGCGTGCGCCCACACCGCGTCACACTGCATGCACATCTGCCTCCACATTTCTAAAAAACCCTTAAAATATATAAAAATAAAAACCTAAATAAATAAATAAATAAAATAATAGTAATAATAAATAAATAAAAAGACGCACCAAAATTGCACACCTTATTTTCATTTTTCGTTGATAAATAATCGAAGAGGAATTGAATGTTTTGCGCTTTTAATTTTTAGGTTTTTATTTTTCTGAACTAATAAACATCTTTCTTGTGTCATGTAGACATAATGGCATCCACATCTGGCGAGAAGATGACACCTAAGCTCGTGGTTTTCAAGTTCCAAGGGGTCCCATCCAAGTCAAGATTTTAGGATGAATACCTAGAGATAAAAGACATTGATTTGGGACACGGACTTGGGAGAATTTTTAGGAATCTGCAACAAACCCATAAAGAGATCAACTTTTGTATCCACTTTTATCCGATCAAGGTTGGTGAGTGCAGCTTTGCACCCAACATCAGTACATTCAGTGGAGTTAATCATGACATTGGTGCAACACTTTGTTCCAGAGGAAAGGGTAGTTAAGAGTATGACAAGAGAAGTTGTATTGGACGTTTGACCCAACAACATTGAAAGGGTCTTTCATCTCCTAAGGGCAGATCAATTCATAAGACTCTCCTATGAAGTAGCAAAGAGGTGGTATAGGGAGCACCTGAAAGAAGCAAAAGAAATCATCTAATCCTCCTATCTCATTGAGAGGACTCCTCTAGGAAAGGTAACAGGAAAGTTGCACATGACAAGGGGGTATATGAAGGAAGATATTGGATATTCCATTATTCTTCTAAGAAGAGTCACGGGTCTACCGGCAGCAGGATATTTGAATGCTTTTATGGTGAACTTTATTGAAACTATCAAGACGATGAAGATGCCACTAAAATGGGCAACCACATTAAGTGAAAACTTATGTGAGAAATTGGGGGCTATCAAAGACAAGAAGAAGTTCCATATGACTTCTTACATGGTATATCTGCTAGCAGCAAGGGCAACAAACTACCCCAATTTGTACAAAAGAGGCAACATGTAGGATCCTAATGTATGGCCTTACATCGTCTATCCTCAATTGGTGAGGAAGAAGTTCTCGGCATAGAGCAAGGAATACATAATTGTGAATGACGCATTCATTTTTGCGGTCATCTAATTCATACAGGGAGATTATGAAAAGAGGTTCTCTAATGAGGCAATAGCATAGATAGCAGCTCTCGGGGCCTATTACATCCAGTTTAAGACACTCATGTATCTATGGGTAGCTAGTGCCTCTATCAACCCTAAGAAGCTCCCTAGATATCCAAGTGATAAAATGGTTTTGCTAGAGATTGCACAATAGATGGAGTCTGCCTATGACAAGGTCAGGAAGCAATGGAGACCATGTTGGACATGGCCCCTTGTCATAGGACCATACTAGGTGAAATAAAAGCAATATATTTTGTCTTTTGAGTGGGAGTGGGAACATTATCCCCTAGATGAATACAATTCTCCATGGCCCTATTTTGATAATATTGGGAAAGTTGAGAATCTGGTTGGTAAAGAATTCCATCATGAGGAGGCCATTGAGGATCACTGGATAAATGCAACAAATGACTACAATGTCCATATTAGGGACTATTGTAGGATAACTTTGTATCTGGCAGAGAAGGCTCTTAAACTAAACATTCTGGAGGAAATAAGGCAACAAGATTCTGGGGAACTGTTGGACCCCCTATTCAACTCAGACAAAATCAGAGAGAGACCCATCATGAATACCGAGGTTGACAGGGAGGAAGGTGATGACATAAATCATTGGGCGAGGCATGTCATCAAAATGACAAAGGATTGGATCAAGAAACCCTTTAAACTTGATCCAATACCTGACACTGTGATATTTCATGCTCAAGCCTGCCTAAAGAAAGGTAGAGGGAAGAAAGTTACAATTCCTACCTTTGTAGCCCAGTCTCCCATCAGGCCAGAGACCTTATACCAACTTGACTACCTGATTGGATACTATCACCCTCTAGAAAGGAAAGGAAAGAAAAAGAGAAAAAGAGCTCTCCTCGAAGGGTCAATACACAAGAGGGTGAAGCACAAGCACCTCCCTAGCAGCAGGAAGAAAGCATACAAGGGTTTGAGGATATTGGAGTTGGTCAAGTCTAGGATGACCTTCAATTGCCTCCCTTTATGCGCAACCAATCAGAAGAGGGAGAGAGTCAGTAGGTTTCCATACCTCCTCCACAAGAAGAGCCAGCATCCCCTTCTGCCTCTATGAAATAGAAAAGGATTAAGATCTAAATGAAGAAGAGGCAAAGGGTGACTAAGAGAATGGTGCCTTTCACATCTATTCCTAAAACCATTCCAGAGGGAGAAGAGGAGGAAGATGAAGAGGAACAAGTGCCCCTATAGAGAAAAACTCGACTAGCTAGAGTTGTGGAGCAAGAAAGGAGGAGTACCACGATGACATCGTCATCCACCCAAGTAGGACCCTTGGAAGTCTCTTCTTTGGAAGATGAAGTACACCAGTGGGTGGATGACCAGAGTGAAGAGGGTGATGACATTTTCAAAATGTCAGATTTTGATTTTATGCCCATGGGAACAGAGCTAGTTGGGGACAAGATCAGGAATATCCCTATAGGTGAACCCCAGCAAGAAGACTGGACGTAGATGCTGCCAGATTCACAAGGCTCGATCTTACTCCCCCATCTCCACCACAAGTCACAATGGTAGATAAAGGCTCGGTTACTCCTCCACCTCAAAGTTTAGAAGAAGAATAGGTTCCAAAGGAATCATCACAAAAGGAGGAAACAAAACAAATGGCGATTGATGAAGTGTCGAAGGAGGAACAAATGGTAGAATATTCTAGACTAGCTTCCCAAGACACTAAGGTGCAAGTTATAGGGTCTACTAAAATAGAGGCCGTAGAAGAAGAGCCCTCACAAAGGGGAAGTACTCTGAGGAGGAGTGATAAGGGAAAGGAGATAGCAGAACATACTCCTTCATCCTTGAGAGGCAAGTCTTCAACTTAGTGCATCCCAAGATGGCTCTGGAAGGAAATAATGAGGAGCACCAAACCTTAATTCTGTGCTAATAAGGAAGACATTTTTGAGATTGCTGAGATTTTGAACAAACCCGAGTCTCCATTACATGAGGTGAGACCATTGGCATTTGTCAACAATACATGGGACTAGGATTTGTTTGCTCAAGTGGTTGTCCCTGCTGAAGGTACAGATGCAAAAAGCCTTGGTCCCTAAGACTATCAAATTAAAGAGGTCATGCTTGGGAGGCCCACGTGGGATACAACCCAATTAATGGTGAGCATGGGGATCAAAGAAGTCTTCAAGAGCATGGAGCAAGAAGTGGTCAAACTCCAAACACTTTGAAGGTAGAACAAGATCCTAAAGGGATATTTAGCTGAAGTGGTTGGTCCTCTAGATCCTGAGCATCCCAAGGAGACATTAAACACCATACTCAGGGAAGGGGGAGTTGTACATGTGGACCCATTTTTGAAAGCCTATCAACAGTGGTGGGAAAGTTTATAAGATAAGGGAATTTTGATTATCGAGGGGAACTTGAAGTTACTGCATGCTACACAGGAGAATGTGGATAAAATGGTAGCAATTTTGAAGTAGGACTTTAGCATTATGGATGAGGTTAAGGCATGGAGTAAGGACTTACAAATTTTGCAGACAATAAAGGGGCAAAGATACAAAGAATTTTGGTAGATGTTTATACAGTGGAGGAATTATACTTGATTGATGATTGGATAGAAAAGATCACTAATAGTAATAAAGTAATGGAAACATTACATGCAGAGATCCGTAGGTTCAAGGACCAAGCCCGAGAGCAAATTTGGAAGCAGAGAAGCATTACAATCATGCTTGCTTAAGGATTTTTAAAGATGAGGAATGAGAGAAGTTGTTACCTGTAGAGGCATTAGTAAAGAGTTTTAAGAATTTTTTTGTGGAAGCTGCTAGTGACAAAGATATCCAGCAAGCCTTTAGAACTAAAGAAGCCTTGCTAGAATTGGATACCAAACTCAGGGATTTTATTGACACTTGAATTGAAGTAGACAACTACAGAGAGAAGGTCAAGGACAAATATGAGGCTCTAGATTTACCAAATGCGAAAAAAATCATTGATATTATTGATATCAAAATTTCATTACCTATGAAATTTTGTTTTAACATTCATTACTATTTATCAATTGCATTCAATTGCCAATGTTTTCAGAAATGGAAAAAGTAGATTGCATTGATAAGATGAGAAAATTCTTTATTTGTTTTAAACGATGACAATTTTCATTTTGGAGTTTATACATTAAAGGATTAAAGAACATGTACTGAATGAAAAAAGTGATCAAAATCTCTCACACAAGGTCGTGAGAGTAACCTATTCATTATTCTTGTGCAAATTAGGAACATGTAGAAATCAGAATAAATGATACAAATGAACGTGCAAGAGTAGAAAAGAAGGAACCATCCATTGCCTGGGGGTATATGGCTGGTCTGAGTCTGCTTTCTCGAAGTTGCCTTGCTGAAATTCAGTTCTCCCTGGTTCCCTAAGCATCCAATTCTTGCAAAAAAGTCAAAGAAAGGTACAGGTTAGATCCATATGGATCTAAGCAATGTTTGGTTCCATAAAACATACATATACATTTGTACCATTTACCCTTGATCCTGATTTGAACAAGAATAATGAATTCAATTAATCATGGAACAACAATATCAGAGTCTGAAAATCAAAACAATGCATACAAGTGATTTTATTATTAACATGTTTGTGCCATGTGTAGAAAGCAGAGACATTAAAATGAACAATAACAAGTTCAATTGCTGATGAAGTTGTTTATAGGTGTCACGAGCCTGTTCTCGAACTCTATAAGTCAACTTAATCAACAATTTTTATCCAGATGCAGATAAAAGAAACAATGCAACCAACATTCTAGTAATGATTTTCCCTTTTCAACCAATTGCAATGAGGTTAACTTTGCTATTAAAAGTTCAAGCAAGAGTTTGCAAAGAAAAATGGAAATTTTAGAAGATCAACATCCAAGAAAAATGCACATAAAATGCTATTACAGCAGATTCATTATTGGAAATATGCAAATCCAATAATGAAACATAACAACAGAAGCATAAAATACGAAGTTGGCTTTCAAGGGGATCAAATCAGAATTGTTGCACAAATAAATAATGCAAAAAAGAAAAAGCGGCAGCAAATAAACCATTCTCAGCTTTTAAAAGTATTCATAACAACGACTTTAATATCTTGCAGGCAGCCAGTAAGAATCTACATATGGAATCCATCTGAGTTTCTCTTTCAAAAACGTTGTTCCTGTCACATGTTTATATCTACAGTAGTTTCTTGTTTTAACAAAAAATGAATCTCCAGCATAAGAACAACAACAGTGAAACAAAGACTAAAATTAAGTTCTTACCTTCAATTACGTCTACAATGGAAGATATAACAAATGCCAACAATGGATCAAGATCAAATGATTTGAAGAAGAGCCACGATGCCAGTGTAAGAACCATCAAATTTCCATCAAAAAATGATGATGAAACCCCCACTCCTTCTTCCATTTCAAAAATCCCAGAATGAGAAAACAATAACTTATGTTTTCTTTAACATATTTTGCCCTTTATCATTTTGAAGGATCTTTTGAAGTCCATGGGTATTTGATAGGGTTTTTTATGGCTTTTTAAAAAAACTTTTTGTTTCGTTTTAAGAGAAGGGAAAGATTTTATTCAATACCTTATGGTTATTTATTTTGTTTTCTATCTTGCATATATATGTCACATTGCAAAGAAGATATATTTGAATGACAATCTTATAAATCATTAAATATATATTCTTCTATTTTAAATGCAAAAAGAGAGGAATGGAATTAATTCCATATTTTATGGTCTTGATTGAAAAGGTTAAAGCCAAAAACATAAGGAACCTTTTTAGGAGAAGGTGTGGAGGTCGGTTTTGACTTTGCCCTATTGGTTTATGGCTCCTTATGATTTGTTGGAGCATTTTTTATGTGGTTTTGATGAGTCATGGGGTGCAGTTGTGATTTAATGAAGTCTTAGACTTTATTGGACTTTATTTTGGAAGTTTCTAAGCCCTATTTTGGAGGCTAACATTCTGCATATGACCCAAGAGGTTGGGTTTTGTACTTAATGAGTTTTAGAGCTCATTAGAAGCCAGTTCTGAGTTATGCAAAACAGTATTGAGTGATATTTTATCCTGAGTACTGTTATGTGTTTTTCTGTAACTATTTTGAAGAAAAGTTGAATATATGACAAGCATTTTACAGGTTCATTTTGGAAAGGATTTTCAAGCCTCAATCTTTTTCAGTGGTATTGTGTAGTTTTTCTGATTTGATAAGGTTAGTCTGTGAATCCAAGGGTTCCTTTTTAATCTATCTCAGTTTATACCTTGTCAATGAAGTGTATTTTGTCTGCAAGTCACCTTCTGTGTTTGTTTAATTTTCATCTTATTAAGTTAAAAATTTCTATTTTTCTTAATGAGTGAGAATCAAAACCTTAATGTGAAACACTGTTGCAGGCCAATATAAAGTTTGAGTGCTTATTAGTGTTTTTCCTGCATTTTGATGGTGAAATGGTTGTTATTAGTTGAAACCTTTCTTTAAACTTTTTTGGGTGCATCACCTTTTAGGAAGTAGTTTACTTTTTTCAAATTTTTTTTTTTTTGCAATCTTCCTTAACTCTTTCCTCAGCAAGAAAGTAGTGTCAGAGGAATCAATCAGGTGATTTCCCAGAAAGGGGTCGGCCTAGAATTCGAAGGTTCAACCATTGATAGGTTACCCACAGCCTTTGGCTGTTCCAATGTTGGCCTAAATTATCAAATTTCTATTGTAATTTGATAGGGTGCAAATTTAGGTGACAACAATTATAGAGACATTCAAGGGCAAACATCCAAACATAGCTTTGGGATGAAGGGGAACAAAACCCAAATGCCATAATTTTGTTTTTGACACTCAATAAAATTTTGAAATTTTGGACCATTTGGAGGTCTGTAGGTGCGCAAGTCCATAGCTTTGCAGGTGTACAAATCTACAGGTTCACAGGTGCACATTTCCAGAAGCTCCCTCGACAATTAATTGCCAATTCTAAAAATAGAGCTTTCCATGCATTGGAAACACATTTTGATGGTAGTTTAACTTTGACAAAAGCCCAATGAAGGATCAACTTCCATTTTTAGTGCTTCCGGACACTTCCACTTCAACTCAAAGTTTTCTCATTCTTTCTTCTCTCATAATTCTTTGTTTTTTTAACATGTAAAGGCTCATGCATCCAATTAATGAATAAAGAATGGATGGAGTCCTGCTTAGCACCAGTTAGATTGTTAGTTTGTATATAATTAGTTTGTTTTATTAAATTAAAAGCATATTATTGCATGAAAATATCTCTCACTCTCAACACAAATTGCGGAGATGATTTCTTATAAATACTCCATTCTAATACGTAATTGGGGCCACCATTATTTTGCAATAAAATTATGCTTTTGGTGCTCGCATTTGGAGTGTAATAATTCTTGCCTGAATGTGTGATACTTTTTGTGAATTTATGTTCATGGGATTATGATTGAGCCAAAGGTTTATTGCTTTGTTTCTAGTTGTGCATTTCATTATTTCTGGTGTTTGTTATGGTTTAGACGAATTTCTCTTACGTAACTATCTTGAGAAGAAATCATTGAATTGTGCCTGCATAAATTTTCATCTCACATGAGCGCACTTTTTGTGGCCTTGCAGTTTGATGAAGGGTGAAACATCATACGATCACTAAGTTTCTCACCGACAATTGCATCAGTGGAATTAGGGAAGCGCCACTCCCTCTTTCATTGGTTATTTACTGATTTCTTTGAAAGCTTAATTTGCAAACATGTCATTTTCCATAACTTATGTCCTTTAGGAATTATAATTTCATGTTATTTACTTTTAAGTTCTTATTATTAGCTTTGCTAAGCCCCTTTGTCAGAATAGGAATTCATATTAGTCGCATTGTTAGATTGCATTCATAGGAAATAAAAAAATACAAAAACATAGTTCTTTTATGTGTTATTTTGAAGTAGTGTGCAGGTTCTTCATCTCATTTGAAATCAAAACGAACTAGCAAAGGCCTCTTTGTGAACAATCACATTTATCTTCAACTGAATAGATTCTAGTAGGTTGTGAGATCAACCTAGAACCATGGATTTGATTTGCAAAATCAACTTTTCAAGAGAGGAGTTCACAAGAATTCCTGTTGTTTAGCATCGTGCATAGCGACAACTCAACACATCCAATGTTATATCATTTTTGGGATTGCATCTCATCTCTTGAATTGTTGAAACTCTAATTACATAAATGGGAAGAAGAGTTCTTAGTACCTTACTAACCTTTGTATCATCAGTTATATCTCCTCCTACAACTTTGATTGCACTCACACTTTCTTTGATTCTTTCACTATACTAGACAATGTTCTCGTCTTCTTTCATTTTCATTCAATCAAACTTGGCTATCAAGCTTTCTATCTTAACTCTTAGCACATTTTAACCTCCATAGACTCTTTTCAACTTTTACCACATCTCAAATGTAGTAGGAAAATCTATAAGCTCATCAAATTCATAATAGTTTAGAAAGGAAGTTATATCAACCATCATTTTATTATGATCCTTTGCCTCTTTCATTTGATCCAGAATCATAGGTTCAGGTGGAGGCACATATCTATTTTCCAAGTAGAAAAAACCAATATCACTAATGCTTGATAGATGCAACTTCATCAATTCCTACCATGCTAAAAAGTTGTCTCTGTTAAGCTTAAGAATCTCCCTTCTATAAGACATCTTGATCTT
The DNA here is from genome assembly GCA_028749045.1 of Cupressus sempervirens. Classification (NCBI taxonomy): domain Eukaryota; kingdom Viridiplantae; phylum Streptophyta; class Pinopsida; order Cupressales; family Cupressaceae; genus Cupressus; species Cupressus sempervirens. The sequence continues at coordinate 485,131,662 of CM053785.1, forward strand.
TAGCTTAGGTCCTTGAAACCTTTATTGCAAGCACCAAGAGCTCTAATACCAATTGTTGGAAATGTAAGAGTGTAACTAAGAGGAGAGGAGTGAATCAATTACCACAAAAAAAATTCCTAGTCCCTAGATGTCAAATCAAACTTTCCATTGATCAAGCAATACTTTCCAACTTGTTTAACACTAGAATATTACTATCACTCAATTAACAAAGCAATCTTATAATTATTAATCCGTTATAACCTTTAGTAACTTAGTTGTAGAAACATACAACATTAAGAAAATTACATAAACATTGATGATACCAAGAGTTAACATGGAAACCCAATTTGGGAAAACCATCATGCAACTAGTTACAATTTTTTTCACTTTTTTGAAGTGAGCCCTGTTAGGAGCCAACCTTGTTAAAGGTTACAATACATACTGTTAAGTATGACCTTGTTAGAAGATTTAGATCACCCTATTAGGAGTATCTTGGTTAGAGGTCTTCAAACACTTCAATCTTGAAATATCACCTTGTTAGAGGATTTACAATATGACTATTAAGTTAACTCTATTAAGAGACTTCTTTACTACTACTATGGTTAGAAGGTAACAACAATTTGACCTATTTTATGAAGCAACTAACTTTGCAGATTCAGATCTTTGTTCTGGCTTGACTTCTAGATCCTTCTTGATCAGATGTTCTTTGTAGCTTATCTTCCACACTTTCCTGCTCTACCTTTGCCTTTGCTCACATATTCATCTTATTTCCCTTCCATTTGTACATACTATCCTTACAACTTGACCTTTCTTATATATCATAAGCTAGGATAAGTCAGCTTGAATACCCTTCCAAATAATCAATAATCATCCAAATATTTGGCTTCAACTAATTAAATATTGGACAAGTGCATTTTTCTGTCACTCGGTCAATACTAGGATTGAACACTTGACTAATACTGTGAATCCTTTGATGCTCAACCACTCGATCAATATTGCAAGAAGGATACTTTGCATTAACTAACTGCTCAGTTAATACTAAAAGCTCTTCTTTACTCAATTACTTGGTCAATACTAAGATAGATAAGGTTAATACTACAGACTCTTCATTGCTCGATTAACACTAACATTTGTGTAACATCAATGACAACATAAAATTGACGATTTGTTTCCAACAATATTGACATATATAATTGTGGGTAAATTTTCTATATCTTATTGGTGAACATTAATTAATGCTAGCCTGTATGCAAGATGGTAGAAGACTTGGTTGTGCATGTATGTTATAAAGTGTGAGGTATTTAGATTATTTTAGAAAGGTCCCTAGTGAGAACATGCAATATATTTTATCAGCATTTGATTGCGTTATTGAAACATGTGGTGTATCATTTGAAAATGTGATATTATCATTGTAACATATGAGAAAATTAATGTAATGGTTGTATTAATGATTATTGAGGCATGACAGCCTTGGTATGGGTGGAAGCTATAATAGGATGACCTAATTATTTATTTGTAAGGGTGTAAAGGAAAGTTGTCTTCCTTATTTGGTTTGCATGCACATAAGGTATGATATATCTTGATACATATGATGTGACCCTTGATACTGGATTGTTAGAGCATAGAAGTGATGATGTTGAATGTAGAATGTTTGAGTGGACTTTAAAGGAACTATTTTGGCAAGTAAGTTGTAGATTAGCCAGTTCATGTTCATTGGATATGTTATTTGAAAGTATTCTCTTTCACTTTTGGTGGAGCACTTAGACAGTGGGTATGCTTGTTCTTTTCAACCTTTAATAGGATTAGAACTTGCTAACGAGAGTTTAAGGTCTCCTAACATGAATCTAACATTTAAAGTGGACTATTGTACTAAATGAGTTGTATTTGAATCCTAATAGGGTCACATCCTTTCACAAGGAACATATATATTAGCACATTATCTTGTGGGTGCCACCCCTACTGGAATTTTTCCTTTGAACCAAGGTTTCTTAAAACAATAAAATTATTGTGTTATGGTGTATGGTTTCTTATGGTTGGTTTCGTATAAATCCAGTAACCGTTGGTGACCAGATTTATAAGTTTGGACTTAATTATATTTATATTTTTGGATTTGATTATATTTGTGAACAACAAATTTACATTGTAGAAACAATAAAAAGATGTTTATGAATTGCATTCACATATATAATAAACAATTGGGGAGAAATTTGTATTGGATAAAAAATACGAACCATTGATGATTTATACGATTTCAAACCATTATCAAAAGGACTAACATAATAAAATAAAATAGATTTATCCTAATTGAAATGTAAGGGTTTCATATAGAACTTCTTCAAGACATCCATTTGGAATTATTGGAAATCATGCCTAAGATTTGGTTGCCAATTATTATTCACTAAAAAACCTAGGATCAAGTTTATTTGAAGGATATTTTATCGATTATAATTGACGCATTCATGATTAGATTTAGGACTCTATTTTTTTGATGTTGCAAGGCTATTTTAGTGATTTCAAGTGTGGCATCTGGGAAGTTGCAGATTTTTATTGATCCTTCCATAATATTAATCACTAATGGTAGCATAATAGACCATACAAAACAATAGGGTCACAAAATGAATATAAGAATATTGTAAAGATCATTGGGTTGTCACGATATGCAATAAATAAATTATATTGTAGCAAAATTTCTATTATAATAGATGAGGTAATCGAATCATTCATAGAAATATCACCTGACAATCTAGGAGCATAGACATTGCCTTAAAAGACTACTTGATTGCTACACTTAGGGTTATCACAACAATATAATTTCAATAAATGTTATGGTATCAAAAAATAATGAAGGGAGAAAATTTAAAGTTGGCCTTAAAATGAGACTTCTTTCTTCTATGGTCATAAATGGCCTCTACAACCCCTTCCACAAATTTGTTTTGAGTGAAACCACCACAAAGAGAGATTAAGAGTTGTATCCAAGTGAGTGAGAGATGACCATTTTTTTAATGTGCTAAAATACTATAAGCTTATTTTCACAAGTTTTATCAAATGAGACATAATGTTGATTGGGATATTTCCTTGCTTAGGACACCCTAATTTTGTTTTCACACTAATAAAGTCAATAGCCAAACTACTAGTTTGAGTTCAATATATACCATCATAATAGGGGGAAAAGGTCTAAAATAGAACAAAAATGATGATTATACAAACATGAAGAAGGTTGTTATAGAGTTTTAAAATTTGACAACCCTGTGAGTGTTAGGAATTGATGATATTGTTGGCACTTGGATGAGTTGCAAGAATGTTGTATTGATGATAGGATTTGTCGTTGATGACAATATATATTCTTATGTTCATGACAAACTCAAATTCTGTATATCATAGGTTATTGATCAAATCAACAAAGTTAGTGGTTGACAAGTTTAGATATGTGACCTTACATATGTGTAGTGGAATGAGTATAAATATCATGCCTATGTTCACTATACTTTGTGTTATATTTTGGTCTTAATTTACAAATTGATTAATGAAGATTGGTAGTAGACTAGAGGAGGAAATATTGACATAGACAATTGTAGGTAATTTTGCTACATCTTACTAGCGAACATGGATTAATGCTAGTGAGTATGGAAAATTATAGAAGACTTTTTTTGTGCATATGTTATGAAGTGTGAGGAATTTGGATTATTTTGGAAAGGTCTCTAGTGAGTAACATGTAGTATATTTTACTAAAAACTAATTATGTTATTGAAACAATGTGGTTTATCATTTGAAAATGTGATATTATCATTGTATCTTATGAGAAACTTAATGTAATGGTTTTATTGATGCTTATTAGGGCATAAATGGCTTAGCATGGTCCTATGTAATGAATTGTATATTGGAGAAGCTGCAATAGGCTGACCTAATCAATTATTTGTAATGGTATAAAGGAAAGTTGTTTTCCTTGTTTGGTGTGTATGCATATAACATATGGTACGTGTCTTGATGCATATGATGTGAGCCTTGATGTTGGATTAGAAGAGCACGACAATGATGATGTTGGATGTTTGAGTGGAATTTAAGGAACTATTTTCACAAGTAATTTGTAGATTAGTTAGTTCATGTTAATTGGATATGTTATCCTGAAAACTTATTATCTTTCACTTTTGTTGGAGCACATATATAGTAGGTCTACTTGTTCTTTTTAACGTTTAATAGGGTTAGAGCCTTCTAAAAAGGGTTCAAGGTCTTTAATAGGGATCTATCCTTTAACATGGACTATTCTACTAAATGAGTTGTATTTCTCTCCTAACATGGTCACATCCTTTCACAAAGGAAAAAAAAAATATATATATATATATATATATATGTGTGTGTGTGTGTGTGTGTGTGTGTGTGTGTGTGTGTGTGTGTGTGTGTTAGTACATTATCTTGTGGGTGCCATCTCCATTAGGATTTTCCCTTTGATTAAGGGTTTCTTGAATCAATGAAATCATTGTGTTATGGTGTACAGTTTTGTACTGTCGTGCATCAACTTTTTAATTTTTGGTGATCAAATTTATAAATACATATTTAATTATATTTGTTCACAACCGATTCACCCCCACCCCCTCCCCCTCTCACTTGTGTGTGGACTTTACATCTCAACATGTAACACCTGTAAAAAAATGATTTTCATATTTTAATGGATGAAAAATATGGACTTGAGAGTCTTAATGTTTTCCATGCATGAGACTATGATATTAATGAAATAAAAGAAGTGAACAAAAGAGGAAAATAAGTATCATAACTAAATTGAAAAACTATGAAAGTCGCAAACTTTGTCAGCAACTTTCATATATTTTTTAGTTTTGATTTAAACCATAAAAACTTGCTCAAATAGAGAATGAAAGTGGTCTACATGGTATTAAGACTCTATCCAAGGAGTTTTGAGGTCGATGGTTACCAAAAAGTCTTAATGTCACTTCAAGATCTCTGAGTCATGTTTAACCTTCCTCTCTCTCTTTGTAACATCAGTATGGTGAAATTTTTATGCCCATTAAATATGTAATCTTGTTTAAAGTGATACTGGGAGTAGTCTAAATGGAATAAATACATCGTAAAAGGAGTTATAGGACATGACATCACTAATAAAATACAAAAAAAAAACTTTAGCAGTGTTTCGACCAATGACTAGCTATGGTACTTTTAGGATTATGATAAGGTTCACTTATTTTACTAAATACTTACAAGATCTATCTTGTGTACATGACAAAGGAATATTGTTCCAATATTGTAGGTTATAATATCTGTGTAAATACCTAATTTTCATAGTAATAAATAAAATATGCAACCAGAAGATGGAAGACAAGCATGACTTTCATAAACAATATTGATTTGATAATGAAGATTGTGATGTTGTCTTTGCTTGTTTGTGGGTGTAGGATGCTGAAAATTCCATAGAAACATGTTGAGACAAGATTCAAAAACATATTATATTTTGATGAATGGATCTTCTAAAAATATAGAAAATTTTACTTAACGAATGAAACTATGACTACATAAGCAAGACGTGAATGCAATCAATTTTAGTTGTAATCTATTTAGAGAAGGCTCTAGCATCTCATTCAATGTAAATTTGAATTAGGTACTACCCTATAAAGGTTGATCTAAGTTTGAGATCAAGGAAATTTTTAAGCAAGGAATGAACTAAAAATACATCTTTTTAATAAGAGGAATATCATTTTGGTTTTAGGAGGATGATTCTAAGAGAGAAATTTTGGCAGCATATGGTCAAGGAAAAATGACAATTTATAATGTAAATTTATGCTTCAAGACTGTTACATGTCCATAACTATGCGTTCTTCACCTTGGATGGTGTTGTAATTGGATTATTTGTTTGAATTCAATAAGGTGCTGGATATTTACTTCTTCTTTTTTATAATGAATTTGTTAAAGATCATGGAATATTTTTGCATGTAATATCATAGTTTTATACAATCTCTTAATGACATAATTGAGCTCATAAAAGCTCAAAAGGCTTCCACAGGCATAAGCCTGTGAAGGAAGCCAAGTAAACTTGAACTTCCGAAACCAAAGTTTAAAAAAAAAAAAAGAATGAATAGCCAATGTGAGTAAGCATGGATGAGTTTTCCAAAACTATGAAGGGAAAAAAACTTCCTTTATATTAATCCACACCAATTTAATGAATGCACATATACATATATTCACCTAGATTTATTGATACATACGAATGAATAGTTAAAATGATTTTGTGAAATTAATTGCAAATAACATATTAGTTATCTTTGTCAATTATGATGAAGAATATTCCTAGCTTTGTGGATTATGATGAAGAAAGAAGTAGATACAATGTAGAATTTGATAGGCTTGGAAGTGCAAAATAGATATTTGTTTGGTAAATGCCTTGGGTTCTAAATAGGTATAAATTTTTTTACGAGTTACATCTCTATTGTATGAGTGATCCCATCTCCTTAGTATTTGCATGATGCATGAAAGTGATCTAAAACTTGCAGGACTAATCTCCTTGGTAGAAACTATAGAAATTGACGTAGCCCCTAACTTTGGTGTATTCTTAGGCCTAAATATTTGCATTATAGAACAATACCTTGACAAAGTGAAATCACAACACATGTCCTCATCTTGATTAGATCAACTTTATTGTTATGGAAAAGTAACAAAATGACACTCAAGCATTTAGATGCTATAGATGTACAATGCAAATTAGACTCCTTTTAATACTCTAAAACAAAGTGTTCCTCAATGATCCCTCTCTTCCACACTTAAAATATTTGTATATGAATTATTTCCCCTCATGTAAATAATGCTCATTAAATGTCTTCAAGTACAAGAAGATTGCAAAGAATGACCCATGCATGTATGAAGTTGGCACATAATAACTAGTGGAATAGGTAGGAGTTACAAAATTTGAGTTTAAAATTTGGATGGTTAATTCATGTGCTGTAGTGTAGGTTTAAATTCATCTAATGCAAGAATGACTTTGAGTAAGAAAAATGCAAATATTAGCAAGTAATGACTTGTGTATATGAAGTTGACTTATAATAACTAGTGGAATGGCTTGGAGTTACAAAATTTGTGTTCAAATTCTGGATGGTTAATTTCATGCGGTGCAAGGCTAAATTCATCTAATGCAAGATTAACCTAAAGCAAGAAAAATGCAAATATTAGCTAGTAATGACTCATGAATGTATAAAGTTGACTCATAATAACTAGTGGAATAGGTACGAGTTACAAAATTTGAGTTACAAAATTTGAGGGTCAATTTCATGTGGGGAAGGGCTAAACTCATCTAATACAATATTAAAACAGAGTTAAAAAAAAAGTACAAATATAAAGGCCAAAAATGTATGTATAGGTGTAAATTGATGGATAGGTGCAATAAGAAAGTCATTATATGAAAATAGATATGAAATGATATAATATATATAAGTGGATACAAGGTGAAAGATAGAGAATAAACTCAATTTTTTAGGAGACTAGAGTAAATTATATTGAGATATTCAAGAAGAATAAACCAAAACTAAATAACAATACATACAAATTTCACCATTACACTTTATGAATTAAAGTAGGAAATTATGAAAGGCTTTTTCAACCTAAATGTGAAAAATAACTCTTGATCTTGATATATAAATTATATCACAATACACATAAAAATTACTCTTTATAAAAAATACTCAATTGAAAATATTATAACTTTTTTATTGACTTAAGATTTTTAATAATATTTAATAAAATATTAAGATATATTTATATTCTTATATATAAAAAGTGCACACTACCATTATAATACTCAACTCAATCAACCAAAATTAAATAAGAATGAAAAAACACAAATTTCCCTATTATTAAAAAAAATATTTCACATAATGTGAAAATTGTGAAAAGTGGCAAATGAAAAATAGACTCCTCTAACGAGGCTGGCGTCGACGGAAAAGCCAGACGACCAACGGGAAAGAGTTCGTTCAAACCGGGCGGGAGTCGGGAAAATTTGAATTCGAATTCGAACGGAGAGAAGAAGAAGACGATAAATTAAATCCAAATGCAAGTAAAGAAAATTTTGTATTGCGGGAGAAATCAGTGCATCGCTCATTATTTTAGGTGTTGCAGGAGAATAAGTGTTGCTGATGGGAAAGGGAGTGAACAGCAGGACGCCGCTCAAGGCGAAGGCGGGGGCGAGGACTCAGGGCTTACGACATAATGATGACGATACGGAACGAGCTCAAGCCCGCGCCAGCGCCAACATCAGGAGGAAATCCCTGCTCGCACAGACACAGGCGGATCAAATTCCTTCTCCCTCTGGCCCCCTCCTTGCCAAGGATCAAATTCTCGATCTTTTTCAGAACTGCATCAAGCTGGCTTCTGAAAATGTAACCTTAAATTTGTTTCACTATATCCCGGTTTACAGATCTCGAATCTTTCAAGCCCAATTCCTGACTTTGTTGAGCTCTTTGGTTTCAGAAAATCAATCAGCGGAATACCTGGGAGCTTGATCTCATTGACCATCTCAGCGACATTATAAAAGTGGAGGATGAGGACGCCGAGACTAATTTCCAGAAGGTTTTCTTTTCCCTTGATTGTATTCTTTTTTTAGCAGGTTGAAGTCTTTGCTGTTGGTATTGATTGGGTATGTTATGGTACGGTGTCAGGCGAGTTGTTCGTTGGAAGCAGGTGTAAAGATCTATTCACTGAGAGTGGATTCAGTGCATTCCGAGGCATATAAGGTGCTCGGCGGCATCAATCGTACTGGAGCAGGCGATGCAGGTTTACTTCTAGTCTCTTCTTCGGATTTTTACTCTTCTGTTTTACCAAAAAAGGGCAGGGCCGTTTCTTTATCTGTTTGGCTCCGAGGTTGGGATTGGGCCAATCTATTCGGCTGAAGTTGTCTGAAATTGGGAAGAACTAATGTTTGGAGTGGATTCATTATGGGCAGCTTCTCGGCTTCTCACAAAATTACAATTAATTCTTATTCTCAATCCTGGATTAATTCCAGTGATTATTGCACCTTTTACATCATTTAGAAATTGCCTTGTTGTCAACATATACACGTTATTACATATGACTCGTCTGTCTTAATAATGACAGTATGGGTTCCTCCCCCTTATGCTACACTGCTGTTATTTCCGCATAACGCCATTTTCCTCGCCCTCGTGCCCGTTTCTTCTATCTCTAAAAGACATCAAATATTTTGTAGATAGTTCTTTCTTTTACCTCGACCTAGACCATCTATTGTATTACTCGACTTTGAAATCTTAGTGCCAAGCCTTAAGAAGAAAGTGCGCAATATTTTTTGCTTCAGTTGAATTCCATTTCTTGTTATTTGTAAACACGCTTTTTCTGTATGGTTGGCTTACGATGCTCTTCCGGAGTGATCTTTGATCATTTAGTAGGGTTTATATTGGTGCTGTCACCCATAAACGAATTGAAACAAATTACATATACTAATAGTCAAGGCCACAACTAGCAAAAATACATTATAGCTCAGCATATAGGCACCAAAGAGACTAACAATATAACTAGCCAAGCGACACTATTTTGGCATAGCTAGCCATAGCAAAAAAGAACTAGGAAGCTAATCAAAACAATCACATATAAACCCACCCTAAACAAAATACATTTAACACATAAGATCTATAAGACTAAAATCATACACCATCCCCTGGTTTTTTAGCTCACAAGCACATTTGTAGTAGGCTTGAATACTTCCTCAATGAATGCCCATTACATCTTTTGGATCACCATGGGCATGCCAACAGTGAGTTGAACCTAACAAAGTTGTGAGTTTAGTATCATTGCCAAGCTCTTGGTGACATTGCATTATGGATGGAGCTATTGTAGGATAATAATATGCCGACCTCCTTATCCATCTCACACAAATATGTCTTAAAAAACCAATTCTTCAAGGCAACAATCTCCTACTTGACTTCTTGATGCGTTGTGAAGGACATGAGAGTCTTCTTGTCCCATGTCGCATTGTGCTACTCTCTCTTCACCACCCCTAACACCATAGTTGGAAAACTTGGACTTGACAACAACTTACCAAGCCCCCTAAAAGTTTATTCGGGAAAAAATCGGCCATTTAAAAAAAAACCCTTGGGAACCTAAAAAAATTGCTAAAATTTAATTCAAAATACATTTTTTTGCAAATTTCAATGAGAAGATGCATCTAATGAGTTAATTAAAGTAACACAAAAGAAACAAGCAGAGTTTAGATATATATATATAAATGCATAGTGGGTACAAAATTGCATTCTCATGCGGAATGTTGATGGCAGGAAGGATAATAGTAAATAGTTTGTGTCAAACTAGAAGTAAATACATCATTACAATCACATCTTCCTCTTCCCAACTCTACTAGCATATTGTAATTCTCTATAATAGTAAATAGTTTGTGTCAAACTAGAAGTAAATACATCATTACAATCACATCTTCCTCTTCCCAGCTCTACTAGCATATTGTAATTCTCTATTTTACATAATATATATAGGCTTTTTGCCTTTTGTTTTAAACAATAAAAAAAAAAAAAAAAAAAGAGTTATATTGAAAAACTCACCAATTTTTTGCAAACACTTCGCGATTTTTTCTCTAGCCGAGTTGCGATTATATTTGGGAAAAATTCGCCGGTCCCAAAAACTTGGCGATTAGTGGAAATTGCGATTCTGCCAACTATGCTAACACTTTTATATTCATCACTTGTTCCATATCTTCTAAGTGGTTTCAAAATGTCAACTATAACAACCACAAGTAGTTTTGCATTTGCCGCCACCAGCCCAAGAATACCTATAACTCACTCCCAATTGTTGCTTTTGGTATTTCTTAACTCCAAACCTATTTCACTAAGCAATTTCAAAAAATACATGAAACTTGCTTGGGAGATGTAAACAGAGATTTTTTTGGGAGCTGTGATATTTTTTTCTTTTCCCTTGCCGACGCGATATTGGCCCTCCTAGCCCACTTTTTGTACTACCTCTTTGCATACAAACAAGTTAGATATAGAAAAATACCAAAGCACTCCATGTTGATCATATACACAATCAACACTCACCCTATTAAGATGTCCTACATATGTGACCTCAATGCTTCCTCAATAGTTTACGCTGCTTAATATCACAATTGGTGCCCTTTCACCTCCCCATTTGTCAAATCCGTCCATTCCAAGATATAACCACCACTAATATACATGTATGCTTTGCTTGTGAATATTAAGAACCTTTTAAAAATGTACATTGTAGGTAAATAATACTCAAAGTCAAGGGATAATGTCTTATATGCTGCTCTAAGTCTTCAGCAAGTCAAATGTATGACTGTAAATCACCAAAATGACTCTTGGTCCACACCTACATTTGCTAAATGATCTGCTGTTTTTGGATTCATGTTAAAACAAATTTTGAGGGGACCCAAAATTCCATACAAAAAACATCATGAAATATGCATTCAGTCCGTAGTATCAAAGTAGCAGATAAAACCAAGGTTTACAAGGACTTGGAACCTTAGTAAATAATACATAATAGCACAGATCAAAATCCCACAAAATGAAACACCAAAAAACTGCTAGAAGTGAAAGGGACCAGCAGACACGACCGGGACCAAAGACTAGAACCAACGACCAAAAACCAGATGACTAGGAAAAGAATACCAAAAAGCCAAAAAAGAAGCAAAGAGATTTTCTTTCACTGCCTTAGCCAGATTCTTCCCAAGGCTGGCCACTTCTTCAATTGATTCCTTCTAAGTGATCTGCTGTTGCATTCAACAATCTTGTGCAATTACCAAATTTAATCTTCTGAAAACTAAATTTTAGAGCCATAACTTCTTTTCTATACCTATTAATTTTCCTATTTGGACTCATGCCTTTGTTAATGGCTTGAATTACTACAAGCTTTGATCTCAACATTGGGAAAGTTGAGAAAAACATCTATCAAACTAGCTACAAATGAATTTATTGTTTTGTTGTTAGATCATCCACAAATTCTGTAGCCAAAGGTTAGAACCAACGACCAGAAACCAGACGACTAGGAAAAGAATACCAAAAAGCCAAAAAAGAAGCAAAGAGCTAAACTAGTTCTTTCACTGCCTTAGCCAGATTCTTCCCAAGGCTGGCCACTTCTTCAATTGATTCCTTCTAAGTGATCTGCTGTTGCATTCAACAATCTTGTGCAATTACCAAATTTAATCTCCTGAAAACTAAATTTTAGAGCTATAACTTCTATTTTATACCTATTAATTTTCCTATTTGGACTTATGCCTTTGTTAATGACTTGAATTACTCCAAGCTTTGATCTCAATCTTGGGAAACTTGAGAAAAACATCTGTCAAACCAGCTATAAATGAATTTATTGTTTTGTTGTTAGATCATACACAAATTCTGTAGCCAAGTTTATAAGGTTGAAACTCCCTTCTACGAAGCTTGGACTATCTTTTGAGCCACAATCAAAATTCAGTCTGATGTAATCCTTAGGGGGAGGCCTTCATTTATCCTCTCTTCTTTGTTTTGCATTTTATGCCTAGTTGTTGGTGGTCATACTGTGAGTGTTTAGGTTTTATGCTATGTTCCATGGGGTTTTGGGGATGAAGATGATAGTCGAGGGCCATTTCTAGGGGATGATGAGGGTATGGGGATATACAAATTTTCAAAATTATTTATATATAAATATATATATCTATATACATATATGTTTATATAATGTATATAATGTACATATGTACATATACATACATATATCCATACATATAACTATATATACACACACATACAAATGCTCATATATATATATATACATATATATACACATACATACTTATGCATATATACATGCATACAAATAAGTATATATGTATCAATTTTTCTAAATATATTAATATATAATAGAGAGAGATGTGTCAATAATCGATAATAACAATATCAATTTGTAAATAAATCATGAGAGTAGTAGTATAACTATATAATAAATTTCAATAAATTAGTATAACAATCGAGAGCATCATAGCCAAGGACCTTAATAAACATTTATAATTTTTTATTCTGTTTTTTGCTAGTGTTTCAGCCTGCTGTTTATCAAGCTTATTTCAATATGTCATCTCTAATCAGTTTGAAACTCTGATACAATGATTGTATGACATTTCAATTTGTGTACTTAATCTTCAAAGTTAACGTTTGAAAGTAAACTTTATCAATGTTCTTGTTTTGAAAACTTGATGTCATTATATTTTCAAATTTTCTATAAAATATTGAATTATATATACAAAATAATTGACATACCCAAAGTACCATCATCTCCTATTTTTGAAAAATTGCTGTACCTGTACGTAAAGAACCCATGTACCCCTATCTTCGTGTAACCTTGATCAAAATACAAACGTCTATGAAACTAATCCCCATCTGGGCCATCAATACCCAAAAACTTAAACCATCTGAGTCATTATCGCTCTTTGCCTAAATTGGATCATCCAATTGTAGCTTGACTATTCTTGGTTGCATCTCTTCCTTGTCAAGCTACCTAACATCTTTAGGATCAACTTCTCATCATGCTGCTAGAGTTTGAAGATACTTAAAAGTTTGTCGGTCTTGAAGTCTCAAGGAACTACATGTTAATGTTTTTGCCCATAAATTAGATAAATAGCAACAAATAAGAGTAAAAACTATACATAAAAAACTCAAAATTTATCTTGGGAAAACCCTTCCACTTGAAGGGAAAAACCTAGCCACACTAGCAAAATATATCTTTTATTGATAATAAAAGTGTTTGAGTACAAGGCTTTCACTCTCTTGAATTACAATATACCAAGCAATCATATAAATAGATTGCATAAGACTCTTCATCTTTCACACAAAGGTTTCTTTGAGCCCCAAAGTAAGACCCTTCATATTTCCTCATATTCAAAACTTCACATTTTCATATGCATGCCTCTTTGCATGACATATGACATGTCTATTTGCATAATATTAACTTAAATAAAATCACATATATCTCTTTCAGTTGAAGATGATCATAATGGGTCATAACAAAGATATTTTTATCTCGTAAAATCAGAGATAAAGATCCCTATCGCAACTACAAACTTCATCTTTATTAAGGCATGCACACATAGCTGCAACCAAAGGTGATAAATTCACATATGTTATCTCAGCATAACATAATTTACCGTAGTTACTTCATAAGCACATAGAGTGAAGTTACACACATGACTTTCACCATGCCAGCTTGTAGAGGGTAGAACAAAGACTTATATCTCAAAACTTCTCTTAGAGAAGCATACAATTCCAGCATACCTACTCGCAGAGGGTGGTCCACTGTACCTTCTTGCAAAGGGTGGAACAAAAACTTTTATCTCAAAACTTCTCCTAGAGAAGCATACATTTCCATTATGCCCACTCGCAAAGGGTGGTCCACCATACCTACTCACAGATGGTGGAATGAGGGCTTTAACATCAGACTTCTCCCAAAGAAGAATGTTTTTTCACCATGCCTACTTGTAGAGGGTGGTCCACCGTACCTACTTCCAAAGGGTGGAGCAAAAGCTTTCATCTTAGACTTCTCCCAGAGAAGAATGCATTCATAACTGAGATTTTGTCTTAACAGAGACTTCCTCTCAACATGGACAACTTTAATAAAAGAGAATCCCTCTTAATAGGGTCAACTTTAATAACATAGACTCCCACTCAATAGGGACAGCTTTAATAACAAAGATTCCCTCTCAACAGGGACAACTTTAATAACAAAGACTCCCTCTCAGTAGGGACAACTTTAATCACCACAATTGATTGACTATTGCATAAACTTGCAAAGGGTTGGGTATTGTAATGTTCCTGACTCAGCGAGGGGGAAACTTTGAGTAAGCTTGGGAGGATTTCTTCTGTTGGAATAAGTTGTAGGATCTCTCAGTTACCCCACAATAGTCTGAGAGTATGCTGTACAGTTTGTGAGAGGTGCTTGGAGGTTGTTGTAAGTGGGGCAACTGCAAATGCAACGTATGGATTGCTAGAATGAGTAACCGTATGGTAGGAGCAGTACATAAGCAACCTCTAGATGCTTGTACGGAGTGGAATGGAAGCTGTATGGTGGGAGGGCCTGGATGTCTGTACGAAGGAATGGAAGTTGTACGGTGGAAGGGACTGGATGTCCGTATGGGGGAATGGAAGTCGTATAGTGGGAGGGAGTGTATAATGGCCATACGGTGTGTGGGGCAGTCGTGCGGTGGGGTGGTGAATAGGCCGTATGGTGTAACTGTACTGTATGGGTTTTAGGCCACAGAGTTTACAACGGGTCATGCAGTGTATGTAAAATGAACGAAAACCAGATGCTAGAATAATACATTCACCTAAGATGCCAATACAAATGTTTCAATATAATCTCCAGAGATATATATTTGAATTTGCAAACAAGATGGTGTGCGGATTTGCCAGATCCGAGCAAGTAATACAAAGATGGAATAGGGTGAGGTTTGAATCCCACTGAAACCGGAACGCGAAGTAGGGAAGATCTTTTACTTTTGAAATGGCGAACAACAGAGAATTCCACTGGGAATTTGTAGTACAAAGAATAATAAACCAAATTGCATACCAACTACTACCTACATGCCGTACTTAAATACCCTTCAAAGGAACTTCCTAAGGGTTTACAAAGATAGCCGACAGTCGCACCTACCTACGGAAACAATTAAATAAAAATGGGTCCGAGATATACTAAATCAATCGGAACCACAAATACAAATATATTAATTTGGGCCCCATATTAATTTATTAAAGTAACTAATTAAAGGTCCTTTTGTTATATTATTTAAATTTTGGGACTTGTTAATTAGTTAATTAAATTAAATTAAATTATTACATTCAAATTTGGGGACATGAAAGGCATCTCCCTTTATCACGTAAACTCCCTCTTAAGATGAATAGTCTCTCTAAACAACGTTGCATAATCATTCACCATCACATTGTGCTTTGCAACGAAGAGAGATCCTCTAATCATAGAGGTCAATACCAAGATACAAAAATCGTAGAATACTTATCTCTTTGAAGTTTGATCTCAACACAATATGAGCAAATAAAATGAATAAGTGGAGACCAACATTCATATGATAATCATAGAACTTATTGAACAAAATGTGTTACTCAATAAAGATGTTACCATAAAGGAAAATGAGAATTGACATCTTCCAAAATAACCTGCAAGTGTCATCACAGGCTTTTGCATAAAGTTAAGTCAGTATACATGTAATTGACGACACCGAACATAAAAACTTCTTATGAATTGTTGATCATTCAATCAATCATCAACATCTTGCAATAATAATATCTCACTATACTTTATGTTGATGACATCCTATAGTCCATTATTTCAAGAAATCTACACACACATAGTGTAATTATGCATGCATACAATGATGAAGATGCCCAAAATATTCATAAGTAAGGTTTGATCGAAATTTACACAATGATAGTCAAAATCCTATGCTCCTAAGCAACACAACATGATTCTTATATAAAATCCTTTTGAATCATAATCACACGGACAAAACAAATTAACCTGAAAACAATAGAGTAGGTCATAGAGAAATCCTGACAAGCATCACTCACACAACTTGCTAAATATAACCCAATAAGATAATTAACAACAGTTCCAAACTCAATATAAAAAATATTAAACCTCATCATCGATTCATTTCAAAATTGCATGTAGCGTCCTTATGAAGTCTGCATTACCTTGTATCTTTCAAATATTTAGATCAATGCTTGTTACAAGATTCAAGAAGAGTTGGCAAATTAACGGATTTCCGAATGATTAATTGATAAACAGAGGAACAAATGTGTTCCTTATAAAGAATTACAAGGACGTTGTTTCTAAAAGAAACAACGTAGACTGAAGACGGAATTAGAAACAAAACTAGAGATAGGATAGGAAACATTCCTATCTGGATTGAAGAAAAAAGTGACAGGATAGGAAACATTCCTATCTAGACTGAAAGACGGACTACAGACAAGTAGTTGACTATTATAGAAAGTATAAGATATTATCTTAATACCCTCCCTTAATGGTCAACGTACGGATGTCAGAACATTCTGTGATAATTGAGACCCTCCTTGGATCTACAGAATGTTGAAATCAAGAAGCTTTGCTAGAAGAGTGCTATGACTCAAAATAGGTTGCATTTACAAAACTTCTTTTTTGTGGAAAAAACGGTAAAACCCAGAATCTCACACAACCTTGCGTATTACAGACAACTTGAAATGATTTTTGAGGAGAAAATCAACAAACCCAGAATCTCACGCAACCTTGTGTATTACAGACAACTTGAAATGATTTTTGAGGAGAAAATCAACAAACCCATGAAAAACAGAAACAGATTCAGAAGGCGAAAAATGCAGCTTCGCCTTGATCAGGAAGCTCGACAACTTGTGCTGTTGGCTGGGAAGCATTTTGCCTTGCTTGGGTAGCCAAACGTTTCCGGCACTCGAACTTCATATGGCCGAACTTGTGACAGTAATTACACTGCACATTTTGCTTCGTAGAGCCATCCAGGGATTGAGCAGAAGGTTGATGCTGGAAAGGCTGAGAAGACTGATGGTTGCCGATGTTCTGTTGAAAGGATTTTGCAGCAAATGCCTGCTCTGAGGAGGTTGTAGAAGCACTGCTGCCAAACTGTTGTTTCCAACGATCCTGCTGCAGAAGTTTGGTGCATAATTCTGGAAACTTCATATCAACATTAGTTGACGTAATGTTGAGTGTTTCTATGAAGTGCTCATAGGATGATGGTAGACTTTTCAGAGTGATGACTACCATATCCTCTTCCTCCATTTTCCGACCAATAGCTTCGAGTTGATCACGGATGTCCTTAATCTTTGTCAGATGCTCTTGTAAGGACATATGTTCATCCATCATAATGGAGAACAACTGATTCTTTAGAAAGAATGCTCGACTTTTTTTAGATGTTTCATGCAGCTCCTTTAGATATTTCCAGATTTTTGCAGCTGACTTGCCTGAAGGAATCTGTGGTAGCTGATCATCGATAACAGAGAGCTTAAGAAGCATAACAACCTCTCGATTGCGATCATCAAACTTGTCCTGTTCTGCTTGGTCAGAGGTCGGACGAGTCTTTGTGCCTAGAACAAGCTCATCCAAACGACAATATTCGAAGATGGTTAACATGCGCTGCTTCCAATGATTATAATTGTGGCCATTGAATCGTAGACTGCCCTCCAACATCAGATTAGTCAAAGATGCCATTTGCACGGAGTTCGAGGCAATGTTGAGGCTGACCCAGAAAAAATGACAAGTGCCCAGAAGAGTAGATAGAAAACCCAGAAGGAATTTGCAGTCGCAATGTAAATCCATCGGCTCGAAAATCGAGGCACGAAAAATGAGGTACTCAGAAAATTTTGACGAAGACCCAGATGAGGTCTCGAAAAACCCACCAAGAATTTGCAAACAAAATATTTTTTCGACCCCAAAAATTAGAGTTTCGAAAAAAAAGGCCCTAGCTGAAAAAAGCTTGAAAAAACTTCAGATTTCTTGATAAAAAATGGCAGATTTTTCTTCAAGGATTGATGTGCATGGACGAATGGGGCTAGAGTGTGCTGAACAAACACAGGCAGACCCGAGTTCGGGAATTTCTCTAGGCCAAAAACCCTAAGCGGGTTTTAGAGAAATTCAACAGAAATAATTTTTAAAAAATTTAAACAAATAATTTCATGAAGAAATTATAAATTTTTTCGAAAAAATTTAAGTAATAGCTCTGATACCATGTTACAAGATTCAAGAAGAGTTGGCAAATTAACGGATTTCCGAATGATTAATTGATAAACAGAGGAACAAATGTGTTCCTTATAAAGAATTACAAGGACGTTGTTTCTAAAAGAAACAACGTAGATTGAAGACGGAATTAGAAACAAAACTAGAGACAGGATAGGAAACATTCCTATCTGGACTGAAGAAAAAAGAGATAGGATAGGAAACATTCCTATCTAGACTGAAAGACGGACTACAGACAAGTAGTTGACTATTATAGAAAGTATAAGATATTATCTTAATAATGCTATACTCTATAACAAATTTAAAATCTATATTAAAATATAGAATGCTTAAAAATTGATACAGTAAAATTTATCTGATTGAAGCTTGAATCAAATTCCCAATGAACTCTTATCAAGAGTCATCAACACATGTGTGAATTTCTAAGTAGCTCATAAGCAACATTGAATCCTTAAGCTTCAGTTCTGAGCATTCCCATCACTGCACCAAGTTACCACTTGTTCTCCAACACCAAAACAAAGTTCAATAATCACACTCCCCTTTATGTTCAAAATGAACGACTTCCTTCAAAGACGATATAGAGCCAAGGAATCAATTGCAACTAATATCTAAAGACTTGGAGAATAGCAAAATCAACACACATATCATAGATGTAGACAGGAGAATAAATAAATCTCACAATTGCTGCTGCCGCATGTTAAAAGATAATAATATAATTATATGGAACTGCCTAAAGAAGCACTAGAACGTGAATAATAAAAAATATGTCTTCTTCTAGAGAGGACCACAAAAAAATATCCAAAGGGAATACTCCTCTCCAAAGAATAGACGAAGATCAAGAGTAATTGAAATGATGTCCAACTGTTCCAAATGAAATCAAGAAAGAATTGACAATTGTAAAGGAAAACTCTTTGCCAATAATCAAAGAATATCATAAGTTACTTTCATCAACAAGAGCAATCCTATAAAAGAAAAATGCATTCTCTGCCATGAAACTTCTTGACAATCATACAAATGATACAAGCACAGTTTGCGATGCTCATATTTGAGTGCTAAATCAAATAACTCCTACGAGTTCAAGGATCTTCGCTCAACACAATCTACAACTCAAATGCCCAAACATCATAACAAAGCCAACATAATAAAATCAAACAACATCAAAGCAACTATACCAAAACTCTTTCTAGATTCTACACATGGAATAATAGATTCATCGCACAAGACCAAAGATAGTATGCCTTTAGAAAACGAAGAAAGAGAGCGGTTACAATCATAACCGATCACATAACAAAATAACTGATGCAAACCTATCAAAATTGAAGGCGCACAATGAAATCATATGGAACTTGTATAAATGAAGCTATCAAGAAACTTGCAACAAAATTTTGCCAACGAGAGATAATAAGTCCCATAGAGCTTGCACATAAAGGTTATTCGATCCTATTGGCAATAAATATTGCAAATGAATGGTGAATCCATGAGCTAAGATAGAAATATTAAAAAAAAAATCTTCCTTGAAAATATAAACAAGAAGCCTATTAGGAATCAACTATATACCTATAGCTAATTATATCATGGATAGATAGAAAACTCATAAAATTATTTTTTTGGCAAACACCACTAATATTATAAATGAAACTTATTTGAACGACATCACCAATTTTGCCCAAATGTGAGTTTCGTCATGAATACACTCCCAAAAGAACCAAGCTTTCGTCTAGTCCTCTAATAAACTCTTAGAATGTTATCTAACCTGGCTTTGATACCATGTTAATGTTTTTGCTTGGAAATTAGATAAACATCAACAAAGAAGAGTAAAAATCTTAGTTGCTGGATTTGTCCTAGATAGGTCAGATCCGGATTTGGATCCTAGCCGGATTCAGATTTGTGCTTGGATCCTTGATTCTGCGTGTGGATCCATCAGGATCTATGGCCTTGCGGATCTTGATGGATCCATAGGAAGAATCAAGGATCCTGCTCGGATCCAAGCCACAGCTTGAGGATCCATAGGCAGAATCAAGGATCCTGCCTGGATACTTAAGGATCCAAGCCACATCTCGAGGATCCTCAAGGATCATAATGTCATTTTGTAATTTAGTAATTCAATGTGAATATGTTGATTTTCTTTATAATCGTGAAAATAAATCAATTATCAAGTATACTAGATTAATCGACCCACACTAGAATCACAAATTTAAATTTTATAATATGAAATGATTTAGTTTTAGAATTGTGTATATTTCTCTCATTTTGTAGTATATACACACACACACAAATCATAATTTGGAAAAAAAATCCAGAATCCACGGATCTGATTCATGTGCCTGAATCCGATTCATTTCATGAATCGACAACTATGGTAAAAACTATAAACAAAAAGCTAAAAAATTATCCTGGGAAAGTCCTTCCACTTGAAGGGAAAAACCCAGCCACACTAGCATAATATCTCTTTTACTGATAATAAAAGTGTTTGAGTGCAAGGCTCTCACTTTCTTGAATTACAATATACCAAGTAATCATATAAATAGATTGCATAAGGCTGTTCATCTTTCACACAGAGGTCTCTTTGAGTCCAAAAATAAGACCATTCATATTTCCACATATTCAACACTTCACATTTTCACATGCATGCCTCTTCACATGACATATGCCACATGTCTTTTTGCATAATATTAACTTAAATATAATCACATATATTTCTTTCAGCTGAAGATGATCATAATGGTCATAACAAACATATTTCTATCTCATAAGATTAGAGATAAAGATCTCTATCGCAGCTACAAACTTCAACACTATGAACTGTAACTACTTTTCCAGCTTGTTTTGTTGTATGCTTGTTTCTCTTAATAGCGTGTACAAAGCCATAGGTGGCTTAATTCCTCTTTGTAGTAGAGGAGTTAACAATCTTTGAGAGAAAACAAATGGCAAATTGTTTAATCTTTGGTTTGTCCTTCCCATCAAATTTATTATTTTAATCATCCAATGCGGCTTTTTTTTCTAGCAAAGCTGGTCCTATTTTTCAGAACCTCTTGTTTGTTAAATGTAGGACTTTGAGGATTTGCAAATTAAAGCCACTACTTTTAAAGATTGTGTGTCTTCTTGTTGTTATACATATTACAAAGAGCTATTAAAAGCCCCTTTATTACCTCTTAATCCTTAGAAGGAGACATTCAACTAGGTCTAGGTGCATACCACTTCAGATTAAGAGCATAGGCAAGCATATGAAGAGGGGTGTCCATTGTGTTGTAGCTCTTTGTGACAATAGGCTTGGCATGCTCCTCATATAATTGCAATCTAGGATCCTTGTGACAATTACTCACTTCATTTGGTTAGGCATCCTATCAAAGGTCTATAGATCTCTCCTAGGTTGGCAGAATTATATTTGCATATTAGATTACCCCCACACTTGGTGATATGATAGAGCAAATACACCTAGAAGTAACATTTACAAATGAAAACTTTTAAAATAAAAAGTAAAACAAAGTAAAAACTCAAAAAGTTCAATTTTCTTACTTGATATTGGACCACCAAGTGTCATTGAGAACACTTTCTCTCACTAGCTTTCCTTACCCTGTCTTTGATTAAATCCACTTTCTCCAATCTCCACAAACAACCATGGATTGTAGAGCATATTGCACCTCCAACTTCTTCTAAAGTAAAATATGATAATTAGCATATCTATCTCAAGTGGTTTGAGGAATTCTTTCTTTAAATATGATTAGAATAGTGGGAGTGAAGTGTGATGGTTACATACAAACGCTTGTACATATGTCTTTAGTCTCTGCCATTGCAACCATCACTTGATCTCTTTTGCCAATGTCTTTAAAAGAATTGTTCAAAGCATGTACACATCATGGAGTCCAAAAATATGTTTATGCTCTTAATCATTGAATCAACCAACTTACAAATATGAATTGAATTCGTCACAAACTTCACAACATTAAAAGGCCCAATGTCCTCTAGGGTATCCTTTGAAATGGAAAATTGGAAGTCTATATCCTTAAGATTCTTAGAAAAATCAATAACACTAAGAAAGTATGAACTTGCATGACATGTAACAATAACATTAATGATTGACCAATGTTAAGTATTAGCTTACCCATCCATGACATTGGAACAACCAATCCAATTGTCAATATATCCCCTAACATAGTTTTGAGACATGGTGGCCTTGCCAAAAGAAATGGAAGAGAACGTGCATTAAAAAAATGGCCACCAAAGGAGTAGCCTTTTCACATTACCCTATCATTGAATTTTTCTTGTATGCAATGGCCTATCTCTTTCCTCTATGACAACTCTCTCCAAATGATTCATAGTTAGAGATATGTGTTGTGATGCCCCCTCCTAATTTGCCCTAGAATTACAGTTACAACAAATTAGAGCTAGGTTTACATCTTTCCAATACATTTTCCTATAAATATTGTGAATATGGATTGGAATCTTGCAATTACACCATAAGCAACATACATAATAATGTATATTCATCTATTCAATGATTAGGGTTAGAATACATCATAATCATATACTATCAATAGCATTAAATAAGCATAATGAAGAGTAGAGGAAGAAACATGAAGGTCTGCTCGAATCCATTTCTATACTAAGCCCAAGAGTGGATGTATACTAGTGCCCTCCTCTTTGCTTGCTTAGTAGTTTACTCATTCCTCCTTTTCCTATCAATATCTCATCCTCCTAAAGACACATGCAACCTTGTAGACTTCGATGTAGGTAAGTGCGCTTTTGGCCTCCTATGTAAGTGCCCTTGTAGCATCTTTACATGAATATGTGCTCTCTTAGCCTCATGAAAAATTTGTACCCTTGTTTATATTTAAACTTAATATGATACTCACAACAATAAGGGTATGTTTTAAATTTTAATACAACCAAATGTAGCGCAAAAACACAGATGGGAAACTAGAGATATCAGCAATCAATAGCAAAATATCCATAAATGAAATTGAAAGTCCAAATGATAGAGTTTACAAATAGTAATTCCCAAAGCTAAAATCATTTACCACTGACCTAATTGTCCGATATGGAAGATTAGTTTGAAAATTTGTAGACTTGCCATTCATTTATTTATGGCAAAATGATATGACTTCTTTTTGGGAGTTTGCCTTCGGGAGAAGACTTAACTTCTATAGCTTTTCATTACTTTTTTTCTGTCTTGGATAGGACTGCTGCGTGAACCTAGTTCAAACCCTATTCCACAAATTGGAAGCTGAAGATTCTGAGATGATTCTTTTGGGATTTCATCCAACAGATGGTTTCTATAGGGATTGCATCCTAATAAAAAACAAAGACATGTAATTTCTTGTAGAGAGGAAAAATCAAACAAGTAGATACAATAGAATCCACCTTTGACCTTTGAACCCAATAAAGCCTCTAATAAAAGAAACTCATTCCCAAAAAGCATTCAATCAACTCAAAAGCTTGACCTTTGAACTGAGGTAGAAATTATTATTCACTTTATATCATAGTTACACCTCCCTAGGGGATAGGGGGATGATGGAACAAGAGTACAAGTTTTTGAGAAGAGGGACTAAGGGGCCTTGATTTCGGGACGAGGGGTGGTGGCGAGGGACATGGGGATTTATATAGTATATATATGGTACTTAAAATGCTACTTATGATAAGACGTATTGCAATATAAGATATAAATATGTAAAAGAGTAAATACTTGAACATTGCATTGAATTGGAACATTTAACATTCAACAAATAGTCAACACCTAGATGCCCCCCCATCCTTGGTGGAGGTACTACAATCTTGTGGTGTTGTTGGGGATGGGGGGATGGAGTCCCCAATTCCACATTGCATCCCCATCTCTAAAATGCGAGGCAAAAGGGGGGTGACGCATCTTCGTGTTACTATGCTTTATATCAATTAAATTTTTGCCATGGTACTAACTAGGTGTAATAATGTTATAACTTAAAGTTATAAAAGTGTGGCCCAAACGTTAAATATAATGAAAAATTAAGTATATTGCAGACAACTTTAGCTTTTTGGTCTAGTATTTCATTATTGCCTTATTCCTTACTATTTACTTAAATTTTCTAGCATTAGGGAATGTAAAGGACTAAATATTTCTTCTTTGTTAACCATCACTTAGAAGGAAACATTACAATCCTCCTTTCCCGAGATTGCTGGACCTCTAGCAATCAAATAGATATCCACTGCTCTACTATGATACACTTGTCTAAAAGCAACTCAATAGGTTACAAGGGTGACTATGCATCCATTACATCAACACAAAGATTCCACACCATATTGTGAAGCATGTCGCATAGGGTGAAGTGGTAGCTTATCAAATCACCCAAATTTGGCCAAACATTCGCTGTTTGTAAAAACAAATCATTATCCAAAGTATCATTACCTAAATGTAAGCCTTTAACGATATTTACTCACCCATCGCGATTAAGAACACTCACCATGCAAGATCCCACATGAGTATTCCAAATATCAGATATAAAATGAAGGTGTGATTTGTTGATTGCCAATGAGTTGTCAGAATGCATACGTTTAATAAATTCCATTGCTAAGCACAACATAGCATCATGGTCCAAAGTTGCCATATATGAGTACAGGGAGATATGTTACAATTGCCATACTTAGGATAATTTGATTTATCCCATGCCTCCTGATGAGTCTAAAAAATGCCTTTATTTTGTTATACTTTGTGATACTCCGTTTATCCTTGTTTTAACACTTATAAGCCTGTGTTTGATAAACCTTTGATGATTTATGGGGTAGAAAAACTATGTCATCTTTTGTCTAAATTATATCTAATATGCAGTATTTCATACAAATATCCAAATGTGCATTCTTAAGCTTGAATTTATTTTAATGGATGTTTATTTGCAAATATGTCTTATATCATAACTAACCTGATGATAAGGATTAATGGATGAGCGGAAGAATCCATAAGTTGGTTGTCGACAGCATTCAAGGAGAAACGATCATCAAGGAACAACCATGAAAAGGAAGTTATAACCACTCCAGGAAACATGGCAGCGAATAAGGAGGAGCTTTTACGAGCCATTACCTTCTTTGCATTTACGTTGTAACAAGCGGATGCTCAGACTTCATTGCTCCCTCCTCAATTCCGTTATCCTTCCTTTTCGCTTTCAGTTGTTCTCCTATATTCTCTCCTGCAGACTTAATTTAGGATAGTTACTTTTTTGTTATGTAATAAAGAGTAGATTCCCTATATATGTCGGGATCAACTCTTGTGTGTGAAGTTTTAGTTTTAGTTTTTGATAAGTTTTATCGAGTAAGAGAGAACACTGATTCACAGTTTGTTGTAGTTGTGTCTTACAATTCTGAATCATGTAATGACTGATTAATGAAATGAATTAGTTCTCTTTAGCTTCTATCCTGCGTTGGTAGATTAGAGAAGCCAACCAAGGGGGCCCACTTCGAAGGTGGATTAGATTAGGATAGAATAGATTCATTTTACTAGCATTAGCAGTATTTTAAGTAAGACGTAGCTAGTTAATTCCTTCCTGTAGCATCACACTTCATGAACGTTCCTACAGCATCTGCGAGAACAGTCTAGTGGATGAGTCAAGATGGAATTTGTGTTATCTTGTCATTGTGTTTTCAACATTCATAGATTCAGTATTTTCCTTTCCACAGCAGTAGTGTAGTTTCCTTCCTTTGCATTTTTACTTTCCTACAGCACAAGCATAATGACTCATCAAGGTACCTAGTGCACATACTATGCCGACCATTTCAAGTATACGTCCTTGGGTTGACAATCTAAATGCACCTCATGGTAGGGGAAAAGTAGTCCTTAGCTTGAATAGATTATTCCTAAGCCAAGCCTAGCGCATGACTATGGAACACCTATTGTGAGGCGGTTCATTTTTGGCGCCGTTGCCGGGGATGGTGTCAAGCTAGGAGCATTTTTGAGTCATAGTTTTTAGATTAAGTTCTTTTTACCAGTGTGAAAATTTTAGTTGCATGTATCGAAGAGGAAGATGACGAGATGAATATGGCAGATTTCTTCCACAAGGATCTGTTAATTTGAATGAAGAAGTTGAAGAGCCCTTTGAAGACGCAAGTCCCGTTTTCCCCACAGTATCATCATCAAGAGCTGAATCCCTAGATATATCTGGTCTCCAACCTTTGACTGAAATAGTGACCAGTCTTCTTGATAACACTACCTTGAATCCACCAGTTGTTAATCATCCAGTGCTTAACATTCCTTTTCAGCAGCAACCTCATAATCCAGTCCCACCAGTCATGGCACAACCCACTTTTCCATTTCCACTTCCAAGTCTTATAACCAATGCCAATCTCAAGAATATACCTCCCACTGCTCTTTCGAAATTCTATGGCCTTGCAATTGAAGACCCTGATACCTTCTTGTTTGAGTTCGACATCCTTTGTTGTAGTTTCAACTACAACACTGATGCCCATAAGCTTAAATTATTTTCAGCCACATTGAAAGAATCAACTTTACGATGGTTCACGGGCTTAGGAGCCAATGCAACTGCGAATTGGGATGAAATGCAAGCCTTGTTTTTGGAAAAATATAAAGAATATTGCAAAGCATCTGGCACAAGAGGAGATGATATCTTTAGGATATCACAAAAGGAGGAAGAGACATTAGAAGACTATGTTTCTCGATTTTTATATACACTACAAAAGAATCCTCAGCACACATTGTCTGAAGATTCCCAAAAACTAGTCTTTCTAAGAGGAGTGAATGAAGACTGTTTAGAAGCATTGGACCTGATGGCCGGTGGAGATGTATATCAAGCTCAATGGGATGACCTCAAAAAGATATGTCAGAACTACTCAAGGTCAACCATGAAGAAAGGTCGAGGACCCCGTTCTACGGTTACAAAAGGAATTAGTCAAGGCATTTCAAAACTTGAAATATCCAATTTGTTGTCAGATTTCAAACAAGACATCATTAATGATGTCGCTACACAGTTGGATACAATGACTGCAAAGAAGAAGCAAGCAGAGGCTGAGTTACAACTAGCTGAGTACTGTCCTCATTGCCGGAAGCAAAAGAAGGATTGCCACTGTAAATTGGTTGCAAGCATGGAGAACCAGCATCTTCCAACTGAATATGTAAAGACAGATGGGGATGATGAGCAAGTATTCTTTGTTGCTCAACGCCGACCATGGGCTCAACGTCAAGGTATGCCTCAAGACCCCTTGCAAAATTCAAATTCATATGGTAATCAATGGCAAAACTGCAATACCCAAGGTCCTCCGCAAAGCCAACCCAATTGGAATAATGCTGGGCAAAATAACTCATAACAGTCTCAATTG
Source organism: Cupressus sempervirens (assembly GCA_028749045.1). Classification (NCBI taxonomy): domain Eukaryota; kingdom Viridiplantae; phylum Streptophyta; class Pinopsida; order Cupressales; family Cupressaceae; genus Cupressus; species Cupressus sempervirens. The sequence goes on from CM053785.1 coordinate 485,159,679, forward strand.
TCTCAAAATTTCCAACAACCTTGGCCTAACTAGCAGAATAACCAATGGCCCCAGAACCAGCAGAACCAATGGCAACCACCCCAAGGAAATTGGCAATCTCCAAACCAATGGAAGGGATCTCAACAATGGCCTAACCAAAATACTGGTGCTCCACAATTACCCCCTCCAACTCAACAACTTGCTTTAATGCTACCACTTGCAAATAGTGGACCTCAAAAGCAAACACAGCTACTTGCACAGCCTCAGCCAAATCCAAATAGCCAACCACAGCAGCCCATGTATAGTGCTGATACCCAGCAGTGCCCTGCTTATGCCCTAGATGTCGCAGATATACATTTGAGATCTAGAACGACCTTACCAGCACCAAAGCCACCTCTTATAACTGAAGTATCAGACTCTCCTGCAGCATCAGAACCTTTGGTTGATGAACCTGTTGACCCAACTAATGTTACCATACCAATACCAATTCAACCAGCAGTAGAGCCTCCCTTTCCAGACCAGCTAATACAAAAGAAACTTGAACAAAGCAAGGAACAACCCTTTGACATTGTTAATCAGTTGAAGAATATGCATGTCCAAATACCTTTGTTTCAAGCTATTAAGGACATTCCTGCTTATGGAAAAGCTATAAGGGAAGCTTGTCTAAAGAAACCTGGAAGGAAGAAGAAGGATCTTATCACATTTCATGTTGTTGGACACTTAGCTGATATCATGTTAGGAAGAGTGATTTGACCAAAATATTCTAGCCCAAGGAGTCCAGTAGTAAGTGTCAGCATAAATGGTCAATTTGTTAAAAATGCCTTAATAGATTTGGGAGCTGCTATAAATGTGATGACCAAAGAAACCATGAAGAAGTTACAAATAGAAGGATTAAGGCCCACACCAACTATTCTGCAGCTTGTTGATAGTTCCACTGTCATTCTTGATGGAATGATAGAAAATATTGTTGTAACCTTAGATTCCCTAGAATATCCTACAGACTTCATGATTTTGTCCCCTAAAGTAAACCTATCTGGCTATCCTGTCATTCTAGGTAGACCAAGGTTGGCCACAGCATTATGCAAACATAAATTGCAGATCAGGGAATATGACCATATCAAATGGCCAAGCAAACAAGCAATTTGATCTATATCCTCCTGCACAACCATTACCAGATTTTAGTACATCTTTTTGGCCAGATTTAGGAGATGAAGAAGAAGAGATAAATTCCATAGTACAACTTATGATGTTACATAGGCAATCTTTTCTAAAGTTGCAAGAAGAAGATTCAGTAATCCAGAGCATCCTTACCAACACTTGTGTGGTAGGAAAAGATGTGTCTGAAAGCTCTGTATTAGAATTGATTACATATGAGGAGTGTGATACAAGTTGTACTTTACTTAAGGAACCTGAAAATCTTTGTTCACTACTTCATTGTGAATTAGAAGGAAGCCCAATCTCTGAAATTGCTATGGTAGAATCCACTATTCCTGTTGAACTGAGTAAAGGCCATAAACTGCATGTTAACCCCGAATCGACATCTGTACAGATGGAACAATTAAAAGAATTGCTTCAGAAGCATGAGAAGACTTTTGCTTGGGATTATGGTGATATGAAAGGATTAAGCCCTACACTGTGTACCCATAGGATATACATTAATGAAGGTTGTCTACCACTTCGTCAACCTCAAAGGAGGATAAATCCAAGCCTCAGAGAAATAGTCAAAACAGAATTGCAGAAACTGCTTGATGCTGGCTTTATCTATCCTATATTTGATAGTAAATGGGTATCACCGCTGGTTATAGTACTTAAGAAAGGAGGAAAATGGAGAATTTGTGTAGATTATAGGGAGTTGAATAAGGCTACTAAAAAGGATCATTTTCCTTTACCCTTCATAGAGCAAGTTTTGGATACACTAGCTGGAAAGAAGTACTTCTCCTTTTTAGATGGATAGAGTGGCTATATCAAATCAGTATTGCTCCTGAAGACCAAGACAAAACTACATTTACCTGTCCATGGGGTACGTTTGCATACTCTGTTTTACCATTTGGTCTTTGAAATGCTCCTGCAACATTTCAACGGGCTGTAATTAGTATTTTTGCTGATATATCACATGATTGTATGGAAATCTATATGGATGACTTTACAACATTTGGAGTTACTTTTGAAGAAGCAATGATAAATCTTGAAAAAGTTTTGGTAAGATGTCAAGAACATAATTTGGCACTAAATAGTGAGAAGTGTTTCATGCTCATGCAAGAGGGTGTGGTACTCGGTCATTTCATATCTACTGCAGGTATACAAGTAGACCCAGCTAAAATTGAGGTAATTCAAACATTACCCATACCCACTAAATTAAAAGATATCAGATCTTTTCTGGGACATGCTGGATATTACAGGCGTTTTATAAAAGACTTCAGTAAAATAGCCAGTCCCTTGTACAAGTTGCTCACCAAAGAAGCTGAATTCGATTGGACACTTGAGTGTGATAAAGCTTTCCTGCAGCTTAAGCAACTTTTGACCACAACCCCAATTGTACAAGGCCTTGATTGGAACCTACCTTTTCACATATATACAGATGCTTCTGATTATGCCATAGGTGCAGTTTTAGCACAAAAACACTCAAATCTTGAAAATGTCATTTATTATATCAGTAAGAGTCTTCATGGCCCAGAACTGAATTACACAGTGACTGAAAAAGAATTGTTAGCAGTAGTCTATGCTCTAAATAAATTTCGGCATTACATCACAGGTTATCCTATCTATGTTCATACTGATTATGCAGCAATCAAATATCTCATGAACAAACTTGCTATAATTGGTAGGTTAGCAAGATGGTTACTATTGCTACAAGAATTTGACATAACCATAGTGGATAAGCTTGGAAAAACAAATGTCGTAGCTGATTATTTGTCAAGAATCAATCATCATGATACTGATATTACTCTGGTAGATGATGCATTTCTAGATGAACATTTGTTTCACATTGCTGTTAAAGTTCCATGATATGCAGATATTGCTAACTACATTGCAGTTAATAAGACACCAGCGCATTTTTCTGATAAGGAGAGAAAGCTGCTCGTACAGAGAAGCTTCCATTTTTCATGGATAGACAATTTTTTGTTCTATACTGGACTTGATCAAGTTATGCGCATATGTGTAAGAGAAGATGAGACATATGATATTTTGCATGCATGTCATAATGAGCCCTACGGAGGATATTTTGCAGCCAAAAGAACAGCTTTCAAAATCTTAGCCATTGGTTACTATTGGCCTACCCTTCATACAGATGCAATCAATTATACAAAGAAGTGTGACCAATGCCAAAGAGTGGGTCGCCCAACCAAAACAGATGAAATGCCTCTGAATCCTTAAGTGGTGTTAACACCATTTGACAAATGGGGAATGGACTTCATCGGTCGTATTGATCCTCCATCCAATGGGAAGTCTTATATTCTGGTTTGTACTGACTACCTAACCAAATGGGTTGAGGTTAAGGCTATGAAGCATGCTCGTGATGAAAAAGTTGCTGAATTCCTGTATGAAGAGATTTTTACACGCTATGTAGTTCCTAAAGAATTGGTTACTGATTAAGGCACACAGTTTACTTCCAACCTGATTTCAGAGTTGATGAAATAGTATAACATTAGGCATCGCAGATCCAGTCCTTATCATCCACAAGCCAATGGACAAGCAGAAGTTACCAACCGTGAGCTAGAAAATATTCTAACTAAAACAGTCCATTTGCATCGTTAGGATTGGACCAGCCGGTTACAAGAAGCTGTTTGGGCTTATAGAACAACTTGGAAAACCACTACAGGATTCACACCATTTGAGCTTTTGTATGGGAAAGTGGCAATGCTTCCAATTGAATATGAACACAAGACTCTAAGAACAACCTTGACCTTAGATATTGATCTTCTTGCAGCACAAAGAGAACGCATCCTGCATCTTAATTCTTTGGATGAAATGCGCAAGACCGCTTTAGAACACACTGAACTGGTGTAAAAATAGAGAAAACACTGGCATGATTCTCATATCCTCAACAAACAGTTCAAAGTTGGTGATTAGGCATTATTGTATTATTCCCGCTTTAAGGATATGCCAGGGAAGCTGCAGACGCAATGGTTAAGACCATATCAAATCATCCATGTCTTTGACAATGGAACAGTTCAACTAACCACAATTGATGATGTGCCTTTCAAAATGCTGATCAACGGTCATCGACTTCAGCTTTACAAACAACCTCAAACAAAAACCGAATTCATGCAACAGTTCGAACAACCGGATCCAACAACAACTCAAGTATCTCTTCCTGCAGCAGAAGGTGAAAACCTTCTGCTTGCTCCTCTTCAACATTAATTCTAATTTGCATGTCCATAATAATAACTTTATGTTCGCATAAAGTCCATTTTCTTTTCATGATATTTCTTTCCATTCATATCTTAATCTTCCATCCACCCACCCCACTCCATTTCTTAATCTTCCATCCACTCACTTTCCACATAATTAAGTTTTTGTGTTTTCAATCAAATCTGCACATGCTGATGGATGCTACCGTTTACATTATTTCTGCCACCTTTTTTTTGGAGCATCTGACAATCCACTTGGCAGGTATAAACGTTTTCAAACTATTATTCATTTATAAGTTTGCAGATTTTGTTAATTATATATAATACTGCATAGTCTCTACAATTACAGCGTATTCCAGTCCCTCATCGATACTAGTCTGACAAGTGAGGACACTTGTGGTAAAATTAGCAGGGGGCAGGGGAGTGTCGTACTATCCAATGACATGCATGATTAACTGTGATGATTTTCTAAAATCTTGGCATTACCCTTTATTAATGAGAATTTTTTGCCATAAGTATGCCATGTCAAGTGTTGTACTCCCACTTTTTGAATGAATTTTTTTTCCTTGTTCATGCCAAATTTTTCGTGCTAAGTCATCATGTGACCTATTTTTAAAATTTTGGCATTTGAACCATGTTTCCGGACGATTCCCACACAAATTCATGATTTACTTTTACCTAAAGTTTAATTATGGCACATAACAATTGGTTATGACAATTAATGTTCCCAAAAAGAAGCGGTGAAGCGTCTGAGAAATAACGCAGAGTCTTGAAGTTTGCATTCAGAAATGGAGAGAGAAACAGAGTAGCAGAAGTATCAAGAAATGGGAGGAGGAGGTTTACAGAGAAAAGAGTCGGTTGAGCAAATTTTGTTGCTCTCTGACGTAGAAGCAGTAAGAAGATTCAATGCATGTGGATGGTTAGGTTATTGTTTGAATTTAACAACATATGATGAAGAAGCAGCTGTAGAATTAACCAGGACATTTGATGAAGGTGAAGCTTCTGTGTAGGGTTTGACAGTAATTGCAACAGAAGAACGAATTGCAGAAGTAACAGAGTTACCTTCTGTTGGAGAGCATTATCCGAGCTCGCATGATGCTAGGTCAGCAAGGGCCCAGTTCACTACCCCACATGACTCTCCATTGGATGTTACAAAGCAGGGGTGCGAGAGATTGTCTTTGCCGCCTCCATACCCTGCGCTAGCAATGCATGTCATCAGGTATTTTACTTGTGAAGGCAGATTTTCTCACTTACATGCACACCATTTTAAGTTGCTTAGTTGTATAAGGCACAATATTGCCGTGAATCTTCCAAATTTTCTGTATAATATGCTCTGTATTAGTGCGGAAGAGACTCAAAAAGGGAAAGATAATTCTGTCACTCACCATGCTTTGATTAAGTTGTTAATAGAAAGGTCTCTTAGGGATGTATCCCCTTTGACATGGGATGACTTTGTGAAATTTAAAACCCTACAACCCCAAGTTGACCCTAGTGAACGACAGGGTGAGGAAAACGTAGTTCTCGGTAGTGAGCCTGCAGAACAAAATATTGAGGGAGCTGAAACAGAAAACACATAAGGGATTGAACCGGAATTTGCTTCCATTCAAGAGAATGTGCCTCCACTTGAACAGGACATCCCTAAACCCACTACTAGTGAAGCTAAAAGGAAACGGAAGTCACCAGAAGAAACTACTGCTCAACAAAAACCTAGTTTTGCAATTAAGCAACAGAAGAAAAAAAAAGGTTCCTGCAGCAACTAATCTAGCAGCAGTGATACCGAAACAGAAAAGTAGGCAAAAGACAGTAGTACAAGAAGAGACTCCTTTGCGGAGAAGCCCTAGAATGAGAGGGCAGATTTTTAAAGATCCTATATTGTCTAAAGCACTTGCTCCAGAGTCTCATGTGCAGATAATTTCTGACCATTCTCCCCTTCACATTGAGATGACAGAAGCTTCTGGTAATCCTCCTGCAGCATGTGAGCAAGAAATTAACGAAACCCTAATGGATTTACCAGGTGTTTCAAGCCATGAGAATGAAATAGTTCCTGAATGTCATGATTCAAATATTGCCTTAGTCCCATATAAGTCAACATGGATCAATAGTTTGGCGGAACATCTATGGCGGGAACAGAAAAAGAAAAAGGATTATGAAGAGGATAACAGTGCCGTCACTTTGCAAAAACTCCTTTTCCAATTATATGGACAGCATTTATTTGCTGAAGCACTATGGAAAGAGGAGAAGAAAAGAATGAGCAAGATCATAACATCACAAAATGAGGAGATTGAAGAATTGAAAGAACAGCTAGAAAGACAGAAACAACGCATGGAACATGCACTTAAATTAGCTGATCAAGCTCTTGCTTGCAGACCACCTCCTCGAGTATATGCTTTTTGTTTGGAAGAACAATATCTTTTGTTTCAGTTGATGTTAACCCTCAGAAATGAAAATGCAGAATTCAAAACCGCACAAGAGTTTTATGGGCTGTATCAAACCTTACCACCATGGCAGCAAAATCTATTGTGTGAGTTGTATATTCATAATTTTGTCATTCCTATAGAAACTGAGTGGAATCCTTTGCTCTATATAGGAGATGTGCATTTGAAAGCTTTAATGTCATGGATGTCTAATGAGGCGAATTATAACAGACCACTGGTTAATTACAGAGATGAGGAGAGAACAAAACCTTTACCCTTGAGGGCAAAAAGTAAACAACTAGAAGAAATGCTTCGAGACTGGTTTACATTAACCTATGGGAAGAGTAATTCAGAAGTTAGAAAGAAGGTATTTGTTGCTAGAGCCAAAGTGTATGCCGAATATGAAAACTTACCCTACTTTGCATTCCAGAGAGCTATGACTAGAGTAAGAAGTAGATGGGCAAGGTTACCTGATTCTCTCAAGAAATTAGAGCCGCACAGTCCTATTAATTTGGAAGCAACACTATATAGAGTTCCAAAATATTTAGAACTCGGAACACAACTAAGGCCAGAGCTATGGTGTCCTTTGACCATGCAACCTCCAATGCTTTTATGGCTCCTGTATGATATTGATGTTGACAAACTTGATAAGTTGCAGGAAGACCACAGGCGAGAAGTATTGGAAAGGACCAGAGGATTCTATTACGCCTTCAAGAGCAGTAGAAAGGGAAAGATAGAAGTTGGGGAGCTCAGATCTTTGACAAAGAAGTGTAATGCTTGAGGACAAGCATTAGTTTAGCAGGGGGCAGATGATGAGTCTAAAAAATGCCTTTATTTTGTTATACTTTGTGTTACTCCGTTTATCCTTGTTTTAACACTTATAAGCCTATGTTTGATAAACCTTTGATGATTTATGGGGTAGAAAAACTATGTCATCTTTTGCCTAAATTATATCTAATATGCAGTATTTCATATAAATATCCAAATGTGCGTTCTTATGCTTGAATTTAGTTTGATGGATGTTTATTTGCAAATATGTCTTATATCATAACTAACCTGATGATAAGGATTAACGGATGAGCGGAAGAATCCAGAAGTTGGTTGTCGACAGCATTCAAGGAGAAACGAGCATCAAGGAACAACCATGAAAAGGAAGTTATAACCACTCTGGGAAACATGGCAGCGAATAAGGAGGAGCTTTTACAAGCCATTACCTTCTCTGTATTTACGTTGTAACAAGCGGATGCTGAGACTTCATTGCTCTCTCCTCAATTCCGTTATCCTTCCTTTTCGCTTTCAGTTGTTCTCCTATATTCTCTCCTGCAGACTTATCTTAGGATAGTTACTTTTCTGTTATGTAATAAAGAGTAGATTCCCTATATATGTCGAGATCGACTCCTGTGTTATCATTTTTGGTAGCCTTCAATACAATTTCTTTGCCTACATAAGAAAATTCAAGCTCCATATTGCTAAAATCTCGGATGTGTCTTCCAAGGGAATTCAACCACGATACTCCCAATACTATAGTTCCACCAATACCAACCATAGTACTAAACTTTTAACCTTGGTATTTTCTATAAGGAAACTCAGGTGCGGAAACAACTTCCTACACTAATCTCATAAGAAAAGTATGATGCAAATCCTATTAAAATCTTCTACACTTACAGATTCAATATCATGTAAACAACAATATTGCAGCCAACCATGCATACAAAAAATAGACAAAGAAAGAAACACATAACACAAAGATTTGCCGGTGGGGAAAAACCTTTCGGTAAAACAACCCCACCTCTCCAGAACCTACACAATGTATTATCTTCAACAAAAAGTTACAATACACTTGTAGTGCAAGCTCAACAGCGACAACAAAAGACTCCAATAGCAACTCGCAGTACCAACAATACACCCTCACGTACCGCATCTCTTCGCAACGCTAAAAACACTTATAACATGCGCTTCACTTTAGGGCTACTCCCAAAGGTAAACCGTATTAGGGTTTTACCATTCTCCGAGAAAATAGGAACCCCAAAAAATTTAACCAAACTATTGGGGTAGAGTGTACAGTACTCAAATATCTTAGTTGCCACAGGTCTTCACCTGTCATTGAATCTTCCTAACATAGCTTTTACGTGTCATAGGAATGCGTCATAATCGTTTTAGTCATGATCTCCTTACACACAATTCAAGATGTCGACACATCAACATTATTTGCAAGAAATACATTTTACAAAACAAATAATAAGAATAGGAATTATACAAGGTTGAGACACCTTATTCCTAACATTCTCCCACTTGTCGAACACCTTGTAAGAGCAACAGGAACATAACAGGAACTAACCGCTATAGGTTGAAAGGCCCATAGACTCCGAACACCATCTGAACTTCTCAGTGCGCACTGGTTTCGTTAATGCATCTGCAACATTCTTCACAGTATCTACCTTTTCCAAATTTACCTTTCCATCTTCCACCATATCTCTCACAAAGTGATACTGCACATCAATGTGCTTCGTTCTGGCATGGAAAGTTGGATTCTTTGTAAGGCAAGTAGCACTCTTACTGTCACACCAGATAGTAATCTGTTCTGCATCAACACCAACATCAGAACACAATCTCTTAAGTCAAATTGCTTCCTTACAAGCATGAGTAGCAGCCATGTACTCAACTTTTGTAGTGGACAAAGCAACCACAGGTTGTCGCTTGCTCATCCAACTGATGGCACCACCAAACATAGTGAACACATAAGCACTGGTGGATCTCCTGCGGTCAATATCACCTGCCCAATTTGAATCCACAAACCCATGAATACAAACTGAATGCGGAGATCCAGAAGAGTTACCATGATAACATATGGAGTAATCTAATGTACCCCTCAAATATTTGAATACTCGCTTAACTGCATCCCAATGTATCCGTCCAGGATTAGCCATAAATTGACTCAGGTCTCCCACTGCTTGGGCAATGTCTGGTCTAGTACAGACGATAGCATACATAAGACTGCCAACTGCACTAGCATAAGGTACTCTACTCATGTCCTCCACCTCACTAGGAGATTTTGGACAATCATCTACAGATAACTTTGTTCCCACAGGAATAGGAAGACATAGTGGTCTACAATCTGCCATGCTGAACCTGTCCAACACAGAGTTCACATACTTACTCTGACTCAACCAAAGTTCTCTGTTAGACTTGTCTCTACTGATTTCCATACCCAAGATGTACTTAGCTGCCCCAAGATCTTTCATGTCAAACTGTGCTGACAACTGAGATTTAAAATCAGAAATCATACCCTTACCCTTCCCAAACAGCAACATATCATCAACATATAATGCAACAATAAGAAGGCGATTATTTTCAATTCTGAAATAAACACAATGATCTGATTTTGATCTTACAAATCCAATTGACAACACAAAAGCATCAAACTTAAGGTACCACATCCTAGGAGATTGCTTCAAACCATATAGAGACTTCTTTAATCTGCAAACTAAGGATTCTTTACCTTTAACAATGTAGTGCTTAGGCTGTGACATGTAAATCTCTTCCTCCAAATCACCATGAAGGAAAGTTGTCTTCACATCCATCTGTTCTATCTTTTAATCATATGATGCAGCAAGAGATAATAGAAATCTAATGGATGTCAACTTTGCAACAGGAGAGAATGTTTCACTATAATCTATTCCCTCTACTTGTGAATACCCCTTTGCAACCAATCTAGTCTTGTACCTTTCAACACTGCCATCTGCACAGAATTTCTTCTTGAACACTCATTTACAGCCAACAGATTTTCTCCCTTTAGGCAAAGGTACAAGGTCCCATGTTTTGTTTTTCTCTAATGAAGCCATCTCATCATCCATAGCCTGAATCCAAGAACCTGCATCTTCCATGCCCAAAGCCTCTTTCACAGATCTAGGCTCATCAGTGTTAGTAATCAAAGCAAAACCGCAACTGGAATCTAACATAGAATAACCAAACCTTTCTGGTTGCTTTCTTTCTCTTGTGGATCTCCTCAAGGGCTGAGGTTGAGATTGTTCTTCCTCTTCTTTTGAACTATCAGAGCTGCAAGAGCTCTCCTCATCATTAGACCCAACATGGTCTCTCTGTTCAGTCTTCTCAGGGGTAGGAAGCAACTGAACAAAATCTTTTTCCTTTTCTTTTTCATCTGGTTGTAGCACAATAGGAGAAGATGTTAGCTCTCTAAAAATAACATTTCTACTATACAACACCTTACTAGTCACAGGATCCCAAAGCTTCTATCCTTTCACACCAGCACTGTACCCGATGAAAATACATTTAACAGCTTTGTTCCAACTTAGATCTTTTCTCCTTTGGAACATGTGCATAAGCTTCACAACCAAAAACACGAAGATGTCTAACTGAAGGCTTCTTTCCAGACCACACCTCCATGGGTGTCTTACCAACAAGAGTTGATGTAGGAGATCTGTTAACCAGATAGCAAGCAGTGGCCAGAGCTTCGGCCCAAAAGCTTTGTTCTAAACCAGCTCCACTAAGCATACTCCTAGCCTTCTTCATCAGTGTCCTGTTCATTCTCTCTGCAACTCCATTTTGCTGTTGGGTATACGGAGTTGTCTTATGCCTCTCGATACCTTGTTCTTTACAGAACTGTTCAAACTCTGCTGAGCGAAACTTACCACCATTGTCAGTTCTCACACACTTAATCTTCTTACTAGTCTGATTCTCTACAAGGGCTTTAAATTCCTTGAATCGACTAAAGACTTGTGTCTTACTTTTAAGGAAATAAATCCATGTCCTTCTACTGTAATCATCTATGAAAGATACAAAAAATACAGACTTGGAGATTGAAGGAACTTTTACAGGACCAAATACATCCGAATGAATAAGATCCAAAACATCAGAAGATTTGTGAGAACCAGAGTAAAACTGAACACGATTTTGTTTACCATATACACAGTGTTCACAGAAGTCGAACTTGAGATTGCAATCATTTAGTCCCTCAACGAGATTTTTATTTTTCAGGGTTCTGAGACCCTTCTCACCAATGTGGCCAAATCTCATATGCCACAACATTGTCTTTTCTGCAGGAAGCTTACCGTCCAAAGTGTTTGCATTGCCATCAGAACCAATAACCACAATCTTCTTTACTGCTCGTTCAAATGGTGGGGATGAAGTGATAGCTGCTCTGTTCTTTGAAACAGAAGAACTATTACACTGAGAAATGTATGCATCAAACTGAAACAAAGTACCTCTACTAGTACCCTTAGCAAGCACCATAGCTCCTCTCATCATCTTACATCCATCTTTAGAAAAAACAACTTGCACACCTACATCATTCAACATACTTACAGATAATAGGTTTCGTGCCAAACCTGGAATGTGCATAACTCCATTGATTCCCTTTACTCGTCCATCAGGAAATTTGATAGTGACCCTTGCGCGTCCAACTATCTTTAGGTGAGAATCATCACCCAAGTACAACTTTCCACCATTGAACTCTTCATATCTTGAGAACCAGTTTCGATGAGAGGTCATGTGAAAAGATGCACCCGAGTCAGCCAACCACACATCATCAGATGCATGGGCTGCCAAAGCTACGATGAATGCATTGCCATCTTCTTGAGATTTTTTAGAACCAGAATTTGAGGCTTTCTTCTTCTTCTTAGGCTCTTTACAGTCTTTACGAAAGTGCCCAGTCTTATCACAGTTCCAACATTTTGCCTTGGACTTATTGGAAGTCTTTGACTTCCCACGGGATTTGGATCTACTCTTATTGTCATTTTTCTTTTCTCTTTCCGTGGATCTCCCACGAACAACAAGGGCTTCTTTTTCTGAAACGGAAGCCTTTCTCCGCATCTCCTCTGATAGCAGCGAAGACACCACATCATCCATTTTGAAAGTGACTAACGTGCTTCCAAGAGCCATCACAAGATGGTCCCATGAATCCGGTAAAGAACACAAAAGTGTGTAGGAACGATCCTCCTCCTCTAACTTGACACCAACTGATGTCAACTATGCAACCAACAGATTAAATGCATTTAAATGATTCGTTAAGGATCCACCTTCCTCCATTCGCAGAGAATACAACTTCTTCCTCAGGAACAACTTGTTCACCAAAGATTTGGCCTGATACACAGCCCCAAGTCTCTCCCACAAACTATATGCGATTTTCTCATCTAGAACATTCAGAAGGATTGCATCGGTTAAACAGAGTCTTATGAGACCTTTAGCTTTTCGATCTTTGATATCCCAATCTGCTTGAGCTACAGTTGCTGGTCTTGTAGCACTTGTAGTCGCTTCCCATAGGTCATGATCTTCCAACATGTCTTCCATCTTGAGTTTCCACAACTCGAAATTAGTGCCATTAAATTTCTCCACCTCCATTCTTCCATATGATGAACTCGCCATCTCAATCTGCAAATAAGATTTAGGATGCTCTGCAAAAGACTCCCAGTCAACTTGAGATTAGCTCAAAAACCCCTAACCAACAACTAGGATCAAAAGTTGATCAAGCTCTGATACCACTTGTAAGGAAACTCAGGTGCGGAAATAGCTTCCTACACTAATCTCATAAGGAAAGTATGATGGAAATCCTATTAAAATCGTCTACACTTACATATTCAATATCATGTAAACAACAATATTGCAGCCAACCATGCATACAGAAAATAGACAAAGAAAGAAACACATAACACAAAGATTTGCCGGTGGGGAAAAACCTTTTGATAAAACAATCCCATCGCTCTAGAACCTGCACAATGTATTTTTTTCAACGAAAGGTTACAATACACTTGCAGTGCAAGCTCAACAGCGACAACAAAAGACTCCAATAGCAACTCGCAGTACCAACAATACACCCTCATGTATCGCATCTCTTCGCAACCCTAAAAACGCTTATAACATGCGCTTCACTTTAGGGCTACTCCCAAAGGTAAACCGTATTAGGGGTAGAGTGTACAGTACTCAAATATCTTAGTTGCCACATGTTTTCACCTTTCATTGAATCTTCCTAACATAGCTCTTACTTGTCATAGGAATCCGTCATAACCGTTTTAGTCATGATCTCCTTACACACAATTCAAGATGTCGACACATCAACATTATTTGCAAGAAATACATTTTACAAAACAAATAATAAGAATAGGAATTATACAAGGTTGAGACACCTTGTTCCTAACATTTTCTTGTTGCAATTGATTTTGGATCCTTCTTCCAACAAAATGCTGAATCGAAGAAGTTCCCCACTTGTCCTTTCTTGCCTACAAAATTCTCATCAATAAATTTATGTGTAAAATTGTTGTCCACCATACAAATAAATATATTAATAAGAAATATAATTATATATATATATATATATATATACAAGTAACCAATCAAAAAAATAAATATATAAGTAATATAATTGATATAATTAAATTATTAATATATTTAGTATTCATTTATGAAAAGACATGACTCCTAAAATGAAAAGTATATATATAGAGTAAAACAACTTGAGAGATCATCATTCAAAAATTTCAGAAAATGTATATAAACCAGTTCATAAAGTTTGAAGAGAGAAATATTAATTTAATAAGTTAATGTCCTGTTACTAATTTAACATACCTCCTAAATTGCTATGTTATATGCTGAACTAAGTCTGTTTTATTTGTTGACTAAGTGTGCTTAGTTGCTGAGAATACATATTACAGAATGAAAAGAATGTAGAAAATAAAGTATAGGAATCAGTAAATAGGAAAATTGATCACTTTTATTCAGAATACAAGTACCAAAACAATAATTTTTTTATTGAAATATCTAAAGTTGTTTTGAGGAGGTACAAAGTGTTCAAGTTTTACACAATACTTAAATACAATGCATTCAGATATCACAAGCATTCTCAGCTCCTAACATAATATCTGAATTAAACACATTGTATAAACAGAAAAGTACTAAAAAAGAGATAAGAGAAAAGGCATCAATCGCCTGAATGGAAGGTCTGTTGTGCTGAATGTTGAAGGGTTGAGCCTGCATCTCCTCTGGGAGTAAACTTGCAAAAAAAAATGAAAGAAGAGATGGGTCAGTTCATATGAACTAAGCAATGGAAACTTTCTGTCATCTATACTCTACTGTTCTTACAACATGGTTATTCAGATAACTATGTTAAAAGACAAGAAGGCAAGAGATAAATTTGAAAAATAAAACATGTTTATGCTAATGTGTTTGTTTCATGTGCAGATACATGTATGAAGTTTGAGGTTGTTGAAGGATCTTGCATAAATTACATGCTTGAAGCCTTTCGACTGAATCATGTAGGGGCCAAGACTGAAGGACTGAGGAGGCTATTGAAGGGACATGCACAAACTACAAGCGTGAAACCTTCTGGTCAAATTATGTAGCGGCAAAGACTAAAGACATGGAGAGACTATTGAGGGGGCATACATAAAATACAAGTTTGGGACCTTGTAGTTGAACCATAGCAGGAGACTGAAGTCACCAGGAGATTGTTAAAGGGACATACATGTATTACAGGTATGAAACCTTTTAGTCAAATCATAGAGGGCATATAGAATTATGAATTTACAAGCTGAAGGAAATAGATCTTTACAAGTATACATCAGGTATTTTCATAAAGAAGTTTAAATCAACAAATAAATTGTTTGCTATCATTAAAAGATCAGACATTCAGAACATACACAAGCATGATTATCAGAAATAAGATCATTCAAAGAGCTGATTTAAGTAGTTTAACAAAAGTATTAAAGGGACATATTCATTTATGAAACCTTTTACTTTGATAATTGGCATGCTTCAGCAAGTGCGAAATATCAAAGAGAAGTACATCATGATGAAAAATGCCACTGTACTAGATTGCTGTAATACAAATCAGAGATATATTTTACACCAGCAATATGACATGAAATTACCAAGTCTTCTAGTAGATACAAGCAATGAAGGAGTTTCGGTGAAATATTCATGTAAAAACCTTAAAAAGGACGGATTTTTGAACAAGAAGAAAGAATAAAGATAGTATTATCAAAATTCGAACAACAAAGAAATAACATTACAGCAGATAAAACCATGAAATCAGCTTACATCAGTGATATTATAGAATAGAGGTATTACATTATGTCATGGCAGATAAAAGCAAAATGATCGGTACTTTAAATACATGAATCTTTTGCAATACTCTGACAATGCTATAGTTGGGTTTAGAGCTGGTTATACTGTCAAAACATTAGTTGAGCGAGCTACTTTTTGACTCTTCATTTCTTAGTGGTGGTTTGGTTCAGAAACAAGAAAAGATTGAAAAGAGAGAGTAATCAATAGGTTGCAACTTGCAAACTATAAATGATAATGGGTTGATACAGGAATTAGAGTTTTGAGTTGTTAAAAAGGAAGATGCCTCAATAGCAGAAGATGGTGACCTCCAAGACCCATCAACCCAATTTTCACATTTCAACTACATACAAGGTATGGATCAGTGTAATGATAGCTAAGAGAATAGGTGGCTTTTAGTTGGACCAACCTCATAAACTAGCTCTGGTGAAGAAGTAGCCTACCTTGGAGGAAGATGCAATAAAGGACAACGAAAAAACCTTGAAGATGCAAAACCATGATTCTGACTTTCTAAGATTGATCAGCAGCCCTTTGTCATCACATGGATTTTCCTGGAGGACATTCAAGAGTGGATGGATAAGTACGAGCCATGAGGTAAAACTTGACAAGCTATGTGGAGAAATTCAATTTCAGATTATCAGTGTCAAGCCAAAACATATTGAACCATTTAATTTTCAAGGCACCCATTAGAAATCAGTTTGGATGGAAATTGCTGCACGTTTAACATATTTCACCTACATGTAGTTTGACTACGATTGCGGCCAGCTCGGTACTACCAGTAGATTCTTAAAGTTTGATAAATGAAACGTAAAGGAACTGTGATCTAGTATGTTATAGCATAAATATAAGCTTAAGTCCAGCCTCAACAAAACCCTTAGGATGTTTATAAAGTACATATTCATAAAACCCATGAAAAGAAGAAGGTTTTCATAGACCACAACTAGCAAATAACCATGAAAGAAAAGTTCATCTACAGCAGTAACATTATTTCCAAATAGAACCCATATCAGATTTAGCTAGAAATGTTAAAATGTCATAGTCATTAGCATATTTGAAAGCCAACAAGCAACAAAACTTCATATTTACCTTTGTAAAATCAAGGAAAATGAAGCCATGTTCATCTAACAACAACCCAACAGCCATATGTAACCAGCTAGAAGGCGTCCAATAGGATTAATATGACCACGGCTAAAGGAAGAAGCTGTCTAACTGAAATAGCAAGCTCATAGCACATAGCAAATGCTCAGATTAAAACCCACAGTGAACTCCATACGGCCAGCAAAAGGGCATGCTGTCCAACAAATATAGCATCAGATCCGTAGGAGAAAACTCAAGATATGCTGTCCATGATGAGCGAAAATCGTGCTCAGCAAAGTATGGAGAAAACAATTAAAAAATGGCGTCTCATAGCGTACATCTCATGCCAAAAAACATGGCGTTCAAATATTCATGCCCTATGGAATCCCCAAGCAAGAAGCCAACAAAGACCAGTATCTCACGGCCATGAAAGAAGCTCCAGACTTGGCTTTAGAGGAGCAAGAAATCACTGAGCAAAACGTTTAAGGTAGAGAATAAAATCACAACAGGTTTGGCCACGGCTAGGGTTTGATAACCCTTCTCCTTCCTCTCATGCGTAAACTCTAAATGAAAAATTAAACAAAGTTTTTGCACCCTTTGTTTTTTTTTTTTTTCTTGCCTCTCATAATTGCATAAACTCCATTTAATGAAATTTCGGGTCCATGCCATATAGAGTTAGGCATTTTATTGAAACTCCATAATTCATACTTATAAGTTTTTTTATATGCATTATGCTTATGATTAATTATTCAATGCATATAAAGCATTTATAAATAAAGATAAGTTAATAAATATTTTATTATAAATACTATATATATTAAATATAATTATGGTTATTAATTATTTAATATATACAATATTTATAAAAACATATTTTTATTCCCTTTATTATATTTACTAATACTAACGTGTTTATAAAAAATTGATAAAATATAATAATAAACATGTTAATAATATTAAATATAATAAAAAGAACTTTTGATTGTAAAATTAATAAATCAAATGGTTACAATTATAGAACCTTTGATTTTATTAATTAAAATAAAGGGAATTAAGTGGAGTTAATGATTTTAATACTTAAATGCAAGTAGGGGAAGTTGTGTCTATTTTCGAACTCTAAAGGGACATTTAGTTAACAAGGGCTATTTTTGGAGGCTAAGGGCAGTTCGAGAATCTCATGCGATGATGGAGCAGATTAGTGCTATTTTTTGTGATTTATGGATCAGTTAAGGGCAGTTATGCATGCAGTTCATATTGAGAGTCTATTTTATGCATATATTGCATAATTATGAGGAGTTTTACATGCTATATTTTTGGGTTACTTGAGGGATCCGAGTTTGGGTCTTTTGTGCATGATTTTGAGGAGCTAGAGACAGTTTCGAGTTATCTATTAGTTAGGTAGGTGCTTTAGAGCAGTTTTTAGAGGCTTCTTCATAGTTTTTATCATTTTTGACTGATTTTTCTTAGGCATGATCTTGGAGTCCGAATTAGGGTTATGATTTCTATATATTGTACATTCACCTCATTATGAGGGATCTTCTTTTGGATTCAAATTTTTGCACATTGCAGATTTTGAGTTGATTGTAAGAGCAAATTTGTAGCAGAGGTTTTTTCAGCATTTGTTATAGAGATTCAACAATTCCTTTTCATTGATTCTCATGCAATTTTGTGAATTTTTTACTTTGATGTTGTGTTCGCCTTCATTTAAGTTACATTTCTTATTGCAAATTAGAATCTTGATACGTGTAATTACAGGTCTTTGTGATCATTGTTCTTTTTGCAGAAAATTGGTGAAACCTAGGTCTCCTTTTAAAAGCAGAAGATCCCGGTCTTTGCGTAGAAACACTTTTGTGGTTGCATGTCTGTCTGAGTATTGCGAATCAACTATGTTTTTCGTAATCCGTGTTGATTTGATTAAAGTTACATTCAAAACCATCGGTGTATCACCTCATTTAGGATTACTATTCATTACTTGTTATTCACTTCTTACCCCTTATCTCGCGTATAATTTAGGATTAGGTGATCACAATTTAGGAACCGACCTTGCTTCCGGAGATTCATCTCTCATTTTAGGACAACCCACCACTCGAGAGAGTTTCCATGTTTCAACAGGATGGCTAGATTTTGCATCTTGCTATAGGCGCAATCTTGATTGACAACATGTCCAACAGGGGACATTATAGCTTGAGTACCAAGAAAGTGTCTAATTTGTGAACCCATGACCTTGTTGCTATTCCTTCAATTCCATTGAAGATTTGTATACAGATTTTATTCAAACCATCTTTATATTTCGCAAATTGAGTGCCTTGCCTAACTTGAGCTCGAGATCTCATGTCTAGCCTTGTCCTTATGCTGGTTCATGAACTGATATAAGCTCATTAGATGCCTTAAATCAGGCGAAAGTTGCATGTATTCATCTTGAGCCATCCTAATATCATCATTGATGTGTTTCTTCCTTGTCTACCTCTAGAATTGGTTCCCTTTTGATCTAACATCGTAAAAAGGTGGGATGTAATGGTCAATCCTACCTTGTATTCGCCGTCCTCACAACATTGGAACTTGCTTTGTCTTGGTTCCCATGTTTGGCTTTGCTTCTACTACGTTGACTGCTAGATGTTGGTCGTGTACGATCAATTCTTAGTTGTCTGATAGCTATGATCATTCTATACTAGAATTTTTCAATTGTTGCTGCCACTGGGCCAAAATCTTGAAGAAATCAATCAGTTGGTTGAGCTTCTTGTTCCTCTTTCTCTCATCTTTATTTCAACTGGGCCACTTCCAATCCCTTCCACTTGCTGCCCCAACTTCTTGTATTGTAATGGTGATGTTCAAAGTTTAGACCCTCTAGAGTGCATCAAACCACCTTATATTGACATGGATTGGATCAAGAGCAAAAATCGAACATAATTTCTAACATGCAACAAATATAATTGACATGCAATTGAAGAATTTGACATGCAACTGCAAATCTTGAGATGTAATTCAAAAGGTTGACATGTAATTGAAAGCCTCACCGACTGGCAAAATGCTTTGCTCTTATGCCATTGAAATATCCTTTCCTTGGATTATATTGAAACTTAATATATTACTTGCAGCAATAAGGGTTTGTTTTAATACAACCAAATGAAACATAGAAATACAGATAGGAAAATAGAGATATTGATAATCAATAGTAGAATATCCTTGAAGGAAACTCAAAGTCCAGATGACAGTTCGCAAATAATTATTCTCAAAGCTTAAATCATTAACTACTATCCTAATTGCCTGATATGGAAGATTCGTTGGAAAAGTTGCAGACCTGCGATTCATTTATTTATGGCAAAAAGCCATGAAGTCTTCCTAGTAGTTTGTGTAGAAGAGGTTTTCTACAGGGGTTGCGTCCTGTAAAAAACAAAAATTTGCAATTTCTTGCAGAGAGGAAAAATTAAAACAAGTTGATAGATTAGAATCCTCCTTTGAACTCATCATAGCCTCTTATAAAGAAACTCCTTCCCAAAATGCATTCAATCAACTCAAAAGCCTAGCCTTTGAACTTATGCATATATTATTATTCACTTTACAACAATTAAATCTCTACCATGGCTCTTACTAGGCATAATAATGTTATAACTTAAGTGTGGCCTGACATTAAACAAAATTAAGCATTAAGTATATTGCAAATAGCTTTAGCTTTTTTGGCTAATATTTAATTATTTCGTCATTCCCTTCCTATTTAATTAATTTCTAGCCTCAGGGATTGGAAAAGGCTAAATATTTCTTCTGTCTTAACCATCACTCAGAAAAGGGACATTACGCCTTACACAATGCAAGTGCTATCTTGGCTATCCTACATAATGCAAGTGACTTGTTGGTCTTTATATAGTGTAAGTGCCCTCTTGGCCTCCTTACAGTGTAATTGCTGTCAGTCCTTTCAGGACTTTTGCTGACTTGATTTCGTATTTATTGATAATTGTGTTTGTAGGTGAAGTGGATTGCTTATTATGTTTGATGCTTGGATCTTGATCTTAATATAATCTCTTGGGTATAAATGCTGATCAATCTCTATGAATTGATCTTAGCCCTTTTGTGTTCCCTTCGTGGGCTGTTTACTTAGATAATCCTTGATTATATTTTCTGATGCAATTAGCTGAATGTATTGAATTGCTGGGATGATCTGCTCATGCCAAGTACCGTGTTCTACACATTAATGAGTACCGATTGCTGATTAAGTACTGATTATTTTTCCCTTGATCCACAACACAAGGTATCTCTTTCAATGCTTGGAATGACTTCTCCTTTATACTTTATTCGTGTAAGGGTTAGTGCCATTCATAGGGATTAAATCATCACACTTTATTGTTGCCTTTAAGAATAATATAGTATTCCCCAAATTGAACTCCCTTGGTTGTTCTCGTCAAATGAAAACTTCTCCCCTTTTATATCCTCCAATGTTTAGGGAAAGTCCCACTTCTTTACAATAATAACATTTCACAATTACTGCCCTTCCAAAAGCTTACAAACCTTCATAATTACCACCCTTTGAAAGGGTCACAACCATTCATAATGCAAACATTTGCACGTGCATTTGCTCTAAAATCCAAGAGCCTTAAAAGCCCTTATACTTGGGTTTGGTAATAAAAAATGTATCATTAAAAGTTCTCATGTTTTGCATTAAGGCTCTTGGGTTTTAGAGAAAATGCATGTATAAATGCTTCTTTAAAGAACACCTTTACTTCTCTAGTAGATGTGTTTCCTCCTAGTGGTGATTTTGCTTGCCATTGCATGTTCAATCAATGTAAATGCTATCA
This sequence comes from Cupressus sempervirens, assembly GCA_028749045.1. Lineage (NCBI taxonomy): Eukaryota > Viridiplantae > Streptophyta > Pinopsida > Cupressales > Cupressaceae > Cupressus > Cupressus sempervirens. Next base: position 485,181,360 of record CM053785.1, read on the forward strand.
AAAAATGTATATTATGCTTGTGTTTTTGTTCCAAATACACTTGCCTACGGAAAGTTTTATGGTAAAAACGGGTTAGAGGAGGAAAATTTTAAGTTTTAAAAGCTGCGTTTGGAGTTTGAAAGCCCATCTAGGGCACATTTCTGAAAAAAATGGGATTTCCAGCTTGATTTCTCCATTTAAATCCACATTTTGTCCTCCTTGGGCGCCATTTTTGATTACATTGCATCTTGTAACAAGCTCAATCATTTATAGGTTCGATTTGGTCTTTCTCTTTGCTATCATGCATTTTTGGTCTCTATCTTGAACATTTGTCAGAAATCCTCCATTGACTATATAATTACATTGATCTAAAGAAGATTTTTTTCAAATCTTCTTGCCTATATAGCTTCAAACTTGAGATCTTTTTCTCATTTCAAAATCATTTGGATTTTGTTGAGACTTTCTCCAAGGTTTTGAAAGACTTTTTCATTTGCATTTCTCACGAAAAGAGGTGAGTTTTTGTTGTTCAATTTCGGGGCTTTGTTTTCCACGTGTCGTATATATCTTTAAAAAAATTCAAGTCTTCCATTTCATTTACAAATTTGCATGACATTGTTTTTGTTAATGATCCTTCTACTTCCATCTAAAATTTTGTAATGCCCTGCCTAGAGATCCTTGGAAACAAGGATGAAAAACAAGCAAGATTTAAAAAAAAAAAAAACCAAGTGTAAGTGCACATGATAACAACCTACACAGATCATAAAGATCGCAACGGAAGACTAACAGTCAACCAACACCAATGGATCTCCAAATGCCACTACTAACCAAAACATCAACAAGATAACAAACGGGATCAACCAAGCTGATAGACAAATGCCGAGTCCTGAAAATTGGCTAAGTCTAAAATCCTAAAGTCTTGAAATTTGTCCAAGTCTGGATTTTTGAAGCCTTGAAATTTCCTAGAATCTTTATCTTAGCTTGTAGAGGTCTGGAACCTATCTCAAATGAATCGTCGCATATATTAAAATATATCTCAAGTATTAAACGATATATTTTAAACCCGAAGAGATTGAGTACTGAAATACACACAACTGGAATCAAAATGCAACACCATAGGGTTGAAGAACATCGAAGAGGGTATCCAAATCAACTCTCAAAAAGTTCGAACCAAACCGAAAAGTGCCCACTGCCCGCCCGCACAGGTTTTTACAAAAACTAGGCGATACTTTAATACAACACAGAAAAGTATCGCGTGACATTTCTAAAGGAGGGCGACACTTTCAAGGACTGGGCGATACTTCTCCCAAAGGCGTGCAACACTTTAGGAGTGTCGTACGACAATTCTTACAAGGAGGTGCAATACTTTCCAATATCGCGCGATATTTCTTCAAGAGGCGTGCAATAGAATCAGGGGACGCACAATATAGTTTCAATGGGCTTGCGATACATTTTTTATGTTGCACCATGCTGATAACGGTCACCCAGGAAACTAAAGAAAAACACTTAAGGACAAATAAACGACTAAAATTGAGTTTAGAACCTCCACACAGGGGAGCATCGGATCCACATCTCGAAGCAAGAACCCTTGAATCGAATAAGGAAATTCGGAAAGAATAACATCTAAGCATCTAACAGATAAGAGTGAAAGTGCAGAAGGAACATCGCAATGAACTAAAGCAACATCACAATAACTGAAATAACATCGCAATGAATAGAATAACCAAGTTAGTACGCGGTTGCTCCCAACCATCAATGGCATAAGACCATCGTGGGCCCTAGCCATCCCCCCATGCGTAACATTCTAAGCCACCGATCAAATCGTCGGTATTATCGTAATAGGGACGTCACTACTAAACATGCTAAAAACAAAAAGCATAAGGAAATCTAACATGCTAGTAGTACAACAGAAGATAAACTTGCAAGTAGATAAGATCACCTATCACATGCTAATCATCATAATAAGGAATGCGTCAAAGCTAAGATCATCTAAACATGATATACAACATTCCAATGAAAGCATAAATCATAAGAAACATACTCCGTAAATCGAAGTACCAAGTGAACACATCCAACAACGGTCGCACTAGGATATAAGACCGTCTTTGTACACTGGTCCCTAGCAGTGGTGAAGGAATCAAGTGTGATTCCCAAAATGTACAAGTTAACCAAATAAATTGGAACGAGGTCTATTTAATAGGGATAAATCATAGATCTATTAAAATATATTAAGGATTAATTTATGTAATTGTATTATTTTATAAAACTCTTAATAACTCAAAAAAATTAAAATGGTAAAATGGCAAATGGTGTTAAATATTTATTATTTATAATTTTATAGTTATTAAAAATGAAAAAGATGATATAAAATAGATATTAGATTATTATTGATAATTTGACTTATTACTGATAATTATTAGTATGTTACTGAATAATAAATAAGAAATATCCTTATTTATATTTAGATTTAATATTTTATCTTACATTTGCTGAATTTTTTAAAATTTAACAATTTACAATTACACTACAGTTATTAACTTATTAATATTTAATATTTAGTACTTAATATTTATAATTTATTAATTAATAGTAATAAAATATTAATTATATTTTAACCAGGAAGTCATATATATATATATATATATATTTTGATTGGTAAACGACCAAGGCCTTGGTGCTTTTATTAATTAAAATAGAAACTACAATAGCTTTCTCCGTTCAAACGAGCACTGGTAGGAAAGAACGGAGAAGAAAACCTCCAGTCTAGCTCGGGACAAATGTCCTTTATTATTACAGCTTAAAAGGGGCATACCCCAGTCAAATCTCATCATGCTTAATAATATTTAATTACATCGAACAAAGAGAATATCCCATATAATTACATCAAATTAAATTACAATTGATCTGCTTATTTGTTTGAAACTGATATACTTGCTTAATAGAAGCAAAGCCTTGTAGAGAACCTGTGTTCCAATTGATCAAAACAAACACCCTCCTTTTTTCTTGATAAGCAACATGGTTAGCTAAATATAACATAGATACAAATAAAAGGCTACCATAAGAGATCGCTATACCCTACTCTATTGATCAACCAAAAAGATGAACATCCAAAAAATAACAGCTAACTGATTAGTATCCAAATGGGATTGGCAAATCTAAAGACAAAACCTACTTCAAAAGAGCTTGAACGTAATCCCACCATAATGTATATAATGCTAGAGATAAGGAGAAGAAACAAGTTTCAATTGGCAGAGAAAACTTGTAGACCAAGAGACATACTCTGATGCGAATTCCTATATTAGTACTTAAACCTACTCATCAAATGTCAAATAATCTTAGAAGCAGCTTAACACATAGACCTTCAGAAAAGCCATATAACCAAATACATACAATTACCCAAATTCTCTGAAATGAACTGGAGAATATCAAAACCCAAAGGTTATCATCTAAACAATATAAAATTGAGCGAATCGAAGCGAAATACAGCAAAGAGATGAGCCACCAATCAAGCTGATCAGGAACAAACCAAAACCAATAAAGGCCGAAACCTTTGAAGCCTAAAGTCGAAGACTTACTACCAAATCGATATAGAAAGAGCAAGGATTTACCAAAAGTCATCTACATATTGCTGATACGAAAGATAGCTAACCCAATATATCCCCAAATTGGAAACAATAGCTTAAAATTTTATGAATAAATTAATTGGGAACCCACTCCAAATTAACCAACAAATTGCAACCCAGCCACTAAACAGTAATTATTATGTTATTAAAAATGCAATTGGATCTCTAAAAAACACACTAGAGACATAAAAGAATCGCTAACCAAATTGAGAAGCAACTTTCATCCAAATACGGTTTTAAAATACCCTATATATAAAATCATGACAATTATGCATAATCCAAACAAAAATTAGAGAAAACAAACCGAAGATTATAAGGCTAAGGCTCTCAATAAACCATTTATCTATACTTAATATTATCACAATTACCCATAACAAAACTGGGAAATTAGAGGATTCCCCTGATAGAAAACTATAAAAGTACCAAATGCCCTAATACAAAATAACTACAAATGTCCAAATGAACTATACAGTTAAATACAAAACCAAACATAGTAATCAGATACTAGTGAAAATACCACCCTACTACCGTATGTGCCTCAAAAAATAGTCAATACATGCGGATAAACAACTAAATCTACAAGACCCGATTTTCAGTAGACCATTATGACATTAGAAATATCATTAGTGTTCTCTACATAAAAATTTGGAGGAAGCTCGAAGTTAGATTTTGCCCTACTTGTCTTTTCTGCATTTGGAGTGCAGAACTTTAGGGCATCCAAATCTTCAAATGAAACCTCGGGTTGGATGTAGGCGTTGAAGGCGTTTAGGTAATTAAGAAGGCATTCTCTATTTACCTCTTCAATAATGCCCCTCCAGCGAAGGAGAAAATGGATATCGGCCTCCATTCTAGGCCATTCTTTGTAGTAAGCCAAATTTTCTTGAATGACTAAGGATGGACGATGGAAAGCCACTTGTAACTCTAGCGACCCCAGTGGGAGCTCCATGTACTTCTCTAGAAGTGGAATTCTCATCTTCCCATCAATGCTGCTCAAGCCCTTTCCTCCATGCAGGGTCAAAGATGCTGCAGCAAAGTTGGATGATAGCATCAGAATGCACCCTTGCCCTCACCATACAATCGATAAATGAACCAATTATATTGCTATTGGTTCTCTAGGTAAACTTGTAATTGAATACACCTTCCCCAGTTACTCTGCTAACCACAATTCGTGACATATCATCCATAGGTTTTAGAATGCGACTCCAACGTTCAGGCTTGACGTTACCACGAAAAGCCATGGTGTAGGATTCAAAAGTATGAAAGACATAAACAAACGACTCCATTTGCATAGGACACAAACAAACCAATGGGCAGAGAAAACGACTTAAATGAAAAGGACAGATGAACGAACCCTTGAGAAGTCCAAGTTGTTATCACCTAAATCAATGATGGCAGAGCATCCCGAATCACGGGTTAGGTGCCCTAATTAACATGCTGACCAAGAGACCGAGCCACGGAGATAAATAGATGAAAATAAAGTCGCTACAATTAATGATAAAAGAAATGAGTAATTCTAAAGACTTCATACCGACAAAGAAGGAATGAAGAAACATAGACAAGATCGACACCCCAACCAAGGTCAATCACAATCAAGGAAGGATATAAAGAATAAAGATAAAAAACATAAAATAAGCCAAAATAAAAGAAATTGGAAAAAAAGGATAAGAATAGAAAAATAATAAAAGGACCAAAAGAAATAGAATGAATTGGTGGACACATACATTACAAGACAATGTAAACCTGAAAATTTTCCTTGTTAGCACCTTTATTAGCTAAATAGTCCGCCATATGATTGCCTTCTCGAAAAATATGACAAATTTGAATATCAACTAATCGGTCTAGCCATAGTAACACTTCGCCTAATTTAGAATTCAGAACCCAATTGGGGTTGACTCGCTTCCTAACTGCATTTAGGATGATCTGAGAGTCACCTTCAATGATAACCCTAGTCAACCTTAACTCATGACACAGCTGTAGGCCTTTGTCCAAGGCTTCCAGTTCAGCTAGATTATTAGAGGTTGGTGGAATGGACATAGCTTTCTTTAGTATCCACTTACCAGTGTCATCATTAATGATACAACCAACTCCCGCTGTACCAGAATTACCTCTAGTTGCATCATCAATTTATTATTGTCAACATTTGAAAAAAAATACAAAAATTCTATATATGGAAATGGAAGTTACCCCTTACCTAGTCGTCAATGTCGATTGGCTCTCCACTCTCCACTGCTGGCTTTCTGTCTCTGCAAATTGTCCCCACTCAAATCGATTTTTTGGCCCCCGAATGGAAGAATCCTTTGTCACAAACCATAGATAATTTTTTGGCCCCCGACTGAAACCATAGATAATTTGTGAATCTGAAGATTGCGCCTGCGAAATGGAAGTCATTAAAAAATGCGTTGAAATGGAAGTCATCGGCGGCAGGTAGAAAGAAGGCCCTTTCAATGCGTTTTAATAAAGTAAAAAAAAAAAAAACCCTAAAGGATGCAGATGGACAACTTTTCAATGATTTTTTAGGTGACTTTTTCATTGCAACGCGTGTTTTTTCCATTTTTGTCACCGCGGGTTTTTGCATTATTTTGGCGCCAAAATTTACTGCGTTTTATTCGGTTGCAGAAGGGTTTTGCGAGATACTGCGATATTTACGTTTTTTTGGTGATATTTTAAACTATGTATGCATGTGTGCATTTATAACATGCCTTGAAATGTAGAACCTAGTAAATTAGCATAGCCATCCTTAATAAACCTACCTAAATAATGCTTAGTATCTCTTGACATGTTTTAGATAGAGATGTATTTGAGATGCCTATGTTAGTGGTAGCTTGCCTTTTAAAATAAACAATTCAACATGATAGCAATGTAGATAGAAAATAAGACATTGAAAACTTATTTTAGCTCCTTAAGTAAATCAATCACCACTCTCTTTGGAATCCAAATAAGAGAAATTTAAAGCCTTTGTTCTCCTCCCTTGTTGAACATGTAATCATTCCTGCGATATTCATAGTTTGATGAAATATTTTACATGTTATCTCTTTATATTTTCTCCATCAATGTTTGAATGTATTTTTTCTCACCAATCCTTTAATAATATGGTCTTTGAGATTCTTGATGTTGCCATGTGCTTTTATATTTATTGCAATACACAATTAATTAATGTACCAATATACTTTTGTCCTCTCCTTCCATGTTTGCACATTTTTCCTAGCTATCATTTCGTGATATGCTAACTTAGATTTCTGTGTTTGTCATCTGCTTTTTAGGTAATCGTGATACTGAAATAATAGCTGTAGGAATATTCATTATCAACGAGAAGGATTTTTTTCTATTACTATTTAAATCATTTGAACTTACTGATAATAATTGTAGCTAATACCAACAGGAGAATTCCTTGTGTATCGTGATAGAACTGACTCAAATATGCTTGTTGACTAATGTGGCTTGTGTGCAACCAGCTCGCAAAACAGATGCCTGAAAGGGTTAGACTAAGCATAAGATACATTTGAAAATTATTTATAAAATACAGATTAAATCAAGAAAGTTTAGCCTCCTATCTCATGTCAGTGTTGTCTATTAAGCTGCGGAGAAATTTGAATCAGTATTAATACTATAATCATGAGGTTGTGCATCATGTTGATATCATTACATACTTACTTATTGAACATCAATGACTTTGCAGAATGTGATGGAGATGGAGAAACTCAGATTTCAGACCAGCAGGAAGGTGATACAAACGAGTCTGTGAAGGTCTGCAAAACTATCGATACTTATAATTCTACAGGGATAAAAATAAAATTTGAATTGATTTCTTCAACATTTATTGTGCAGAATTCAGATCCCTCTGCCACTTTGGAATCTTCTTTCGATGCACTAAATATGAAAAAATTTGATGGTAACCTTTCAGCTTTTAGGCTTGGATACATCTACCAAGTAATTTTCCTTGTAATTATAAAGTTTTGAAGTTTATATTTGGAAGACTCTTATATTGACTGCTTAATTTGCACTTGCTTCCAATATTTTCAGTTGCTTTTACAGTAGATCCTCTGTATCATCAGACATCTGCACAATTTGATGAAGGAGGGGCCAAGGGTCTCCTTTTGAATACCCTTAGTGTTTATGCCGATTGCCGTATAGTATTTGATTCTCTGGACATACCTGGGAAAACCATGATGTCCAGTGTAATGCAAAATAATGACAGTCATGAGACAGTTGATATGTGTTTCATCAAAGGTATTGCCTTCCTAATAGCCTCTTGGAGAAACTTTTAATTTTTACTCTGTTTTCTAGCTGAGCAATAAATTGATAGAAAATCTTACTGTATGAAACAGATAGTATTGACCAGATGGTGTTGGGCATGCGTGCTAAAATGGAGATCTCACCAATTCTTAATGAAATCCTTATATTGCTTGATGATCCATATTGGAATTCTGTAGAGGCAGTTGCTTTCATGGAAAATGATGACGAAACTATACATCCTTCTGTTGAGATGCAAGAAATATTAAATGGAGAAGATGTAGTGGATGATGCTTTTGATGTAGATCCACAAGATTTTGATTGCAGCGATAATTTTGGTGGTGTAGAGGATAATTTGAATAATATTAGCCGAGGCTCTAATGGTTCTTTTGCTCAGGAAAAAACTGACAATCAGGTCATATTGTTGCTCATAGTCTGCAAATTTGATATGCCATTTCTTTTTGCCCTTTTAAATAAATGGATATGCATTATCTTCAGGACATTGCAACATCTCATTGTACTGTGTTTGTTTTCAGGCAAGATTTGGCTATGGTGAATTTATGTTTGAAGATGACAAGGATTCAACAGGTGAACATACACTTGACTATTTGTTCTTTGGGATGGGGGTGTTATCCAAATCAAATGCTTGGGCTGGTCCCGAGCACTGGAAGTTTCGACGTATTAAAGGTGGATTCATCAAGCCTTTTTAATGTTTCAACAGTAGTTGCTTTAAAGTTCACTGTTTTCCTATAAAATGACACTTTGGCTAACATGGAGATATGCTCTCCAGATGTACAACAGAGTTCGGATGCTCATAGTGAACTTTCAGAAAAAGACAACAAATTAAAGAAGAAGAAAAAGGAACCGTTTTCCATTGACTTTTTGAATTGTTCTGAAATTGAAAATAATAATTTTTTTGCCCCCCCTAAAACACAGCGGTCCTTGCTCTTGCCCCAGAATAGTGCCTCTAATAGGACTACTCTGCCAGAAGATTGTCATTACCAGCCAGAGGAATTTATAAAGCTCTTCTTAATGCCGTGCGTTATGGTAAACACATCTCCTACTTTTTTTGATCTCTTATTTTTCTATATAATAGTTTAAATTTGGCTGCTACTTGTATGCAGTGTATTGGGAAAAAAGGAAGAAAAGCCAATGGTAATCTATCTCTCCTTTGTCTTTTGTTTATGGACCTAACAACAAATCAATTCATTCCTTTTATTAGAGATAGTGAGATTTGTTATCTGAAATCTTGATTTAGTAAGTTTACATTCTCAGCACACTTGAAATATTTTATGCAATTTGTTTCAGATGATTTTCTTGAGCCTGCCAACTGCTCTGAACCATCAACTATGTGGGGCAACGATGATGGTTTTGTTTCTTCTAACTGGGACGATGCACTTGCTGATAGTGATCTTGAAGATTCAAATGTGAACATGGTTGTTCAGCCTCGTAAGGTTTGACATTGTCATGAACTTTGTTATACACCATATTATGTAGTCTGTCAAATTCTCTCTGGCTATTCCCGTTAATATGTGAAAATGGCACCTTTGGATACAAAAAATATTAGAGGAATATGGATAAAATAGAAAAGAATCTAGATATCTAATCTATATAGTTTAGATTTTGTTCAGAAATGGGGACAAAAATCTGAGAGAACCACTGTAGGTCCAACCACTTTCTGTATTCTTTCTTCATTTTAAAGGTTGTGTGATGACAGTTTTACAAATTATATGCTTTTCAGTTATCAATTTTTGCTACTAGACAGTTTTTTAACTGTTCATACTCATAGTACACACAGTTTTAAACACATTGGCTTTTGGTAACTGCTTGCTTGCTGTGCTTTTACTTAGTTGAAACGGCAGGTTATGTTCCATAGTGCATTCAAATTTTTAAATTAAAATTTCACAAAATGGAAGGCTTTGAAGGTTTCAGCCATGAAGATTGGTGAAAGATTTGATTGGGAAGTAACAAAATTCTCAAGTCGGAGGAAACAGTATGATTCTAGTTGTTCCTCTTTCTGATATGATATATTTATTCTCATGTATTCAATCTCATCCCGCTTGGAAATCAGCTTCTGTTACTTTCTCTTTTGCTTTATTGTTATTAATTTGTGATTGTAAACATGTTCTTTCTTGATTTCATGCATTCGTTTTAACAGTATTCCAGGTAAATACTTGCTGTATGCACCCCTTCTAAATTTTTACTATATATGCAATTAGTAGAAGAGTTCTTTCTTTGTGCATTTGTGTCAGTATGGCCACACCATTGTTAATAGTTTTTACTATTGCAAATGATGATGGTGACTTTTATCTTTCCATTGCCTTGCTGGCTTGACGTGAAGGATTATCCTTGTGGACACATTTTCTAGCCATGTTGCTTATGAGGCCTCAACATGTCCCATCAGTATCTTTTATTTAAGGATATGTTGTTGCTCATTTACTTGAACAAGGCCAAATAATCCTCAAAATGGGCAGGCCAATAGTGCGATTTTACTGTGCATCTATTTCTCACTGTTATGACACCATTATCAACTTGTGTACCACTTTGAAGGTTTGTTGAGATGGAACAGTGATTGAATCCTTCAGATTGCTTTTGTCTCACCTCCTCATGCTCCTTAGCAGTGTCATAGTAGGCTTTTTGTTTTCCAATTAGAGCCTACATACACTTCTCCATCTTATCAAGCTCACCAACTCAATTTGGTGAGTTTGTGACACTGGCTTCCAGTTTAAGATATTTGTTCATGTGAGTGTTGTATGTTTGTATGCTCGTTTTTTATAATTTCACTGCATCATATCTCTTTTTTGTATTACATATAAAGTATTCAAGTTTCATACTGCTCCAATGAATTCTGTTATACCATCAAAAGCTACATTTTCTTTAGCCCAGCTTAACTAGTTTATGCATAATCAGAGCATCACCCATACAAAAATACTTTACTAGCTAATACAAAAAGATCCTAATCGCTAGTAAAGATGGAAGCATCCACAAAAAGGTACAGCTGGAAAATAATCATCAGTAAACTGTTTAAATGGAATGGATAGACTACTGTTGTTGTCGGTAAAATGTATAGTGTAGCCGATGGGTAGAATAGTATTCGAATGGGCGCATGACGCTTGAGTCACCCCTTCAGAAAGGTATATGTACACATCCGAGATGGACTTTAGAATCATCATTGTAATCATTGTATTCGGATTGTAATCATTGAGTGCATATATGAATAAAGTATCTGTTTTGTGTTGAATCGTGTTCTACATGTGTTAAGTTTCTTACCTTGTACGGTAAACATTTGGCGCCGTTGCTAGACGGACCTGGAATGAAGGAATGTGATGAAGATTAATGCCGAATTTGCTTAACAAGCATAGGAATAAGGTAAAAGACAAAGATGAAATACGTACAACACAAGAAGTTTTAATTTTAGCGCAACAGGTAGAGCTCAGGCAGAGGCTTCAACAGATTGCCGAGGGGCACTGAAGGGGTGAAGAGGCACAGATAGAGGGAGTGCACTCACCTAGTAGACTGAGGAGTGCTGAGGAATTGCTGGAGGAGATTCGATAGCGATCAAATTTGGTGGAAGAAACAAATGAGGAGTTTCTTAACTTGTATACGCAAAGGGGAGAGTTTCCGAACGGAAGGGAAGCAACTCGCACGGCTCGGACGACCGAGGGAGCACGAGCGTGTAGTGAACTCTTCGTTCTCGATACATCGGATGAACGGATATAGGTGGAGAATAGAACCACCTTACTTGAAGAAGACCTTTCACCAGGCAATGCGGTTGTCGGAAACAATGCTGCTATCCAGAGCAGTGCAGGTGTATAGAACAACATGGGTGCTTTGAATAGCGCAGGTGCTCAGAACAGTGCGGGTGCTCAGAACAACGTGGGTGCTTTGAACAGTGCAGGTGCTCAGAATAGCGTGGGTGCTTAGCAAGTACCTCAGAATCAAAGGAAAGTAGCGATGACAAGTCCTAAAGAAAAATTACCCAAGTTTAAAGGTGATGGTACGGTAGATCCTATTCGACATTGTAAAACATGTGAAACCATATGTGTGGCAAATGGCGTGACAGATGAGGACGATTGGATTAGACAGTTCTCAGCAATCCTACGGGGTGTGGCAATTGACTAGTTTTTCGATGCTGACCCTCAAAAACTGACTACATGGGCGAATGTTAAAAAAGAGTTCATAGCAGAATTCAGATTGCTTCGAGATGATAATGAAATAGTAGCCGAGATATATAGTACTAAGCAAGGGAAGAATGAAACAATATGGGCCTATGCCAGATTACTGAAAGAGCTGGTCGGGAAGATGGAAAGTCAATTAGTAGACGGTTTGAAAAAATGGTGGTTTGTGGAAGGGCTACGACCGACTTTGAAAAAGAAGATGGAAGATTGTACCATTGGTGTCGTACACCAATGCGTATACTTGTGCAATGGATTTAGAAAGTGAACAAAAAACAAGTAAGAAGAAAAAGCATAAGTCCTCCGATTCAGATGATTCATCCTCTGAAAGTGGCAAGAGTGATGAAGAATCAAACAAGAAGGTGTGAGCATTACAGAAAGACATGCTTCAGATGATGAAAGAATTTAAGAATTTGAAAAAGAATCCGGACACAGTGAAGGGAGAACTATGGTGCACAGATTATAAAGAGGATGGCCATACAAAGGGCTCATGCTCGAAGAAACAGTTTTATGACATTTGCCAGGTGGCGGGGCATTCCCTGAAAGAGTGCTCGTTTAACATGAAAGCAAAAGGACACCAGCCAGTGTTACTAACGTAGGAAGCGTCCAACGACAATAACACAAGTAATGATGCAACTTCAGATGGATATCGGGATAATAACAGATGGAAGGGGTGGAAACAACAACAATAACAACGGAGGTCGAAGTCGAATACAATATGATGCGAATGGACAATCAAGGATACAGTGTCGGGCATGCAATCTTTGGGGCCACTTAGCTAGGGACTGTCCTACGAAGGAGACGCCACAACTACTATGCAGATGGTGTGGTCCAGGGGACCAAGAAGATGCAAAATGTCAAAAACAAGGGGTAAATCTATTAAGCATTCAAACGTGTGATGAGAAAGTACTGGTAGCTACATGGGAGCAGGCGAGGAAAGTGAAATTACTAGATGCAGAAGAAGAGAAGGAAAGGTTACAAAAAGCACAAACAGAGATAGAAAAGTAGATAAAAGCAGAGAAATCACAAGTAAAGGACACGACCAAAACTTTGAAAAGGAATTTGGCGGAACAAAACATGATGAAATAGATAATGCAAACAGAAGTGCCTATTGAACTAGATGACCTTCTTCTCACGATGCCATAGTTGCGTACATCTATTATGAATATGACACTGTCCTTGAGAGTGATGGAGGGAATAAGGGATGGTAAGGGAACAACGGCAACAAACTCGATGTTACGACAACGACTAAATAAATTGTCATTTCTAAGCTTCCATATAATCCAAAGAATCTCAACATATATAAAACTCAAGACAAAGAGACATTAGAACTTTTCCCAAGGCCTAAGATATTGCCAAAAGATATCAGCCTCCACAAGAAACATTTATTTTTGGTTCCACCAATTTTTTCCAAAAATTATCAAATACTATACCCTAGAAAGTAGTATCATGGTTCATATCTCAACAAGTATTAATATGACTCAAAATATCTTCATTATTACCCAAAGAGGAGTATAAAGTTTTGTATTTGATGTTGGGAAGCAATGAACTATCCATCCATAAAAAATAGATGAACCCGTCCTTAATAGAACTACACAATTTAGGGAGAGAGAGATCTTGATAAGCCTTTCTTAGGATAGAAAAGGTCCTCCATTATGTAACATGCTATTTCCCCGAAGCCAAATGAAAAACCATATTTTAAGGTAAACTAGTTTTCATAACAGAATGACAAAAAAAAGTTACATCAGTTACTTCACATGAAAGGGAAATCTATCAATTTTATTACATTTTACAAAAATAAATAAATAAAAATAGAATTTAATAATGAACTATTCTAGTTCACATTGAAGGGAAACTACTATAACTTCTTTATCTAACTTTTGTCCATGTCCATAACAATCATAAAAAATATCATAACAATATATCATTTTCAAACATCATGATACTAAATTAAGACAATGAAATGTACAAAGGAACATGTACCATACATGTAGTAGAAGACAACCACTGTGTTGAGAAAGCCTCAACATCTGGTGAAGAGGATAAGCATTGACATGGGCTTAACCTCCCAACCATAGACCTTAACTATCCCCACGCAATCTCAATCGAGAAAGGCCCTCCCTACCTTGGGGTTTGGCTTGGGCACCATGGTCTTGCCACCCGAGCATTCAAATGTTAAGGGTGTTGGCTAAGCAACGCGCAAGGCAGTGGATATCTTTTAACAACTTCCCCTCTGTCAGCTAGCTTTTTGACCTTTGGTGATCAATATGACAAGCATGCCACTAAACTACCTTGGCCAAGGATTTCAGTGGGCTAGTCAAGGTGGCTGATCACCCATTGCTTGACTCGATAATAAGAATTATATTTTGGACAACCATGAGTTGACCCAGTATTATTTATACAATTTTACGATTTAATCACTTTCATTGCTGACTTTCCATTGTTCTTACAAGGATGTTTCTCCTCCCACCCATTATTGCTTGACCCTTTTGGTCTTGGGGTGTATCCTAGGAGATCTCGAGATCATGTACAAATCAAGTAACATATTAAGCATTCAATATTCATTAATATCTCGAGCTGATCTTATCTCAAAGGTATATTGTCAAAACCTTTGTATAAGTTAGGTTGATTACTATGCACAACGATAATTCGATGCTTGCTTATAAAATATTTCATGCACAAGATATATCAAGGGAAATGAGTTATGAAAGTATTTACAGAGATTCCAAAGTCAATTTATGCTATTTGCAAGATTGTATTACTAGCAACACTCTATAAGCATAGCATTAAAATGAGGTTTAGAGATTGCATAATAGTTCCTTCGGCAAACAATCCATGGCAACTTAATAAAAACCATTGTTTGCAACAATTAGTATCAACAATGAACAATATGTATAAGTGGTAACTTAGCAAGAACAATGATTTGAGAACCTTTAGTTGATTGTTACGCTGCCTAGCATGACTTGAGAGCACTGATTGTGATGTGATGGAACGCTAACTGGACTGTTGGCAAATGAAGATGACAAAAACCGAAGCCTTTGCAAGCTTCACTATGGTTGTAGAGCTTCTCGATGAACCCAATTGTAATTGTAGACTCAGCTTCAAGCCGTGAGATGTAATTCTTGTAGAGTATAAGGAAAATGTGATTCAATAAAAGAAAAGTGCTCGCATGGTTATGCAAAGAGCAATAAATAAAACAACCTGCAAACGTATCTCAGTTACAAGAAAGAGGCGTGGGGTAGCAGTGTATAGCCAACTATCGGTCAGTAAAGAAAAGTAACTCCATCGATTTAAATTATAAAAGAATTATGAGCTATCATGAAGATGGCAATCGCTCAAACAATAGGGAGCCAAAATCAAAGATATACATAAAGGTTATCCTTCCTTATGATTTTATTTTATATTATATACATGTAGGTGCAAGTACAACTGTTAAGACAACATGATATCAATATATAGAATTATATTCAGGTGACTACACAATGATCTAAAATATAAAAAGGTAACAATTATAAGTTAGTTTAAATGTTTAATGTTTTCTTGTGTTATGAACCGATTGGGTAGCTTGTGGTTGTCCATGGTATACTCTTGCTTGCCTACTCATTAAATCCTTAACCAAGATGGTTAGAATCCATACTCGATGACCTATTGATGGACTTTTGGTGCCCCAATCCTTATCTCCCGTTTAGCAATACTTCCCCCCTTCATCCTCTCTTGCATCCATGAAGTATTTTCCAATGATAATAACATATTCCTCAATTTAAATCAAGGTAATTTTAAATAAAAAAAATTATTTCATAATTATCACAACGACTAACCACCATTTCTACTAATCAACTAACTTTGTAAAATAGTAATAAATATTCATTTTCAGTTACAATTGTAACAAACTACTAACAAATCATCTTTACATGAACAACCAAAACGATCAACCATAATTTCCATTTCACATGATAGTGACATTCAACTGTTTTAACTATCTAACTGGCATTCACATGAAATTTATAACAGCTATGTGACTATTTTAAATGGACAAAAAATTGAAATGTAACACATTGCACTTGTGGGAGATGGAGTCTCAACTTAATTTCCTTCCAACTCACTAACAATCATCTTTGATAACATCTTGAAAAATTTTCATCCTATTTGTTGCCCAACTTTTTGTTGAGTATTCTTGCGATTCAGTAAGGGGTTTGCCTTTACGTGTAAGATTTTAGTGGATAAACTTCTCTCCACACAACTTATTATCCTATGAGATAATTCCATTACGAGAAATTATATGCCCCAAATGATCGCAAGATCTCCTTAAGTATTTGAAAATATTAGATGTTGCGACTTCAAGTGGAAAATGACACACAGTGAGATCACAAAGGTGCAACCCTTTCCACAAGGCACCCTTTAATAGAACTTGTAATGCCCCCTTTTTTCTGAACATCAACTTTTAGAGGATTAGCCTATTTTTTGATCTTTATAGGCTAATGGAGTTGTTTAGAGGATCTTGCTCGCAAAGTCACATGCCAAATCCCACTCTAGTGGTTTGGGATGTTGAAGATTGCTCTTCACTTGAGTTAGATTGACATACTTATTATTTATAGTAAGTGCCTATTTTTGGTAAGTTAGAGTTTCCATCTTGAGTAGGAGTGAATAACTTGTTGTTAGTGTTCAAATTCAATATTTTTATTTGGAGTAGTTATTCAGAGGCTTACTATTTATAGTAAGTCATTGTTGAGGGAATGCTATATTTGGAAGGGCGTCTGGGCTCGTGTTATGCACAATGATTTACTTCTTTGTCAGTTGGCTCGGTTTGAGGTACTTACTATTTATAGTAAGTCATCTATCTAGCATTTCTCTATTTGGTAGGGCACCTAGACTAGCAACCATGTCAATGATGACCCTTCAACATCTTGGTTGATCAGGCATTCAAGGATTTGCTAATTATAGTAGGTCAAGGGTTGATAGAGATAGACCCTTACCATTTTTAGTAAGGCAGTTGGATGCATAGTGGATACAACGGTTATCTCTCAGGCTCAACTAGAATTGAGAAATAACGATTAATGGAGTTATAACATATTAACAATTATTATGCTTTAATAATATTAATTATTAAGTGTATATCATTGATAAATTAAGTGGACTTTATTTAAAAAAGGGAGTTTTAAATGTTTTAAAAGTATACTTTATAATAAGTGAAAACATGTTATTTAAAAGGGAGATGTAAGTGTTGAATAAAGTACACTTTATATTTTAATTTGTGCATCAAAAGAAGGGGAACATAATTAAATGTTATATTTCAATTGCCACAAAAGCAAATATGTAAAAAAATGGCGAAGTCATCATTTAATTAATGCTAGGTGTGAGTTTGAAGCTACTGGGCCACTCTTCCTTTGAGAATTATAAAATGGTTATTTGGTGAAAATGAATTCATTCTATTGTGCATTTGCTAATTTTGATTTGGATGATGAGAAGAAAGAAGTGTTTCAATAATTCAAACTTGGAGAATTATGAATTCTTCATAGCTTTTACAAACATTTGGGAATTTTGAAATAAGCATTGACATTTGCTACAGTATGGGCTTCATTCAAAAGTTCAATTTGAGGTTACATGTGAAGAATCAATATAGGGTTTGAGTTAGCTTGAAGGTTTTTTCGAAGGGTGATAGCAAAGTTATACCCTAGGCGGAAATCGGTGATTAAAACATAGCTTTGATGATTGTTGTGAAGAGAGTTTAAGGTAACCACAGTTAATTGCAAACCCACATGGGTCATTGAATGATAGATGATTGGGTCTCGGGCATAACAATCTCATATTGGCATTCAATCTCATAGTGGAGTTGGCTGCTGGAAAAATTCGGGCATTGTTTAGAGATTTTTGAAAAGTCTTGGTCTCAATTTCTGTGTTGCAATTTGTTTCCAAGTTTTCTTAGTTTATTTAGTTTTCAGAATTTAATAATTATTTCTCCATGCACTGTACATACATTTAAATTAGTAAGAATGTATGATAGTTGAATGCATTGGAAAAGTGTTTTAGAATTATGTTAATGCAAAGATATTATCTTGCTTGGCAACACTTTTTAATCTAAAATTCAAGGAAAGACAAATTTCTTACAAAAATACTTCTACATATAATTTGCATAGGAAATTTGTTGTCTGGCAGGAGTTAGAACTTGTAGGGTTCTTACAAAAGTGCTCTACTAATATTATTCTTGATAAGAATCTTCCACGACTCCATCCTTTGCAAAGTGTTAAAAATCCACATGGCTGTAAGCGATATACCTTGCAGTTTGAGATCCTTTATTCCTAATCCCCTATAACTTTGCTCATGGAGTACCACTGGCACGTTACTATGTGTTTTCTTCTGCCTCCTTTACCATTTAACCATAAATAGTTTCCTATCTAGTTTTGTAGGGGGTTACACGAATACTAAGTAAAGAACCATGTAGTTTAATAGTAAATATTATACGAGGACAAGATCTTTTGATATGCTTGAAACCTCCTAGCCATAGACAAGAGTGCTTTGCCCCGTTTACTCAGTTTCCTGTCAATTTTGGTGTTGACATAGTTCCACATATCCTTCAAATCTAGGTAGACAATGAAGTAAATTACCATGTATTTTATTGATGCTTTGGGCCTACCCAAGCGAGGCTAAATTTGTTTAACCAAGTTGGAGGATGTTCCTCCCAACCTAGCATGACTGACTAGGGAGATTTTACACCTAGATGCCTTACATATTAGGTTAAGCTTAGATACCAACTTTTCCATGTTATTTTGTTCTACTTCCACAATTATAATTCTGTCGTTAACAAACTGCACATGGACAAAATCCTCTCCGTTAGGACACTCAGCCAACTCATCATAATTAGAGAAGGTATCTGTTGGGTGGATATTTTGGAACCGACAATTTTGAGTAAAAATTCAGTCGCAAAATAGGATGACCAGCCACAGCATGTGAGACAGAGTCTCTCCTACCTTAAAGGGAAGGCTCCCCCTTCTCACCGTTCCTTGGATCAACTCAAGGTAAGCAAGAAGTCGAGAGATCTTAAACAGTGTGTTTCTAATATCCTTTCTTCTTAACTTTCAAGAAAGTATCCACTTACTCGTAGAATGAATAATGGGCAAGGTAAATCTCTAACTACACTTCTATCAAGAGCTGGAAACAGTGATACCGATAAATCTTCACTAACTCAAAGGTTAGCTAAAACATACCGGTTTGGCTCTAAGTCCGATCGTACTTCTATATGGTAAAAGTTTTACAATTAGGGCACAAAGACTCCTAAAAGTAAGAACAATCTAACTATTTTGCGAATTAAGATGAAAATACAAACCACAGACAAAGCTTCTAGCTATGGATTTTCACAATTGTTCTTGGTCAAAGCTCGGGTTTCAATTGTTTCTTAACTCTCTATGCTCTTTTATTGAACACACAATAATAACATGAATCAAGACAATAGGCACAAATTATAGTCAAAGCTTCTAATTTGTTCTATCACAATTGCTTCCAGTCAAAGCTTCGAATCCAATTGCTTCTTTTATTCACTTTTCTCCCAAATTCGTACTACACAATCAAAGTTATGCTTGCACAAATGTGGCAGAGCTTTCTTACATACAACAAAAGATAATTTTTACAATGAGGGGGCACTCCTTTATATAGGCAAAGAAGTTGAGAAAAAGGGGGAGGAAAAAGTTGGAGCAACTCAACCAACTTTGACCAAGTCTAACTACAAAAAATAAAGGGTTACATGCAATTGCACATGCAACTCACATTACATCTTTTACATACACATGTAAGTCGCATTACATGTAATTACACTTTTTCATGTAATGCATCTTTTCCAACTACAAACATGAAAGAAGAAGAAAGAAGATGGAAGAGAAAAGAACAATTCTGAAAGGCCTTGTACTTGATGATGCAATCCTAGATGATAACAGGATTGGGAGTTCCTGTATCTTGTACTGCTGCATTCACGTTGATAACCATAGTGTTGCGCCTTTTGACAACCTCTAGCTGTCTTTTATGAATTGTTCATTATCATGTGGAAATTTGATGTGATCCATCTTTTCTTGCTCAAGTTGTTGTGAATTCTCCTTTGTAGATCAGCACAAACTGGAGTCTTTGACACTTTGAAAACTTTCTTGATGATGTTCGGATGTACACTCGAAACAACTTTCCATCAGCACCTTTAATCCTCTTTTTTTTTTTTTTTGGTGAAGTAGAGTGCTTGGCGCATGGGAATGCGTGTAAATGGAAAGTTGCTGATTTTTCAAAAAGTGACTTGGGCTTTCAAGATGTCACTGCACGGAAAATGGATTACATGTAAATGCAACATGTAACGGAAGGTGGAGGGTGAAATGAGATGCAAGTGTGAGTGAAAGATATACTTTACATGCATACGCAGATGAAAGCTAAGATGGAAAGCATGGAAAGACACGGAAACATGTATTTGCTCCTGGAGGTGCGAATGCATATGGAGAGGAGAAAATGACATCTTTTTGACTTTTCAAGAAGTGACTTTTAGTTAAAATTGGACCTTTGAGATGCAATTACACGTAAGACATTTCATGTAATCGTGTTGTGCGAATGGAAATGAAAGGTGAGATGGGTGAAAACGGAAGTGGAAAATGGGATTACATGCATATGCGGATGGTGAATGGGATGAAAAACATGTAATCACATTTCATTGAGTGAGAGATGAAGTGTTGTGACATGGAAATGGAAAGTGGAGTGAAGTGAAACGTGGTCAAGTTCTTGGGAAAGAACTTGCAATTTTTTCCAAATAGAGAAAAAATTGAAATGCAAACAAGCAAAGCATAAAACAAACACAAAATAAACACATGCTTTTGGCAAAATACTCAAACATGTCAACAAGGAAACCACTTCAATATGCAAATTCGAATTTGGAGTTTGGGGAAATTCCAAAAGTGTGAAAATGAGAGTTTTCATCCTTTTTAAAGGCAAAATGCACTTTTCATGGCATATATATGGACAAATGGGCAATTTCAAGCTAAAATATGCATGGAAATAGCAAGATAAACACAAATTAAATAGCAAAAAAGAAAAAGTCCACTTGCATGAAGATTAAGTGCCAAAAATGAAGGAGAAAGAGCTAAAATAGCAAGTTTTATAGTCTTAAGACCAATTCTCCCTTAAATCCGAATTTTCAAACAACCTTTTGACATTTTCCGCACTTGTATGTAATGGACATTCAATGGTCGGATTTGACATGAAAGTGCCAAATAAATGGTTTCTAAAGACAATATCATGCATTTAAAACTCAAAAACTATCCCTGTTGATCAACGGTATGGGTTGGAAATGCATTTTTTGAGTTTTTTGAACAAAAATATAACTTTTTAATTCAAAAATCTGGGTAGTTTTTGCAAAAACGTGACTAAAAAATGCATGTTTTAAAATCATTTTTGACTTGTGAATGCAAAAACGACTTCCCCAAATGGATATACATGGATCAAAATGCAAAAAAGTGGCTTCAAAACACATAAAAGTGGATTAAAACTCCAATTTTTGGGGCATTTTAAGCAAAAACGTGTTTCTCCAAGCAAAAATGATTTGGTGTTTTAACACCAAAATAAAGATCACAATGTAATGGAACAAACAAATAAGGTCAAAACGATTTGATTCCAAGCAAAAACATGCTCCAAATTTGAAGATTTATGTAGTATTTTGCAAAATTGTGCCCTAGCTTGGGAGTTTTGAACACATTTTTGGAAGCAACATACTGATTTTTGATGAGGGCAAAATGATCACCTCTCCAAAACGTTTTGAATGCAACTGATTTCATCCAAATCCATGGACAAAATTAAAAGTTATGATCAAAATGGGAAATTTTTGGAGCAAGAACATGTTTTCTTCACATAATAGGACATTTTTATGTTCATTACATATTTTAAAACATGTAGGAAGGCAAAAGAGGACCTTTTAGAGTCCAATGCATGTTTTAAAATATGTCTTGAGATATAATCTCACTTTTTGAAACCCATTACATATTTTAAAATGTGCAAGTCTCCAAAATCTCACTTTTTGGAGTCACTTACATATTTTATAAACATATCTCACCTTTTTCATGCACAAGCATGAAAACTCAACTTTTCATGTCATTGCATCAAAAAGGTCCACTTTTACAAGCATTTGATGTAATGGCATGAAAAAGGTCTTCAAAATGAGTTTTCATATGCATTAGCATGAAAAGTTTCGACTTTTCATAGTTTTTTACATGCATATGCACATAAAATGTCCACTTTTAGGCTTTTAAGTTCTGCATTTCACTTATTTTTATAAAAATGTCAACAATATGGGTCAAAAATAATATTTATGCATTATATTAATCAATATAAGTCATAAACATTAAGTTAAAGTGACATTTATATAAGAATTTGATTTAAAAATAAAAAATTTAAAAAGTAACTATATAGTTCTATAGTCACTTTAAGTGAAAAATTAAAAAGTAACTCAACTTAAAATTATAACATAAAGTGCACTATAGTCACTTGAAGTTATAAATTTAAATGAAAAGTAACTTTAAAACATAACAAAAAGTGAGTAAAATGTTATATTTTCAAAAATTAAATGTCAAAATGAAAATATAACATCATTTTTTTAATTCGTGTTGTTGCACCTAAAATGTCCACTTTTGAGGCACTAAAATGACCATATCTCTTGACTGACAATTCCGATTGACCTCTAGGTTAGACCAAATCGAAGGGGAAAACGAAAGGCATGACATGAGCAAAACCAAAGAACTAAAATCAAACAAACGCAAACTCAAAAGAAAAGAACAGACTGCGAAGGCTTCAAAAATCAAGCAAAGGCTCGACAGAAAACGAAACAAAAACGACTTGACGAAGGCTTTTAGTATAAGGATTCATTGTATCAATCGGTATCGATTGGTTAATCAATACTAACCAATTAAATAATGAAATAAACTCAGAGAAATGCGAAACTAATTTGAAAAAGTTTTGTACTGTTACCTATATTTTGTGGTGAGAAAATACAGGACAACAGTATCCAAATTAGAGATGTTCCCTCCTTGTACCCTACTACCTTTATGTACATCTTGCTCAATGGTCCTCTCGTCCTCAGCAATGCATATCTTTGAGGGGTTAGAGCCTTTGTTTGGATCCATTTCTCTTGGGGGATTAAACTCGTTCAGAGAAACATCACAATCTCTCCCACTTATGATATTTTCCATTTTGGTTCTACTTTTTGATAGTTTTTTGATTTTATTCAAAACGAGTTGTTGAGCATTTAGGGTTCTTGGTCCAACCCTAGAGGGATGAGTTACTTCAACAGTTTTAGCTAATATTTTAGGACAAAAGGTATTCCTTAGAGTCTCCCAGAGTATGCTTAGCTTTGCAGTCATAGACTCTTTGTGATTCCCATTAATTGGAATATTATCTTGAGGCCTCCAAGCATTAGGGCTTTTAGTTTTTACCATTTTTGACTCTTTATGGGCATGTCAATATCAATTTTGTAGTCATTGGCAATTGTCTTGCAAGGTATAGTAGAGTTTTTACTCTTAGGGTTTGCATCATTCTTGGTACTAGGGTTAGGAGCCAAAATAGGGGTTTCAACTTTTTTATTTGTTCTTTTTGATAGAAAAAAGAAACAATCAACTTGCCTAGAACTTTAGCAAGGTAGATGATTGAGTTATTTTCCATTTCAAAATTTAGAGTTTAGGGAGATCTTTTCCAGGGTTGAATGCAACCAATAATCTCACATTCATGTGCGTAAGAGGGAGGTAAATTCTTCCATTCTAATTAACCTACCAATGACTTCTAAGATATTTGGTAAAAAATCTCAAAGATACAATTGTACATGTTTAATCATGACCCATCTAGGAAAAGACAAGGCCAAAGTGTCTTAATAGTTGGCCTTTAAGGATCAAGCAAGGGACTAAACAATGATGAGCCAATATTTCAAAATTGGTGGTTAATAACCTCCTGCGAAAGAGGGTTTTTGAAAAAATTATAAACTTATCTTTTACATCATTTTGCAGAAACTAATCTAAAACTTTTAACTTTTTATTCCAAACATTATTCAAAAATCATTCATGAAAGTACGAGACAGTTTCAACAATATCTTGGGCTTTAAAAAATATCAAATAAGTTATCAATTTAGTTATCAATCTCCTTGGACTTAAGAAGGTTATGTCTAACAACTACTGGAGCAAATGGGAACTCTGACCTGCTCTGGCTCCATTATAAACAAAAGGCTCCAACTAGGACCAAGGCAAGTGGATGAACTTGCCATCCATAGACAATCGCCTATCATGCAGCACACTTCCTTGAATGTTTTCCTTGCAACAACTGTCACCATAGATTGTTTGACAGAATGCAACTTTGGTCCATTATTAAGGCAATTTCCCTTCAACCATTATGGCCAATAAATGTCTTGTCAGAGATACAAGAATGACCTCCTGTCACAAGAAGGAGGCCTCCTCTTATGGCAAAAAGATGGGCCCTAGTTGCAGAGCACAAAGTTTCTCTTCCTTCAGTGTATCTCTTTTTTTTGGCCCTATCTTTTTAAGTAGTGTATTGGAATGGGAGGAATTCACCTTCATGTCATGGTTTTGCCAATTGCTTCAACAAAGATTTGGTACTAATATTGTTCATAATTGTCTGTCTGATTCTAAGGATTGCTTCATTAACACTTATTAACACAATTTATTACTGAAATGAAATGAAGATTGTTTTACCAAGTGCTATCCTTAATGAGTCCAATTTTGCATAATGTTGTGATTAATTATTTTTTTGGAAATGAAACAAGAACATAGAATGAGCAATAGACTGAAAGAAGGAAACAACAACCAATATATTACCATAACAATAGGAGCGAATTTTTTTTCAAGAAAAAAGAATAATATGAAAGGTAGAGATTTTTCTTTACTTCCATGCATGGTTACCAGGAGACTCGTCTCCCCCCTAAAAGTGGCGTCTCGGAGACCGAGACGCGTCTCGGAGACTTTTCGCGTCTCCGGAGACCTCAAAAAAGATTGGAGACTTCATGACGAAGTCTCCTGAAGTCTCCCCGTCTCCTAATCCAAAAAGTGAAGTCTCCCCGAAGTCTCCTGATAAAATATAAATGTAAAATATAATATTAAATAATTTTATATATTTTAGCCCTCATTTAAATGTTTTTAACGCAAAAATCTAAGGTACTATATGAATTCCGTAACAACTGCTTGGTGATGTACGTCACCTACAGGAACACGATACAAGTCTAAGACAACATATTGGAAGCTGTACAGGATTGCAGTAAAGATCCCAAATCACATAAATTTATGCGGCTGAGGAATTAGGGTGCAAAAACTGTTGTTAGTGCATTAGAAGATAGTATTACGTATGTTACAGAAATCTGATATGCAAATGCTTGATAATAGTATTATTCCTCATGAAAACCAAGCATCTATTTGCTGATAAAGACTCAGCGATAACAGTGATAGACTAGAGGTTTTATGTATGTTAACATGAATGTATTTGGTCCCATATTTCTGTTTTTTCAAGAGGATATCATGTTTCAGTTTGATGTATAAGTCGTATTTGTTATTCGTACCTGTTTATCTGCTGTTGGCAATATCCTAGTACCAATATAGGAATCTTTGTTAGTTGAATCTGTGTAACTGGAAAAAAAACACTATTACAAAATGATTTACTCCCTTTTAAACTAAGCAATCCTAACTCTTAGTTAGAAAATAGAAATCCTAAGTGTGTCTCTATGCATGCATCAATGTTGAATAATTCAATAATTTTCACAAATTTTTTGTAGCAAAGCCAATTTGTCAGGTTTTAAAATCTATTTCAGTAATATACTTCTGTATCTGACCGCTTATTATTATTATAATCTTTGACAGTTTGACTCTATGAATCTATTTTAATTTTTAATGTGACAACACTAGTATTATTAATTTATTATTTACTTCAGTCTTTTAGTCTTACGGTATTACTATTTTGAAATTTTGAAATTTTGTATTTACTTTTAGTATTAGACTCTTTAAGTTTAAACTATTAAAAATTTATTTTAAAAAAAAAAAAAAAAAAAAAATTGCCGTCTCCAAGTACCCCCGTCTCCTATTTGAAAAATTGCCGTACCGGTACCAGTACCAGTACCGGAGACCTCAAAGTCTCCCCGTCTCCCGGTGACCTTGCTTCCATGAAACATAATTTCAGTGGGAAAAAGAAAGATTTTCAAAAAATAAACAAAATGGAGAAATACCTATTGCTTTTCAAATTTGAAGGTATTTTAATAATGTAGAGTTATACAAAGCAAATAAAAATTAAGGGTCAACACAGAAATTTGTGACCTTTCACAATTACCACCCTTCAAAAGTGTCACAACCCTCAACTTCTTGTTGTTTGAAAGGATCCCAACCTTTCACAATTACAACCCTTTGAAAGAGTTTGAAAGAATCCCAACCCTTGGAAATAATCCCAATCCTTCAAAGCACTTTCCTCTTGAAGGATTTACTTTCTTTAATTCTTATTCTCTTCTCTACTAATTATTTATTGGTTAGCATCTTCCCTTTTTTATCTTTCTTTCTCTCCCTTTCCAAATGAAGTTTTCTTCCCACTTTTATATCTCATGTTTGAGTGAGTCACAACTGTTAATTTCTAGGACCATAGCCATTGTTATTGATGATCTTTAAATGCAGATTTGGATCTCATATAAATATGAGAGGAGGAGACATTACGAGACATGTCTCTATGGTGTAATCATCATTTCAATTATATTAACATAAATAATAATAATATGTATAACAATATATATAATATAACATATATATTATATACAATAATATAAATATATATGTATTATATACAATAATAAATAAATAAATATATGTATATATATGTATGTATGTATTATATACAATAATATATATTATTAAAATGGATAAGTATATATAGGAAATGATGGTTACCAATAACAATAATGTATATCGAATCCAATCAATTCGATTGAAGCTACAACTTTATCACTCCCTCTTAGTTAGGGAGGATTGATATAGAACACATTATGTTGTCAAGTATATGAAGAACATACAATTGAAACAAATTCCATAACTTTAATATAAGCTTAAACAACACCTTAAGTGTGGTTTATAATAGTAACTATGTCATGGTGTTTGACAAGATCCAACCCAAAGAGCCATAACAAGTTGGTTATCACGGTGTTTGCCAAAATCCTGCCCAAAGAACCATGATAACAAGTCTACCATTTATAAGATCGCCACCTTACAATGGTTACCTTCTGTCTGTTCGTTATCATGATTTTCAGCACTCTAGGATAACAATTTAAGGAAGTTTGTCATGATAATAGGTCTACCATTTATAAGATTGTGATGTTACAATGATTACTTTTGTTTATATATGTCAATGAAAGATTGCCAACTTTCATTACATATCATATCAACATCATGTAGTAACTCACATGATATCCACCATGAACCAAGTCAGAGGGTGGACCCACCAGAATTGCTACTAGAGGGTGGAACAAGGGTTTTCACCTCAAACTTCTCTCTCATAGAGGAGAGCACATTACGAACAATTTCACTTAGAACTTCTCCTCATAGAGAAGATATCATCCACAAAGGATTGCATGTAATGTCCCCATTTTAGTAGTTGACCAAGTGTGTGTGCGTTAGCCTTGTTCTACATGGTCCCGAGGGCTAACGAAGGGTTTAAAGGGATCCTGGAGTGTTTTGGCCTAGTCATTTCCAGTTTGGGCCAAAATGAAGTTGATTTACTCAGTTTCAGGCATACTTACTATTTTTAGTAAGTCGGCAGGACACAGTGCAGGTCAATTTTGGTGATTGGATTCGATACTCCTCGGTGAGAGCTTTCCGATGAGCTATCACTAGCATTATTCGGAGTTCGATTGCTAATACATTTTAATGCTTGAAGTTTTATTAAAGTAACATCTAATTTAATTGTAAACTATTAAAGTGTTACTTTAATATTTATTTTATGGTGATGTGCACCCAAGGGAGACATAAGGGGTATTTTAATGTATGTTTTATATATTACACATCTTTTATCCCACATTGCCCATATGAGTTGAGCGGACCTTTGGAAATAGAATAAAAGGAAGCATTTGTGGCTTCATTAGGCAGGTTGAATATGAGAAGAAATTGGTGTGTGAGTCGCAGCTCCGTTCTTGGCATTTGAGGACGTCTATCTTCTCTTGTAACATTCTAGACGTCATTCCCTTGGGGTTTGGCCTTTGGAATTCTTTGTTATTGGCTTCATTATCAAGCAGTTTAGTTGCATTTTCGGCTACAGGCAGATTTGGTATTTTGCTCATATCTTCTTCACTACTTGTCCGACGCTTATGAAACTAAAATCAGAAATAAGTAAAAAACACAGGCTAAGCATTTATGTTTGAGCATGCGACAGGGGTCTTATAATTTTCACGATACCAGAGCAAGACAAAATAGGATTTCAGACTTGCAAAGCAAACAGTCTAGTACATCCGTACAGGTGGACATTGAATCCAACCATACAGACACAGAGGAGATATTCTTTGATCAGGACAATAATATGGGTGATCGAGATGACAGGAATACAGGATTAGGCGGAGGCAGAAATGCTGGTCCAGATCAGGGGGAGGTACTATTCAAACAGTTACTGGATACATTAGAGCAGGGGCAGCGTATGCAACAGGAGCAGAATAGGCGAATGGACATGATGTTGCAGCTCATGGCTAGACAGATGGGTGTCAATATTAATCCAGGTGATGCTAACAACAGAAACAATAACAACGAGGGAAACAATTACAACGGGGGAAACAATAACCATGGAGGCCAAGGCAACAACAATGGTCCTGAGAATAACATTAATGGTAATAATGGACACGACAACAATGGGAATGAGGTTGATAACTTTAGACACGTTGCACGCCCAACGCGGACTGCGAGCTCGAGACCTCTTCTACCCACTTTCCCACCCAGAGATCCGGTTCAACCAATAAATGAACTGCAGATTACCGAGTTACAGGATCAGTTCAGGAGGGACTGGGAGGCTAGTGGACCGGAGTTTCAGGCAGATATTTCCCTTAGAGATTATATGGACTTGAGGATGAGACACATGCTTAAAGCAGGAGGGAGGAGTCAAAACTTTGAGTTGAGGAAGAAAATTGGAAAACTTTCTTTACCTTATTATGATGCTTCAGGGAAGATGACTGCACGAGCTTGGGTGCAGAAGGTAGATACATACTTGCAGCTAAATCCTATGCCTGAGGAGGAGGCTATCAAGTATGCGGCAATGCACTTGTATGGCGTTGCACATGAATGGTGGCGTCATGGCATGGTGACTTTGGGGGGCATAATCAGATTACATCCTATGAGGAATTCATCGAAACATTGATTGAGAGATTTGACACTAAGGATCCTGAGTTACATTTCAAGGAGCTAGCACAGTTAAAACAGTCAGGTTCTGTGGATGCTTACATTGCCGAGTTTCAGCGCTTGTCTGTACTTGTTACTGATATCTCTCCTAGGAGATTGGTGGTGTTATTTTGTGATGGTCTTGCTGATCCATTATGAGGTTGGGTGAAGGGACATGATCCACTCACCTTAGCTGAAGCAACTAAAAAGGCACGAGATTTAGCCCCTTCGGTATACAAAGGAAAAACCATTCAACAGATTCTTCCTATCGCAAGGACAAAGACAAAAAGCCGTTTCAGAAAGAGTATAGCAAACCCAAAGAAGGATCAAAGGGACTAGACAATGAAACCTTGAATGAACTTCGAAAGAAGCTGTCCTTCCGTTGTAGAGAGCCTTGGGACTTATCTAATAAATGTTCTCTCAAGGCTAAGGCAAATCAAATGAAGTATTTTTCAGCAGAAGAGTCAGAGTCAGAAGGGGAGGATCAGCACTCCGATTCAGATGAGGGTAACACTATAGAGGAGAGCAACATTCCTAAGGATGATAGATCGTTGGCACGCTTGATAGGGGCCCAAAGGGCAATCACATTTAAGGTCAGGGGTACTATCCAGGGGTAGAAAGTGATATCTCTTATTGACATTGGGGCTACACATAACTTCATACATGCACAGTTGGTAGCCAGGAGAGGGTTACAAACAGAGGAGCATGATGGGTTTAGAGTCATGGTGGCTAACGGTGATAAGTTATTATGCACTCGGAAGATATCTAATCTTCGCATCAGGTTTGGAGATGGCTACGAGTTGGAGGATGAGTTCTATGTTGTGGACATGGGAGATTATGATGTCATCCTCGGCATGAGATGGATGGCTTCACTAGTTGAGTTCACACTCAATCTAGCGAAATTGGAGATGAGATTCCAGCATGAGGGCAGAACTGTGGTACTTAGAGGACTTTCAGATGGAGGTTGTAGAGTAGTGTCCTTGAGGAGAATGCAGAGACTTTTTCGTCATGATGACATAGAGTGGGCGGCAGAGTGCTACATTATGCCAACTTCACCAGAGCCACAAGAAAAGAGTCATCCACCAGATATCCAGAAGATACTTGATAGACACGCTAAAGTATTTAACGATATTCCTCATGGGGTTCCTCCTGACAGAGGGATGGAACATGTTATTGAGCTCGAGGAGGGAGCCAAACCAGTTATGGTTACTCCTTATCGTCATCCTAAGAAACACAAGGATGAGATCGAGAAGATGATTAAGGATTTGTTGGAGATGGGGCATATCAGGCCCAGTAAGAGCCCCTTTGCTTCAGCAGTAGTATTTGTAAAGAAGGATGGGACGATGCGCATGTGCGTCGATTACAGGGCACTGAATAAGAAAACAATTAAAAACAGGTATCCCATTCCTAGGATTGATGAGCTGATTGATGAGTTGCATGGAGCATGCTTCTTCACCGAAATTGATTTGCGATCCGGATACCATCAGATCAGGATGAGAGCAAAGGACATTGAGAAAACAACCTTCCGATGTCACTATGGCCACTTTGAGTTCATGGGTATGCCATTTGGTCTAACCAATGCACCTGCTACATTTCAAAGTTGTATGAACCAGGTATTCAGGAAGCAGTTGAGGAGATTTGTCTTGATCTTCTTTGATGACATCTTGGTCTTCAGTAAGACTTGGGAGGAGCACTTACATCATTTGGAGGAGGTGTTATCTATTTTGGAGAAAGAGTCATTGTATGCCAAGGAATCTAAATGTGAGTTTGGCATGACTGAGCTCCTTTACTTGGGGCATATCATTAGTGCAGATGGCGTTCGGGTTGATCCCGAAAAGATTAGAGCTATTGTAGAGTGGCCTACTCCCAAAAACCTTACACAGCTTAAGGGATTCTTTGGTTTATGTGGTTTTTATAGGAGGTTTGTTAAGAGATTCTCACAGATTGCTACACCCTTGACAGATCTTACCAAGAAAGGAGCCTTCGTGTGGACATGAGCAACACATAGGTGTTTTGAGCATTTCAAGCAGGTAATGTCTTCATGTCCAGTTCTAGCTCTACCGGATTTCACGAAGCCTTTTGAGCTTCATTGTGATGCATCAGGTGATGGGATTGGAGCAGTATTGATGTAGGAGAAGCATCCCATTGCATTCGAGAGTAGGAAGCTCCGGGGAGTTGAGAAAAGTTATTCTGTCTATGATCGGGAGATGTTGGCCATAATGCATGCATTGGCCAAATTTCAATCATATTTGGTAGGTGGACGTTTTGTGATCAAGACTGATCACAACAGTATTAAATAATTCATGAGCCAACGTGATCTTAATGACCGGCAACAAAAATGGGTGACTAAATTGCAGGCTTATGACTTTGACATAAAGTTTGTCAAAGGTAAGAAAAATGTGGTGGCTGATGCCTTATCTCGGAGACCTCACTTATGTGCTCTGGCAGAGATTTCAGGAGATTGGAGAGATCGGATTATAGTAGAGTATGTCGGAGATGCTTGGGCTTCTGGATTGATTTCAGGTACCATATAGGATGATCGCTATGAGGTGATAGATGGATTGATCAGAGTTCAGGACAGGGTTTATTTGATTCCGTCATCGCATTTGAGAGAGGTGATATTGAAGGCATTTCATGATGCACCCACAGCTGGACATTCGGGGGTCTTCAAGACCTGCAGGCAGATCCGAGAGCGCGGTTTTCATGGAAAGGGCTCAAGGACGATGTTCAGAGGTATGTCAGGGAGGGTGTGGTTTGTCAACAGAATAAGGGAGAGCACACATTTCCTGCAGGTTTATTACAACCCTTGCCCATTCCTGATAGGAAATGGGAAAGTATTTGGATGGACTTCATCACTGGGTTACCACGAGTACAGGGAAGAGATTGCATCTATGTGGTGGTGGACCGCTTGACAAAGTTTTCTCACTTCTTTGCTATTCCGTCCACTTACACAGCAGCACAGGTGGCAGATCTTTTCTTTAGAGAGATATTCAGGTTACATGGGCTGCCCAGATTCATTGTCAGCGACTGGGATAGTAAGTTTATGAGTGTTTTTTGGCAAGAGTTGTTTAGGTTGTGTGTTACAGATCTTACACCTAGCACTAGTTATCATCCGCAAACAAATGGGCAAACAGAGATTGTGAATAAATGGGCGGAAGGATATTTGAGGAACTATGTAACTACACAACAAAAGGCTTGGATCAGATGGTTGCATATGGGAGAGTATTGTTATAACACCACTTATCATATGTCCATCAAGATGACTCCTTTCATGGCACTCTATGGTTATGAAGCACCTAGCTTCATGGCTTTAGTTTTGGGGAATAGTAGAGTGCCCAAAGCCAAAAACTTATTGCAGGATAGTTAGGACATCCTGAAAGTGCTCAAAGAGAATATACAACAGGCTCAGAATCAACAGAAATTGTATGCTGATCAACACCGAATAGAGGGTAGCTTCGAGGTAGGGGATATGGTTTACTTGAGGCTACAACCATATAGACAGTCATCGCTCAAGAAGAGCGGAGCTGAAAAGTTGAAACCTAGATTTTATGGTCCCTACAGGGTGATTCGCAAAGTGGGCAAAGTCGCCTATGAGCTTGAGCTTCTAGAGGGCAATCGAGTGCACAATGTGTTTCATGTGTCTAGGCTTAAGAAAATTGGTCAGAGTGTAGTGCCTTCTGCAGATTTACCCCCTTTGGATGAGGAGGGGAAGCTTGTGTTAGTACCCGAGGCTATTCTGGACACCAGAGAGAGGAAGCTTAGAAACAGGATAGTGAAGGAGTATTTGGTCAGATGGAAAGACTTGTCGGAGGAAGATTCTACATGGCAGAGTGAGCAGGTTATTCAGCAGGCTGGACTGAGATTGCTTGAGGACAAGCAATTTCAAGGGGGGCGGACTGTAATGTCCCCATTTTAGTAGTTGACCAAGTGTGTGTGCGTTAGCCTTGTTCTAAATGGTCCCGAGGGCTAACGAAGGGTTTAAAGGGATCCTGGAGTGTTTTGGCCTAGTCATTTCCAGTTTGGGCCAAAACGAAGTTGATTTACTCAGTTTCAGGCATACTTACTATTTTTAGTAAGTCGGCAGGACACAGTGCAGGTCAATTTTGGTGATTGGATTTGATACTCATCGGTGAGAGCTTTCCGATGAGCTATCACTCGCATTATTCAGAGTTCGATTGCTAATACATTTTAATGCTTGAAGTTTTATTAAAGTAACGTCTAATTTAATTGTAAAGTATTAAAGTGTTACTTTAATATTTATTTTATGGTGATGTGCACCCAAGGGAGACATAAGGGGTATTTTAATATATGTTTTATATATTACACATCTTTTATCCCACATTGCCCATATGAGTTGAGCGGACCCTTGGAAATAGAATAAAAGGAAGCATTTGTGGCTTCATTAGGCAGGTTGAATATGAGAAGAAATTGGTGTGTGAGTCGCAACTCCGTTCTTGGCATTTGAGGACGTCTATCCTCTCTTGTAACATTCTAGACGTCATTCCCTTGGGGTTTGGCTTTTGGAATTCTTTGTTATTGGCTTCATTATCAAGCAGTTTAGTTGCATTTTCGGCTACAGGCAGATTTGGTATTTTGCTCATATCTTCTTCACTACTTGTCTGACGATTATGCCGCTTTGAGGGAATGGTATTACAAAGGTAGTGGACTGATTGAAGGACAAAGTATTGTAGCAACAAGTTCGAAAGCATGGGCTGGAGTATTATGTCAATACTGCTGAAGTAATTAGTGAGTTGTTAAATCTGCCATGTATTTGGTTTTAAGAATTCTGAAAATAACATTTTATTAGCAGCAGTTCATTTCCACTTGGCATATTATTGTAGTTTCTTTCTTGTTTATGTTATATGATACCAATTCCATGCACAAAACCCAACAAACAAATAAACGTTTGATTTCCGGAGTTATAAGGGGTTTAAGACGTTAAACGGAGAAATAAGAGGTTGCATGCAAACTGTTTGACAAAATTCCTTTCAGCAAATTGGTTTAGTTTTTTGGGACATCCAGGGGTGCCCATTACATTGCATCTCAAAATTTCTCCCTCTTAACAATGATCCTAGGAAGTCAGGTGCTGTAGTTACTCCCTTTGAGACTCTCTTCACCCAAGGATGGCTCTCGGACACTCCCCGAATCAGATTTAATCTTTCAACCCTCAATGATAAGTTGTTATTCGTCATGATGTATATAGGGGTAGGTCCATCAAAATTATGCAATCACATACTTGTATTTCTACTCCCTCTAAGTATCAATCTTCTAAGCTTGTGCATTAGCTTTGAAGAAGTGTCATACTCCCTCTTAATGTAGAAGAATCTCATAATCTCAATCATCAACAATGTTTGTTTCAAGGGCCTCATTTTATCCATCTTGATCATAAGGGTCTTCAGAGCTACTATTATTAGATTGAGTGTGCACAATATCTAGTAGCATATGTAAAGTACCAACTTTGTTTTCTTGAAAGAAAATCCTTAAACAAAAGGGAAAAGATCAAGGGAAATAACCTTTATAGTATATATAGAATTACAAATAAGAGAGATAAAAATTAAGAATACTTATTTGCACATGAATATTCTGAATTGTCTTCTTAGATTATTTGAGAATGGAACATCTCCCCTCTAAAGTAAGTTCAAGTGGGAAATGGAACATTGACTATTATTCCTCCCACAATGT
The DNA here is from genome assembly GCA_028749045.1 of Cupressus sempervirens. Taxonomy (NCBI): domain Eukaryota; kingdom Viridiplantae; phylum Streptophyta; class Pinopsida; order Cupressales; family Cupressaceae; genus Cupressus; species Cupressus sempervirens. The sequence goes on from CM053785.1 coordinate 485,216,436, forward strand.
AAAATTTTCACTCATTCTTATATTGTAGAACAATTTTATATCAATTATGACAACTCCTTTCTAAATTCCAACTTGCTCTTTTCGCCACTTGAAGGTCCAAACATTCATTTAGTTTTAACAGTAGAAGTGAACATGTCCTTCCTTACATGTATGAATCTGTAACTCATATGTTGAGTTTCATTCATCAAATAAAGACTCGTAGATGGTTCAAATGAATTCTTAAACACTTCATTAATGTCTCATAACAACTCAAATTTTCTTTGTTCATACAAAGGTATTTTCATGATCTTTTGATTAGACCTATATTACACACATCTTGCAGTCTGTGTATTCAAATTTTGTATCATTGTTGAATATCATATGTTGATATTATGTAGACCTGTGGTAAATTCATGAATCATGGTCCTGTTGACCGATACAATTTATTGATCGCTAGAGAATTCATCTCAGCATGGTTTACTCAGTTTGAATCAATATGATCGAAATCCCTGAAGGTTGATTGAATCATATCCTCTATCTGCTCCCTCTTTTTCAAGGTTTCTTGAAATGTCTGTCTCCCTTTTGAATCTCAATCTCCCTCTTTTTCCTGAAGAACATTCTTAGAAGAAAAGATCAAGGCACATAGCTCTTATAAAAATAAAAGAGAGACTAAAAAAATAAATAGTTTATATATTGGTATAAGATCATTTCAATAACATAGATAAATATATATATATTCAATATTTTAATTTATGTCTCCTTATATTATTTTCTTATTAATAAATATATGACGTTGATGCTTTTTAAATATACCAATATTCATTCAAAGCATATGAAATATAAGTGGTAACAAGCATTATATAATATAAAAGTATTATTACCAACTCCAACTAAGAATCGTTAGTGATTATATATATAGATATATATACTTCTATTGTCATTTCTAATCATATCTCTTAATAGTATTAGATCTTGTATTTCAAACTATAATATTATAATAAAATAATAATATGCAAGAAACATACCACCTTTTTTTTTTCTTTTCTTTTCAGTGAGTCCCTCACATGCCTGACCCATGCCTTTCCAATGGAGTTGGCGAGGTCAACGTGCCACGTACATGCTGATCAATATCTTTATGTGCCATGTCAAATTGGTCTCCTTGTACCTTAATCCATTTTGTGGGTGCCTGTAGGTGAACCTGGCAATATTTTTCCATCGGTGTTATGAATTTTGATTTCTTTCGAATTCGCTGCCCCTGACTTCACAATTCGGATCTCTGGTTCGATGCCTATTGGGAGCTTGCACTTTTTGATTATTTGACTTTTCCTTGTGATGACCCATTAAATGGGCCTTGCAATCTTCTCATTGTTGTTATCGTGCTTCCTTGGGGTTTACTGCAATCTTTTTTGTATTTTCTATTTATTCCCATATTTTAAATTTTCCTTCTGATCGATAAGAGTTGCCCAGATAGGTGGTGAGTATGATAGCCCTTGTCAGGAGCCACGTCAAATGACCTCCTCTGATTTGCTCATAGGTTGATATAGGGTTAAATGCTTATTAATTTTTCATTGAATTTTTATATATTTAAGGAAATTATTTCGTTTATATCTAGTGCATTTGAAAGCATCTCACTTGCGTTTTGCAGACATGCACCCTAACTTGGAATTGCTTCCATTGAGATGACACATATTTGAAGTATCCTGACAAATTACGAGTGTGAAGATCAACTGGAGTTTCGTTATAATTAAATATTACAACACTATAAATGTCCCTGAAGATAATGTCTCTTTATTCGGCACATCATATCAGACAATTTAAGCATGTTCTCTACACCCCATCTCTTCAGAATTTCTAACCTGTCATTTGTCTGCTATGTTACCTGACATTAATGTACCTTCTTTATGTAGCGCACGTTTATCATCTGCATATGTGACTATTACTTCTTAGTCATTATTTTGAGTTTTCATTTCTTCTTATTCGATACTCCTCTCCTTTTGTATGTGGTGGTTGGGTATCTCTAGGTGGAGCCAATCACGACTCTTATTGATTAATAATTTCTTTGTCTCCATTTTCATTGCATCTTTCATCGATTCCCGCTCATAGCAAACAAAGAGTTTGACTCTGTCAAAAGGTGTATTCACAATGGATAGATTATCATTAAAGTGAATGTTGACCTAGATAGGTACTCAACACACAACAATGAGATGGACAATGGTAGTACCGACCCACCCATATCTTTGGCACATTTGATATTTAACACAATCGATGTGTGGGTTTTTTTAGGGCTAGATTGAAATTTATGTGTTGCACATGTAAGTCTCTTATCTTTATTTGAGTACGCCTTGACTCCTTTTATATTTTCTTAAGTCACTTCCTGACGTTGGTCTTGTTCGCCAATGCCCCTTATATGGTCTATGTCCTTTGCATTCGTTCTTATCGCCTTTCATAGGCGTGGACTTGTGTGTAGATAGGTTGAAGTCTATGTAGTAACAATTAATTCTTTCATCTCTTTGATATCCTCTTTGTTGAGATTGATCTTTAAAATTGCATGTACTTTTCGTTTGTTTTACTTTGCCTGATTCCAATCACCGTTTCTCCATATATCTGCAAATTTTGATTCATGAATTTTATTTTTAGTAAGGTATTATCAATGAGTTTATAGTACAACAACAATTACTATTAGTAGTCATTACAACGATCTATGTTTATAAGGAACATGTCCTGCAGATTTAACCTTCCAATCAGTTATGTCTGACAACTATGTGTAGGATTCCAAATCTTATAAACATAGAATGTAATGTTCGTTACTGCAATATTTTAAACTCTGCTTCCTCTATCAAGTGTTGCACTTCTAATTTTTACATGGAATGTGGAACCTTTGTCTTATCTCATCCCAAGGTGCTTTTGGTTGTTTCTTACACCCAACATTCATCCGTCTAAACATCAATTTTGTCGTCATTTGCAGCCTATCTTTGATACCATGTTAATTTATAGGATTGTTTCTGCAAATGTAGAATCATAGCCATTGTTATTGATGATCTCCAAATGCAGATTTGGATCTCATATAAATATGAGAGGAGACATGTCTCTATGGTGTAATCATCATTTAAATTATATTAACATGAATTATACATATACACACACACACACACACATACATACATATACACATACAATAATCTATATATGCATTATTGTAATATTATTAACATGGGTAAGTATATATAGGAAATGATGATTACCAATAACAATAATGTATATCAGATCGAATCAATCCAACTAAAGCTACAACTTTATCAACAACTTTTCATCTGACATCTTTTGACCAATCATTAATGTGAACTAAAGTTTAGTTATGTTTAATTTTATTTTTTGTTCTTTTATATTTTAATTTATTATTAAATCTCATATGAGAAAGGGGATATTACAAAGTCATTGAGGTTGAAAATAGCCTACTTACTAACAAATGTGGTTACAATTGTCTACAACAAGCAAAAGAATTGATAGCTCTTTCATGATGATCAAATTGCCTAAAAATTGCTTAAACATGTATTGAATTGTGATTTTTTGTTGAAAACTAGTTGACAAATCGGGAGGGCCAATTTCTACATAAAAATGTGATTATTGCAGGTGGAAAATAGTTAGCAGCAACAGTTTGCGATTGCTCACACTCCCTTGCAATATATGCTTCTGTGACTATAACATGTGGTTTTACTTTGCGCAAACATGTTTTGAGTAAAACGGTGCCAAAAATTGTGTCATGCCTCTTCTTGAAATCAACAATTAGAAGTTTCAAGAAATTGGCTTATAAATGGAGCATCATGGGATACTACAATAATTATAATCTTTCTGTAAAAAAACACATTAATAGGATTAACTATTGTTATACACAATTCATAGAATGACTTTTACAAGTCTAGATGCCATCATATTTGTGCATGCATTTCCTTAGCAAACCATCACAACACATCCTAGAATTGTGTAACACACAATCTCTGCATTTTAAAACTGATTTATGCACTTAATATAATGCCATATCGCTCACCTTTCTCCACTAAAAGAATGGCAATTTTTGGTTTGGAATGGATGAATATTTGTGAGTGACATATTTGGAGATTCATGTGCTCTAGAAAACCCTTCGATTCTTTGTTGTGGCATGAATATAGCACTTCATGTTTCCTTTGGGTTTTCGAGATTGAATAGAATAATCAGTTTTGAGCATGTTAGACAATTGTTTGAGGATGGAGGTGAAGGTGCATGGTTTGTGACTTCGATTTCATTTTTTTGGATGAAAAAATGTCTTTTTATTTCTTCTAGAGTAACACTTCTTATAAAAATGTTTCACATCAAAAGGTGATTACAGATCAAAGGTTAAGACTATGACCGTAACACTTGCAGATCTGTTTATTATCTTTCATTTTCTTATTTTTGAGATTTGGGTCTCCATTTCATGATGAAATTAAAAGAATTGTATACTTGTTATGATGATGCAGATGCTTTGAATCTCAGATTCAAAAGAAATGCAAAAGTTATCTGAGACACTAAAATGCTACATGCTGGACATATGGAGTTTCATGTGTATTTAAAGTAGACGAAATTTCTGTTAAAGATTCTTTTGTAAATTGTGTGGTAGAAAGAATCTGATGAAGAAAGATGATGAGAAAAGAGTATTTGAACTGTACCAAGTGCTATAACTTTATATTATATAAGTGATTTGTCGAGAATGCTACTTTGCCATGTGTATGGAGAAGGCAACTGAACTTGTAGGCATTATTCTCTGAATTTAAATTTGGCTTTTTCCATTTTGATTGATTTGATGCTTTTAAGTGTAGTTAAAACATAAGTTTATTCCAGCAACTTTGATTTCTGAAAGGTTTAGCTTGTGTATGAATTTTGGCCAGGCAACATGAATTTTTGCAGGCAAGATTGATTCGTTTTTGTTTTGCAGGTTCAAAAAATCGAAGTGGACTATGACAAAACATCAAAGCAAGTTGATGTACATGTTTTGAAAAGAACACTTTGGTTTGCTATCCAAGATGTTTGTGGTAAAGAACAAACGGTATGTTGTTTTCTTTTGTTTCGGTATGTTTGTAAACCCATGTTCCAGGGATTCGTTTCATGTTTTCTGATTCTTTTATAAAGAATTGTCTACAAAATATTTGCCTTAGATGTTTTCTGTGAAGTGGCCTGCTAGGGTACCAGTTGGAGGCTTGGGATTGTGCTATTTCACTCCCATACAATTTTATTTGTATTTTAGAGACCTAGTTACAATAGACATGAAAAATGATTAGAATGCATACAATTGCTATGATTCTTTCCCATGTGTTTTAGCCATCTGGAAGAGTTCTGCATGTGTCTCCTTTCTAGTCCATCTGTCCACAAAAAATCTACTTAAAGATCTGCAGTTAATGCATTTTAAAAAGATATGGGAAAAAATGTAATTCTTATCAATGCTAAACAAATGAAATGGGAATGCAAGCCCTCTTAACTCTGATACACAATATTCCTTATGCTTTGAAGCAATCCTTTTATAGGAAGTGTTCAAAATGCCTTGAATTATTTGGTCTAATGTTTTACGAATTTTGGGGTGCTTTGTGAGAGCACATAATCCCTCAAGATTTTCTCAGCAAAGATCTTAAATAGCATCATATTTGTATATATCTGGTAAATCTTGAATTTTTCCTATGCCAATTTTGAAGACTCCAATGTTTAAAATTGGGGGTTTTTAGCATCAAACCCATTGAGCAAGCCTTGTTTGGCATGTATACTAAATTTCTTTGAGAACATGTACACTTACTCCTACATATTGGCCTAGGGTATTGTTTTTCTTAAAAAGTTGTTCATTTATTTATTTTTCATTTAGTACAAGCATTTGAAAAACAATGGCTAGCAAAAATAAGTAATATGCCTTAATGTTTTATGTTTACATTGGTTATTATGTAAGTTGCTGGTTCGGATTTTGGTATGGATGTGGGTTCGAGATTTAAGTTCAAAATTCGTACAATTTTTTTTTGTACTAGGTTTGGGTTTGTTTGTACAAATATGTTTATACACCACTATGCTAATTTATAGTAAACTTAGTAAAATACACCATATATATTAACGTTTTAGTTCGAATGACATAATAGAATGCCAAAATACACCAGCATATCATGTTTTGGTTCAAAAACAATAATGTCAACATTTATAATTAGACATTTGCAATCAAATATCATAAAAATTCATTAAACAAATCATCATCATATTGCTGTTGTAGATTAGAAGCACAAAATGTGCCAGTAGCATTAGTACTAGGAGCCTTAGGTCCAATGTTAGGATCAACCTCAACATAACCAAGTAGCTTGCGATCACTATCGTCAATTGCAAGTGCATCAAAGTGGGCTTCCACTGCTGCAGAGGCTAGTGCAACATCCCAAAGCTTTGCCTCCCCTTTTCTGTAAGTCTTGTCTTTGTGTGTTGTGAGCCTCAAGATTGAATGTACAAAGACCAAGTTATTTGCCTTCTTGGAGTTTAATTGGTTGCCTTTTATTGACCAGATGAAGGAATATGTGCTCCAGTCCTCTTAGATGATGATGGACTAGTTACCTTACAAGATTTACAAATTTAAAATTAGACAATTAAGATTTTTTAAGAAGATAAGATAAATTTATTAATGTCCAACAAGAGACCAGAAAAAGGATCTAAGAGATTGGAAAAATATAAACAGGGAAACCAACCCCAACAATAGCACCAAACAATGTCCAAGAAAAAGCAACAAACAAAACCAAAGACAAGAAACCAAGAAAAGACTAAAGGTCATTCCCTGGTGGAAAGAAATCCAACATCTAAGAATAGGGTCTAGGTTGACTAAGAGACTTGAATTGTCTTTGGGAATCGTAGGTGGTGGCATGCTGCCATCTAGTGCACGTAGGACAGGGTCTCACGGATCTAGTGTGCCTAGAAGGAGTACTGAACACTTGCTTTGTACTTCGAGCAAAGGACATGGGCGAGAAATAGGCAGTGACAAGCTGATTTGAGGCCTGTCTTTGGAGAGACATGAGCTATAAAGTGGGGTTGGGAAGCTGTGTGGCCTTCTAGAGATAGCACGCTTGATAATGCTAGTCGATGTAACTGAAGAATGCTTCTAGGGATATGCAAGTTCTAAAGAGGTAGTGGAATCTCCCTTTCATCTTGTAGTAAATGGGGTAATGAAAAATGAAATGAATTTGTTTCAGACTCGGTTAAGGTACAAAGATGACAGATTTGGTCCTCTCTATCAATATGTAGTTAGTCTAAATAGAAAGATGTGGAATCCAACTCTAAAGCAACTGAGGGAGATAAGAAGGGCCTTGTTCCATCGTTGTGATAGATAGACATGTTACACAATGTTCCCATCCTGAATAACTAGGAAGTGCTCCGCATAAAAGGCCATTTGTGGATGCAAATCCCCCGAAGGATTACTCTGTCCTGGCAATGTACAATTTGTAAATATCTAGTGAAATTTTTTATTTCTGCTCTTGTCGGAAAGGGAGGAGGTGAACAGGCACATCCAAAGAGAATTGATACGAAGGGAGACAATCAATCTCAATCTTTATAGATCCTAGTAAGGTAGTGGCCTGGGCATACCAACAACGAGCTTTGGTAACTAGATTGAAGCTAGCAACGAGGATAGAGGAACAATGAACTAGATAGGAGTATTTGTGGTGACCATCGACAAAATCCGCAAAGCCTCAAAGACGATGAAGAAACTAGATTAGGTCAAAGATAACACTAAGCCCAAAGGGGTGGACCCCAAACTCAGCCAAAGTAATATTGCAAGGAGTAGATCGATGGCGTTTGATAATATGACAAAGGAGAAGGGTTTGGACCTGTTCAATCGTGGCCCAATCAGAGTATAGGAAGGAGGGCCCCAACACCATCGAACCATATAAACTATCGGTTTGAACAAAGAGTCCAGAAGGGACAATTTGGACAGTGTCCTGAAAATGATGTCTCGAACATTGTCTCTCTAGTATAGCAAGGGAACCCAATAAACTTTTTCCAAAATATAAATTCAATATTCATAAACAAAAATTTAGAAATTAGAATCTTAAGAGTAAATAAGTTGTGATAAAATTTTGATGGCAATAGGTTGTAGGTGTTGGTACATTTGTCCATGGAAGTACTACCATTTATGAGCATCAGAACTGTTCTTGTCTTCAAGAGCTTCAAGACCACAATCATCGACGCTCACAAATCCCATGAATTCAGACCTCTTTGCAGGTCGTAGGTTCTCAGGAGAGAATCTTTGAAGGGTTGCCTAGTACCCTTGCGCAACTTCAGGATCTTTGTATGGGGCAACTCTAGTGGTACTCCCCCCGAGGATTGATTGGCTATAGAACTTGAAGCTCAATGCAAAGGCAAGTAGATGCAAAGGGGTAGTCATTATGTTTCATTTCTTTACCATGATTACTTGTAGTTCCTTGAACTTTTCATTAGGATCTTCCTCTCTCTCATTTATGATATTTTTAATATCCTCAATCATGGAGTCAATGACATCATATACCTCACCCAAGCAAGACCTAGCCATTTTAGTGTATTGAATGATTCTCAATATAGGCTCGATGAACTTCAAAAGGTACTCAACATGATCCATCAAGTGTCATCTAGTTTTAATGCATTAATGGCAACTAACTTTACACTATTAGGATGCCTTCTTATGCTCCAATTAGAACTGATTACCATTTTCGACAATGCCTCTCAACCTTGACAAGGTATCTCAAAACAATAGTGTTGGAAGCAAAGCAAGTCTCGAAAACCTATTTTAAGATCAAAACACTAATAATTAAAAATCAAGATTGAAATTAAAATTTAAAAACGATGGTTCATGACAAACATTTGGGTCTCTCGGGCCTCTTTATACATTTTTTTAATCCACTTAATCTTATAACTATTTTCTAATTGCACAAGGTGTCCAAACAATGTGTACGAAGCACTCCTCAACCAATAAGCTGGCAATCCTACAATTCTTGGCATTGCCGGTTATTAGCTGAACAACATTACGAGGGACAACTTTATCAATGGCTTTGATGAGAATTGCAATGAAAGGATTGTCCATAGCCTCTCCTCCACAATCGACAACTTTTAAAAACATTGCACCTCTTGTGGATGTTGTAATAGCATTGACTAAAGGATGATTTCTTGCATCTTTCTTTAAATTTGATACTATGGCCACACATATTTCAATTCATGAATCCTTAATGGGCTGCATGGCGGCCTCTACATTTGTCATCTCTTTGTCCAATAAACCTAATCCCTTAAACTCCATTGGAGCCTCATTAATTGATCTCACCAGTTTTTGCCACTATGGTGAGCCAACAACACTAAGTGCTAATCCATATGCATAGATGCATCTCACTATGGATTCCTTGACAGTGTCTGTAGCTTCATTTTAAAATGACGTTTCCATGGGCCCCATTGCTCTCTTATTTGCATCTAATTCTTGAGGAGCACAAAAGAATGGATGATGCTTTGCAATTGGTTCTTTGGTAGTGAAAGTTGAAGACATTGATGATGTTTTTGTTTTTTTCCTAGCCTTTTTTGAAGGATGAGATCTTGCTCTCCCCCTTGCTTCATCTTCTCGTTTTTTCTCTTGAATATATTTGTTCACAATGTGGTTTGAAAGAAAGGTTTTATGCTTATTTACAAGGGTTCATCACTTTGCCCTCCGAACCATGTATTGGTTCAAACCAATACCAAATTGGGGTCCAGTTTGTCCAAAATTTGCCTAGGGTTCAAAAATATTTTGTGTATCAACGACTCCTTGATTTTTCTGCATGATGGTATATGTAGGCATCCTAGGTTGCATCTTTGACATAGAGTATGTTTAATTGCACAAAATGGACTAGACTAGATCATGAATGTGCAGATGATGAGCTTCTCCAATGGTAGACATGAACAAAATAAATCCATCATTGACAGATAGAACAATGTTGCAGGTATAATTATGCTTCTTTTATAACATGATACAGTTCTTTCCAATTGCTTGTTGTATGCCTATTGTAATAAACAGGGCTTTCGACAAAGGAGCTCTCTTGTTTGTATTCAACTTGTCTAGAAAGGTCTAAGATATGCCAATCAATTGGACAATGCTTTGTAATGATGCTATGATTGTAACTACAAGTTTAAAATTTGTGGTGTTTTTTTTTTAATTGATGAAATCATATAACTTTATGATACTATGTAACAATCTAATTTAAACTTATGCTTCTAGCCTTCATATATATATATAATGTTTAGATTTTTTGTACAAATGAACCCTAACGAACCCAAAACCCTTTCCAAAATTTTGCCATAGCAGCGAACCGATTCTTTGAACACATATTTCGAATCAAACTCGAATCGGTAACTACGGTTTTAGGTAGTACCTCATTAACTCTTGGTTTCCTTGGACAAAATTTAGTGCCTTATTGAGGAAAAAACAACAAATGTGCTTACTCCTCTATAAGAGCTACTAGATTCCACTTTGCAATGGTTACAAATCCACAATAATCTCCTCCACTTAGCTTTGGTTTAACCATCTCCATAAATTTCCATCTTAGAGAGTTTCTGTCTATTTTGAAGTGAGTGTTTCCTGTGTTTGAAGTTTTTGTGGTTGCGACCATTCTTTGAATCTGCAGACAAGTTACAACACATGTGAAAATAAATATTAAATAATGATAAACAAAAACTGTTTTTTCTATAGAAAATGTATGGTGTATGTAGTTATAGCAAATACAAAAGTAGTTTAGTGTGTCACTAGTGTTTATAGTGTAAAACTCGTGTAACAAAGACATCATTACAAATTCAAACAGAAAGGGATTTATTCAAGAACTAGTATGGAAAGAAAAATGAAGAAGAGATATAAAGCTTCTAATGTAAAGATTAAACAATATTGAAGATTAGTGCAAAATCTTACTAAGATTCAAGAAGTGGATTACGGAAATTGAAAACGGCAAGTGTTTCCTGAGTATCACCTTTTCGTGTAGCTGTTGTTGTTTCGCTGAGTATGGAAACGCTTTACAGGTGTTGACTTTGTTTTTTGTAGGTATTGAGTTTTTTTTCTTTGGAGGTGAAGATTGAATCTCGCGAGTTTAGAAAAACAAAAGGGAGTATCGTTTGTTAAGAAAACACGACAGTAACATGAGTTTAGCAAGTTGCATGACCTAAAGAACAACCACAATAAACAATTAAAAAACAATTTTAAAAATCTACTTGCCTTTTGCACACCAACTTTCTTGCCATTTGCTCTAGGCTTGTCGATGTCAACGAAGACCTGACAAAATTTGTTGCAAAGTCAACTAGGGATCGATTTGGTGAATTTGTTGCTAATGACATACAAAAAACAACCTTAGAGTTAATTTAAATATAATTCAAATTTGCTATGACCCAACTTTTGAATTCCAGTTCACTTTAGTGAATATGGAAACTTACGATATTATTGAAAATCAACACTAGATCTTATTTTGCATTAGTTATTGTCTATGCTATTTCCTTTATGTTTGCATATCCCTCAACACTTCCACAAAGTCTCTTGATGAGGGCGCATGTTTTGGGACAAGTAGACCAATGGCCTAATTTTGGGTATAAAAAAGGGATGGCTATGGTAAGGAGGGGACAATGTTGAAATGTATGTATTTTCTGAAACATTAGTTATTAAAAGTTGTAAACACATTGTAATCTCTAAAGTTGTAAACACATTGCAATGATTGCATTAAACATTTGAATTTTGAATTTAATGCGAACAATTTGATACTGAAAGTGCTTACTTTTGTTATGTTCACTCTTAATTCTTACATTTGGAGGTAGAACCTTACCAATATAAATGTTATAAAAGAAACATGCAATGTAGATGTAGAACGAGTGTCAGGGTTACTAAAGTCCTATGTGATAGTAGAGATGAGGATGATGACGATGACGATGGTGAAGGGGAAAAAGTGGTCATTGGTGTGGGTGTGGCCTTTGTTTTTTTTTGGCTTTCTTCCTACATCCTTTTTATATTGGTCCTGGGCATCTTCTAGGCCCAAAGACATAGCTAGTTGTGCTCTATTTGGCCTGATAGAGTTGCAACTTATTAAAGCCTCTTTCCTTGACTAGTTCGCTATGTTGTTATGTCTCAATTAGTGCTTTTTGGAGTTTTTAGTTCCTCTTCTTTGCTTTGATGGATTTGGTTTTAGGCCGTCATGGCTGAGTAGAGGAGAGTTAGGGCTCTTTGCTGAGATTTGGTTACAGTTGGCTTTGAGGGATTTGTACTTTGCCTCTTGTTGTGGTTTCACAATGCACACCCCATTTCGCTTAGAAATGAGGACCCCTACTTTATTTTTTTAGTTTTCTGGATCCCTAGTCCAGGGTTCGAGTCTTTTTAGGGTTTTGCCTAGTGTTTTTACCAAAGTTGGGGTCTTTACCCAGAATCCCAAATTCCCAGAAATCGTGTTATGAAGGAGAGAAAATCAAAATTTGCACTAGAATGGGGTGCACTAGTTACTTAATAAAAGTAGCACACCCTTGGAAGTGCGTAGCTGTGCACCTCCAAGAGGTGTGCTGACCCCCAAGCTATATAAGCTTGGGAGTCCGCTCTCTTTCCTTACCATTTCTCTCCTTGAGCTCCCGCTACCGCACATGCGCACCCCGAGAGGTGCGCCACTGCACCAAGTCCTCTTCCCTCACTTGCACAAAGCACACAAAATGTTAAAATAAACATAGGCAAAGGTGTGCACCTTGCGCACCTCCTGAGGTGCGCAAGATGCCCATCTTTGTATTAACAAGACAAAACAACAAAAAAAACTTAAAACTTGAACTAAGTTTCACCATAGATAAAGGTGCATAGTTGTGCACCTATCCATGGTGCGTAGCTGTGCACCTTTACATGGACTTAAGCATCCCCAAGTGGATTAATGGGTGCGCATTTAGAACATGGAGCAGAAGCATTTGAAATCATTCAATCCTCATATCTCATTGAGAAGATTGCTCTTGGACGCAAAGCCGACGAGGTGGACATGACAAGGGGCTATACAAAAGATGATATCGGATATTCAATAATACTTTTGAGTAGAATCATGGGGTTACTGGCATTAGGTTACCTGAACATATGGATGGTACACTCTATTACGACCATTAGAACAACAAAGATGCCAATTGATTGGGCTTCGATTCTCAGTGAGAACTTGGATGAGCAATTGGTGGCAGTCAAGAACAACCATAAGTTCTATATGAGATCCTATTTGGTGTACATGTTAGTCGTGAGAGCAACAGACTATCTAGGATTGTTCAAAAAAGGTAGGATGCAAGATGCAAACGCATGGCCTTATATAGTGTACCCCAGTTGGTGAAGAAAAAGCTTTCAGAACACAATAAGGAATACAAAATAGTTAATAATGCCTTTATTTTCGCAATAATCCAGTTCATTGAAAGGAATTATGTGAAAAGGATGTTAGATGAGGTAGCGACATATTTTAGAAATCGGTGCCTATTACATCCACTAGAAGACATTCACTTACTTGAGGGTAGCGGGTACGATTGTCAATCACAAGAAGCTCCCAAGGTATCCATGTGATAGGCTCATATTGCTGGAGATTGCTCGACAACTCTTGTTTGCATATGACAGAGTAAGGAAGCTACACAAGAAAACCTATGTGTGGTCCATTACTATAGGACCGTTTAGTGTGGTCCAAAGATAGGATATTTCGTCTTTTGAGTCTAAGTGGGTGATGTAGGAGCATCTTGGGTTTGCTTGCAATCCTGCATGTTTGGAGGGATTTTGGTTAAGTGTTGTGGAGCTTGGTAGATACTGGTGTTCAACATAGTTTGGAAGCTTGGCATGGTCTGGGAGCTTGACATGGTCTGTGGTTGCTTGGCATGGTCTGGAACTCGACATGGTCTATGGAGCTCGGGTTTGCTTAGGAATTTACTGGTGCTCAGCTTGGTCTTGGTTTTTGTTGGTGTTGAGTTGTCTATGAGATGACTTTTGGCATTTAATTTGTGTATGGGTATTAATTTAGTGTTGTAGCCGACTTGTGGCTCGACTTGTATTTAATGTACAGGATTTAATTTAGTTTGTAATGAGCTGGGTTGACTTGTGGCTTAGTTGGGTATAAGTAAGGGGTTTTGAGGAGCCTTTATGCAGTTAGTGATCATTCCAACTTTAAGAAGGGGATGAAGTGGAAATGCAAATTTTGAAGAGTTAGGGTTGCGGTGTGAGAACCAGAGGATTGCTTGGTGGACCTGAGGGTACAAGTTTGGATTCTTCTTGCTATTTGTATTTGGCCCTAACTCGAAAGGCCTTACAGCTGGGCATATTGCATGTAATCAGTTATTATATTAATAAAGAGTTTTGATTGGTATCAGATCTTGCATTGTTCTTGTATTATTGGGTTGTTTCCACTGTGTGGTTGTTTACCGGGGGCTTGAACATCTCCTTTGGGGATTCTCCTATCTTGCACTGCATCAGTGGGATCAATATCGCTTGGATGAATATAACTCTCCTCGTCCTTATTTTGATAACATTGGAAGAGTGTAGTACTTAGCGGGGAAACAGTTCCAACATGAGGATGCCATAGAGGACCATTGGATGAATGCACTAGATGACTCAGAAATCTATATAAGGGATTATTGTAGGATAACACTCTATCTGGGAGGCGCCTTGAAGATAAAGGTCCCTTTAAAGGTAGTATAGCAAGATACCGAAGAGGTCTTGGATCCATTGCACAATAGAGATAAAAATTTTGATCGACCTATTATGAATGCAGAGATTGATAAGGAGGAAAACTCAGATATTAATCGTAGGGCCAGGCACATCATCCAATTGACCAAGGATTGGATCAAAAGACCAACCAAGATGGATCCAATTCCTCAAGTGGTACTTTTCCAAGCTATAGCTCGCCCAACAAAAGGTAGAGGAGCAAAGGTGATAGTGCCCACTTTTACATCTTAGTCCCCAGTGAGGCCGAAAACAGTGCATCGACTTGATAGAGAAGTTGGATACTTTAGGGCTCAGAAGAGTAAAGGCAAGAGGAAAAGAACTTCGCCTCAACAAGTCGAGCCAGAAGAAGGATCAACTTAAGCATTGCCAAAATAACTCTTTCCGAAAATAGGGTTTAGTTCGAAATCGCCTTGTCAAGTCACTTTTGAGTGCTCTATACTTCTGATGTGACTGCAATGAAGTGGTAATCAAGTTTGTACTCCATTTTATTCCTTAAAATCAAACTTGCATTAATTGCGTACTTTTCAAACACAAAAAGGTTGTCAATTACATTTTGAAATCAAACATTTGCTCAAAATCTTTGTTGGATCTTCAAATGCTACCTGAAGTTTACCATAGCTTCCTTGCATCATGACAATGCTCCAAAAATCTTTGCTCCATGAAAGTCTCTGTAAAAACATAATTTTCATGTTATCCTATAGAATTAACTTTCTTTGTAATAACAGTAACACTTAATTCCCTCATAACAAGTTTTGGTAATTTCCAAATTTCAAGCGAGCTTAGATACCATCCAAACTTATCTCGATACACCTTTTCCCAACTTCGCTACCCATAGTTCGATCACTAAATAAAGTTTCAAATTTTGGTGTTGTGAACAAACTTAATACAACTTAGTTGAATGAAACTTGATTATTGACTTCGATCTTCCTGTCTCACCATCTTCTAACTTTTCTTTTGAGATGTCTAATCCTTTTACGAATGCCTCATTGAGTTCTTCTCGAAGTTCACTGACTACATTTCTTTGTTCCTCATTGTCTTTCTTAGTTCTGGAGTTTCTTTTATGGTTCCTTCTATCATTCTTGACATTTCTTCCATCGTTCCTTCTGTTTCCTTCTGTTTCTTCCATTGTTCCTTCTATCTCCGAAGTCTCTATCCATTCTACAATACTTTGTTGTATGTCCGAAGTTTTTGCATAACTGACATACTAGAGTTTTGCTTCTAGGATTTTGTTGATCAACAGGTTCATGCAATTCCGGGCTATGTGTCCAAAGTTGTTACACTTATAACACACGATCTGTCTTATTTCTTTATAAGGTCTTCCTTCTCTCGATGTCCTCTCATTAGATCTTCTTCTATCTGTAGGGTTAGTATTTCTAGACATTCTACTATTCTTTGTATCATTATCATATTTAGGTTTCCTACAATCAATTGCTTTATGACCAATACCATGACAATTATGAAAATAAAATCCGTAACATGATTAAACGACTTATTTGTACAATCTCTTTTCATATGACCTATTTCATTACATAAAAAACACTTACCTCTAAATTCATACCTAGTTTCTTTAGGAGATTCCACTTGCTTTGGCTCATCCAATATCTTAACTTTCTTGTCTTGTCCAACTTCTTTAGTTTTATCAGGAGATTGTCTAGATTCAATCTTATCATCATATTTATCTTTTTTCTTTCGGATCTAATCTCTTTTCAGGTTTCTTTGCAAACATATTAAATATATAACCAAGATCAGTCTTATCATAGGTAGGTCTTTGTATTCACATTGAATCATCAAGCCTTTCTCTGCTAGAATAAAGCTTTTCGTGTTGTTGCTTGCACTGAGTTAGTTCACCTTTCACAATAGTGTTGTACTTATGAAGTTCATCATCTTCTTTCAATGTTTCAAATTCAGATGTCTTCTTCACTAGACTCGCTTTAAGATCTGTATTTTCAGTCTTCAAATCAGATTCAACTTTGCTAGGATCATTCTTCAAAGTCAACTTTAGATTGGACAATCTTCAATTCATGCTTCAATATCTTGTACTCTGTCTTCAACTTTGAACAATCATCATCACTAGTTTTAGATTCAGTAGATTCAGGCTTGGATTTGAGATGTTAAATCTTGTTCTTTAATTATCAAATATATACTTTGGAGTCTTCATATCTATCTTTTAGCTTATCTCTTTCTTCAGTAAGGAGATCAAATTGTTCAAGTGCCTCTTCAAGGTTCTTCATCAACTGTTCCATATCCATAGGGATCTCACTCAAGCTGTTAAGCCTCTTCTGAGTAATTGTGCTCTGATACCAATTGTTAGAAATAAGAATTACTGAGAGGGTGGGGGGGGGGGGGGGGGGGGGGGGGGGAGGGGGGCGGTGAATCAGTAATATACAAAATTTAGTCGCCAGCTGAATATTATTTATTACTTTGAACCATACATAAGAAAGTAAACAAGTAATGCTGAACAATAACAATAACCATGCACAAAGATAACTCATAACGCCATATTTTGTTAACTAGGGAAACCTTGGCCAAGGGAAAACCTCAGTAGGGATAATACCAACTAGATAATATACTGATATGTATGTTCCTTGTTAGAGGATTGACCCTATTAGGAGTCGATGAACAAATTCAGTATAGAGAGTCCCTGTTAGGAGACTTTGAATCCCTATTAGGAGATTCCAACCCTGTTAGGAGTTGTAGTACAGTAGATGCAAGATGAGCCCACTATCCAAACATCCACTTCCAATTACAAGAAGAGCTCACTGCCTAAACATGTAATTAGTCCTCAAGTATATAGGTGTTGTAACTTCTTTCTTGATTGATCTCTGACCTTAGCTAGATCTCGGATCACAAAATCAACTTCGCATATATTGCTTCACAAAAGTTCGCACATCATTTTTACAATACAATTACTTGACACAACACATCACAACATATCACAACACAATTGAATTCACAAGATGTCCTTTGCATAAATACCATGCCTTTTTCACAAATTGTTGCTAGGTCAGCTAAGACCATAATATACTTTACAAACTTAGAGTAAACATCTAGGATGTCGGCCCTAATTGATCAAGTAATTATTTTTGTAAACAAAATAATTCCTTTACCTTTAATTCCATTGTATTGTTTCACTGGTAAGACATGAATATCTCTTTTCCGTATAGTCTGTACTGATGTCCGAGGTTATACACATTATCATCAACATGTATGCTATCTCCATCTAACTTTGCTAATCATAATATGATGTTAGTAACAAGTTACATACAAAATAATGCACTGCTGTAAACCAATTTCATACTTGGACAATTTTCTGAGTACGAGAAGCTAAGTATCTTTATTTTCGAGGTTTTCTACAAGCATGTACATCATGTGTTGCCATAAGTGACAACGATTACATATCTTCATTAGCCAATTGTCAACAATAATGCTTTTGAAATTTATTTAGATCGATAAATTGCAATCACTTTCCTTTAAGGTTTTAATTGTGGGAAATCAACTATGTCTGTTTCCGCTTTTATGGCATAGTAGTATGCACTTGTATTTGCTTTTTAGAAGCTGTTCAAGGAACTATTGGATATGGGATGTGCATACTGATTTCAGACGATTTTTTGGGGTGGTCTCATTTCCCTTCAATTGGTATTAGAGCACAGTTTATGAATTGCATGTTGCTTGCATGTGAAGATTCACAATGTTTTTGGCTTTGGGTATTTCTTTTGTTAAGATTTCCTAGCTTGTAGAGCTTGAAGATTTTTTTTGAAGAAATTAGCTAATAATTAATCCTTGGATGAGTGGAAGTCTTGCAATTGATTTATTTTTCAGCAAACATCAAACATTTCTTGAAGGATTATGAAGATAGATAAAATAGAGTTGGTCATGTTGAAATGACATTTGTTTGGTGCTCTTGGTTGACAGTAGAACAATTCTTGATGCATTGGTATTGGAAGATGTCTCTTTTGTTACCTAGAATGCATAGAGGTTATGGAGTTGATCATTGGATGATCTAGAAGCTTTTGGATAGCCTACTTCTCTTAGATGTAGGTATTAGTAGTGGTTGTGCAATTGGTCTACAAGTGGGCCTAGAGTTCTAGTACTATGTTTTCCTCTTGGATGCTTATACATGCATGGCTTGGATTCTTGTTCGTTGGATCTGAGGGGTTTATAGATTTTCCTAAAAAATCTATGGTGATGTTTATCTATGATGATCCATCATTCTAGGTTTAGTTGTTTGGTATTTTTTTTTTAGACTTTGAGTCTTCTAGATGAGAAGTGGGTGTGGATGTGCATGGGTATCTTAAACACATTGCTTTTTGCAAGTTTTGCATGCTGAAATAAAAACTTGTGGTATCTTCTGGATCTACTGAAGAGCTATTTTCTAGACTCTGGTTATTTTAGGGTGTTGCTGGATGAGACAATTGTAGTTCTACATGCATGCATTCTTTATGCATGGTGAGAGGAGGTGTTTTTCTTTCTCTGCATGGAGATGTTGGTACATGATCAATCACTCAACATTTATGTGGTGATGCTTTTTTGGATTCGTGGACTATGGTGCTCAATGTGGACATAATTGGCAAATCAGATTTGTGCTTGATCTGGTGTTTGAGTCATGTTGTCTACATGATTATTCTCTTTGATCTCATTTGTACATGTCACTAATGTGATAGTGGTTCGCATGTTGCAATGATTGGATCTACAAGTTATGTAGTCAGGTGGGTAGGCCATGCATTTAATTGTACTGGGATAACTTGGATGTGGATTGTCTATATCCATCATAATTGATTCAGTGTTGGTGCAGACTTATTAGCTGGCATTGTTTGTGGTCATTTGTGCTTTGGTGTGGTTTACTTGAGATGAGAGGATGGATGATAAGTGAGTAGTTGGATAGTCAACTATGGAGTCTTATAGCATGGTGAATTTCCTAAGTTTGCAAATCTTGGTTTCGCTTGGTGTGATGTGCAAGCCTAGGTGATTTTTCAAATTTGGGAGATGGTGTCATATGCTTGGAGAGCTTGATAACACGTTTTAGTGGGAGCTTTAGTAGTGGCTATATTTTTCCATCACATGGTGATGGATGATCTTCTTTACTGTGTTAGATATTGGAGGATGCCTTAGATCCTATTGTTGCAGAAGGGTCTTTCACAATTATTGGTTCACGAGTTGGAGATGGTATCTTCATGTGATTGGAGATGTTGACATCTTTAGGATTCAATAGTTCCTTGGTAGAGATGTAGTTTATGCTTTTATTTGATATGTTATCATGGTGGCTTTTATGTCATGGTTTTCTCTTTGTTACTAGTTTAGAGTTGTGACATGATACGATTATTTAATATGATCACATGGAGCATGTTATCTCTTTGGAGGGGAAGGTTGAGATCATGATGTCATGTTTATGTTCCTCATTCCATGGTTGGAGCTTTGACATTGATCTTGGTTTAGTTTCTTGGTATTGAGTACTTTGATCATTTGCTCGATACTTCATGACAGTGCTATGTTGTAGTGGAGTTTTGCATGGAGTGATTCATTACAAGTACTTGTGGATACTTGGAGACTTAGGTGAGGCTAGAGTTCTCTTGAGATGAGAGACATGTTGTTGAGATGTATACTCTTGATGATATTTTAACAAAAAATCCGAGGAGCCTACACCTCTTTTGGACGTGAGTTCAATAGAGACCTATGAGGAGATTGTTCTTGGATAAGTTACAGTGTGACTTGCATATCTTGGAGGAGCATTCTCATTCTCCGCTGTTGGTCTGCTCGGCAGTTTATCACTTGAGAGGTATTGCCCAATGTTACTTTCAGGTGCTTTATGTTTTCTTTCATATTCATGGATCTTGAGCTGTAATTAGATGGTTCTGGAGGATTCATTATGAGAGATGGATAACATGGTTATCTTCTTGAGGTGTTTTTCATTGATGATGACAATAGGGGATGTTAGTGGGCTGATAACAAATTTATTTAGATCGATAAATTGCAATAACTATAATGACTTAAATCACTAAAAGTGGAAAAATAAGAGTCATAAAATAACTTTAAAACATAACATAAAGTCATTTAAAGTTATATTTAAAAAAAGTGTAACCCAACATTAAAATATACGGTCAATATTTTAAATATGTAGTTGACGTTGCAAACCCTACTTTTTGGGCTCTTAATTCTTAATATCTTTTGACTAACAATTTCATTAAGCCCCGAGATATTTTGAATCGAAGGTATGATCGAAACAAGAGATTGAAGGAAACAATAAGATAAAAACAATCAAAACAAACACTTAAAAACACGAAAGGGACTTTGAAGGTTTCAAAAATCAAGTATAGCCTAACAAACTGGAAAAATGAAAAAGACTTGATGAAAACCTTTAAAACATTTCACTATATGAATTGGGAATATGATTGATTGATCAATCTTTGCCAATCAAATAGTGAGTTACTTTAGGGAAATATGAAACTTAATTGGAAAAGTTTATTAGTGTTGCCTCCATTTTGTGATGACAAAATAAAGGACAACAGGCCCCATGGGTATTCCCCAATCACGACCATGAGGTGGCATGCTTGGAAATGTGACCTCATGATGGTTGTCCCAATAGTAATTGCCTCACTATCCTTACCATAGTTGATAATAGCAATCAAGAATATAGCATCTTTTATTCATATATATTTCTTTTATTCAAGTTCTTATACCATTAATATATCTATCATTGCTAAATCAGATGGTTACAAATACAAAATGTATATTAGATATTGATATACAGGTGCATACAAGTTTGTAGGGAAGTCTATGCATAATATTAATTAGCGCACACACACACATACTTTCCTTTTCAATTTGCATCAGCATATTCTTCTATATCTGTGTATATTCCTCTTTTGTATCTGCATATAGTCTCCATACAATTTTGATATAAATTCCTCTTATAATTATGCCTTCAAACTTTTTTTGATGATCTCCCCATCTTCGCCTTTGCAGATCTGCAAAATGTAAGTCTGATATAAATTCTCGCTCTCCCTCAAATGCACTCTACAACTTCTTAATATATCTTCCCAAGTGCGGTGTCTTTTCCACCTTTTAATTGCTCCTTAAGTAAATGTAATTGTTGCTTTTATTTGTGGTTCAGGTTTTATTTCTGAGTTTTTCTCCAGTTCCAACCTGATTATTTTAAATTCCATTTTCCAATTTTCGTTGCTCCATCCATGTTCGTTTTCTAATGAATTCTTAGCCCTTTTATATCTTATGTTGAAAGAGTCGCAACTATTCACTGCATGCCCCTTCACCTTAATTAAACTTAACTAACTTGTGATTATATTTATTTAGTATTATTTTTATATTTAAATTTCTTAAGTTATTAATTATTATTATATCATATTTTAGAAAGGGAACATTTGTAATAACCCCAACCAGTTATAACTTTGTCAAACTCCAAATTCTTCTCTAATTTAGTTGTTGACCCTTGCGCAAACTGACTGATTTTAGCTCAAGGAATATTGTCAAACACTTGTACGCTGCCTTTCTCTTTTCTGATTTTTTTGTGTTTCAGATTGTTTGATATAGTTTGAATGATGCTAATAAATTTAGAATGTTCGTAAATGATATTACAATACCTCTTACAATGAACTAATATGCAAGTGTAGTTCTTTTTGGTATTTTCAATGCATACATGAAAACTAGATATGGAATGCATACCTACAACCAAGTGACATTTTGACAAACAATTGGCATACAACTATTATGTTGATCATATATGCTATTAGATGGACATTTCGTCAAACAAATGGTATGCAACATATATCTCATTATTTTAATTCATTCCCATGTACAATGTTGCTATGAATTTGCCAAGACAAATGGGCTTACAATAATGACTACAACAATGTCAAATATGAGATTAAGTTATCACTTACAACAGCAAAATTATATGCCTAAGATTACAATGCTAACTACTAACAATTGCAAGAGGAACCTAATAATAGTGATGCCCATTGATGGAGATGAAAGTTGCAATCGGAATTAAGCATAAATACTGTAGCATGACACTATTCACGCATACTGTAGTAGCAAAGAAAAAACAATTACTAATGGCTGCCAAAGATGAATCTTCATATCTGCTTTCGATAGTCCTTCAATATTTTTCAAACCCTTAGGTTATTCCTTAATTTTAAGCACAAATAGAACTCCAGAATGAAGCTCTCTTGAATGCCATATTGAGTGGATATTTCACCACCTCAAATGGTTGCAACATTGAAGAATTGATGCTCTCCAATGGTTAACTGAAATCAGAAATCCTTACTCCCAAGTTTATATCAAATGCAATTGACAATAATCAGATGCTTAACAATGAAGCTCTTGCCTCTATTCATTCTTTTCCTCCACCCTTCTAGAAGGAAATAAACTATTATTTAATTGCACTTTCTAGAAGCTTTCCCCTTTCCAAGGCAATAATTAGTTGTACTTTTAGAAAATGCACTCTCTAGAAGCTTCTCCCTTTCCAATACAATAATTAGTTGTGCTTCTAGAAAATTAAATTAATTAAATATAAAGTCACTTTTTAATTTTAATTTATTTAATGACTTTATAAGAAATTAATTTAATCAATTTCTCCTTATTTCTCCACTTAGCCTTCGGAGAATGTAAAGGCTAAGAACTCCACTGAGATGCTAAAAAGACGGGGACATTGCAACATAAATACATACTGCTACAGGGAATGGAAAAACACAGTTTTCTTTTTCCCAGTTTTATGAATGTCCAGTAGCTTCTAATCTTCTAATTAAATCTTCAGTAATTGAACTCTCTCTATAGTTTTGGTTTTCTAAGTCAATCGTGATTCTGAATAATGCTGCTATGGTCTAAATAGACTAATGTGTTCTTTCAACTGATTTATACTCTTCTTTTCTGGTATTGATTGCAAACTCTGCCAGTATTCTCTGAGTTGCCAAGTACTTTATATATTTTCTTCTCTGTGAGTTTGTACAAGTTTAACCCACGACACTTTATTGATAGAAGAAAAATGTGGGCAAAATTGGCAGAGTATAGAGTGCTGGTTGAAGCATATTTTTCACACATTTTTTTGCTATATAACTATGCATTTTCTTTTTTGAGATATCAATTTTAATTTAATACATTCTGTAATTGAATTTTTCATTTTTCATTTTAAATGTAGATCTTAGTACATTCTATGTTGCCAGGCTTTTACCGAGTCGAAATTTGGGCTTTGCTGAGTACTTTGAGTTTGAGTTTACAAACTATGGCCTGATAGCAGCAAAAATCTTAGGGGAAAACTTGGAAAATTGAAAGTACAAGTTTTTTTTGTAAAATTTAGGATTTTAAAAAAACCGTATATATTATTTATTATAACACAATAATGTAATATAGAGAAAGTAAATAAAAGCACTACGAAATATGACAAAATACATCAGTCTGGGTCTTTGTTAGATCATCAACAAAACAACTAGCTAATAACAGTATCAATGATAGTTCACAGACTTGGACTTGGAGGGTACTTAGCAAACCCAAAATTTTCAACTTGGCAAAAACTCTGCAACTTAGCAAGTACTAACTTCTTTGTGATTGAAGGTTTCTTCATGAACCACGTTGCTCCCTTCGTTCATGAAGAATCTCGTTTTGCATCTTTTCTCTGGCTTCTGCCTTGCTTATTTTTCAGGATCCCTTTCATTGTCTCTTTTGACAAACACTAGTAAACCTTGAAGGAATGGCCAATTCTCCTTTTGTTATTAGTCTATGTTTGTCCATAGAGAATCTCTAATATGTTGACTCTAATCAAGCCTTCCTCTGATAGCTTTGTGGATTTCCTCTTTGAAATTGGCATAGTACTAGTGACCTAGGAGTCAACATTTGAGACAGTGAGTTTCGTAACATGAGACTGTGCTCCCCTTACCTTGAAATTTTTTTTCCTTGTTTCAGAAATCAAAATTTGCCACAAAATTCCAGTACATAACAACAATTTAATTATTCAAAATTTTAGACAGATTTTTTAATTTTACCAAATGTAGTATGCATCCAATTATTACTGATTTTCCAGCCATCAAAAACACCGCTGACAATACTCCATATTTCTTTGGCAATAAAGAAGTTAAAAAATATATGTTTAATAGATGGAGGAATTCTACAAATAGTGCACAGGTTTACCTTTTTATTCCCATCTTGTAAGGAAACCTTTGAAGAAGGGAAGCCATATAACTTAGAAGACAAGCTTCCTTTGGCTCTACAAAGTTGTTCCAAATTTCCTATAACCACAAATAATGCCTTGCCTAACTTTATTAGGAAGATTAACATTCCAGCTATTGTTAAGATGATTATATAGTGAGTTGTTACTGCGATGCCAACTATAAATAATTCTAGGATTAGTGTTATGCATTTTAGTGCCATCTGACTAAGATATCTCTTTAAACCATTTATTGTTGGGAAAGAAACTCTTCAGGAGGCTATGGAATTTTACTCATTTTACTGCCATCTGGCCAAGATATCTCTTTAAACCATTTATTGCACACCTCCCTACAAATTGAGTAGGTTCTGCACTAATTACTGAGAAAATCTCATTCACTACTAAGGTGAGTCCAACATTTGAGGTGACCATTCTCAATGATATCATTAAAGCACCTTTTCGCAGAGCAACCTTGCAGCGGTTCCAAAGGCATTGCCTGTGAGATGGAGGTTCCACCAAATGGACTTGTCCTTGACAATCTTATTTTTAATAGTAAAGTAATTATTCAGCACATTCCTCACAAATTCCCATGCCTTTCTGTTGATGATTTGGTAGCTTTAGTAGGATGAACCTATGAGATCAAAGATATATGTGTGTATGTACATAATATATATATGTGTGTGTGTGTGTGTATATATATATATATATATATATATATATATATATATATAAAAGCTTTATTCTTGGTTTATTCTTCTTACAAATAAGGGATTGCTGCAAATTGGAAAACACATACCACATAGATGGCAGTGCTTAGTACATTTGCAGCAGATCCAAAAAAACCAACACTTCCAAATTCTCCTAAAGATATTGGAGCCTCTAGGAAATACAGTGAAAGCACTTACTGGGATATCTTTAAGAGGCACATTTGGGACCAATTTGCTGATGTTATTAAGAACCATGATTTTCCATGGTTCATTACCTTCAGTTGCTTTGAAGACCCATTTGACTGCTAAGGTCGTGCTCCAGATTCTTAGGTCTCTCAGACCCAGACTACCCCACTTCTTTTCTGTAGTGCTTTCTAATTTGCTTTTGAATATAATTAATTTGATTGCCACTGAAGAGTAGTTAATGTTATAAGATGAAAGGATCTTTTGAGAAATTTGAACCTTGCCGGCCAAAGACGACTGCTGTTTGTTCCACTAATTAATTAGTGCTCTTCTGTAGCACCTTTGTGCCTCTTGTCATTGATTGAGACTTGGGAAAACTGATAATGAGGGTATTTATAATTAATTTTTGTGCTTTTCATAAAAACTGTATCTTTTGTATCCTATCTGGGGTTCCGTTGGTAACCCAGGCTGGAACTGGAGCAGGAATCATATCCTGTCCTGATCTGGTTCGGCACAGCTAGGGTTCTTGCCAAATCCGCCAACAAAGATTTAATCATTTCCCTGAACGAATATGCCAAATTACTGTTTTGATCCAACTATTTCTATAAAATAGTTAGTAAGCTGAGCAACGAGTCAATTGGACTAACAGGCTAATAGATATTGTTTTGTTAATTGCTACACTCCTGGATTCATGCCATTATTCAGTGTGCCACTCAGCTCTGTTTAAATGAACGTGTAATCTTTTTCTTTTGAGAGAATGCATATAATATAACTTCAATTTAGGAACAGGGTAAAAGGAAATCTGTCCTTCAAAAGCAATGACAAGTCAATGTTTTCTATAAGTGTAGCCTTTTTGACTTATTAATAGTTCAAGTGTTTTTGACATTTTTCTGTCGTTTTATCAGTTATTGACCTTAATCTTCTTGTAAAATCTGAAAACTGAGTATTACTATCTTTATTATCTCACCGTATAATTGCCTTGTTTTTGACAGGTTAAGGGGCAAAAATCTAGAACTGCAACATCATTTCAAGGACTACTGAGCAACTTTCCTGCAGATTGCCCTGCTGCTGCACCTGAGGATATATCTGTGCATCTGTGTTTTATCTGCTTACTACATTTAGCTAATGAACATTGTTTAAGCATTCAAGATCAGTCAAGTCTAGATGACCTTTCTATCCAAATACCAGTTGAGTCACTGAAGTAAGCAATTGATGGAATCTATAATATGCTATGCTCACTTTTCTATCTTGTGTATTATTTCAGATGAAAATCAGGCTCATCCTTTGCAAGATAAGCTCTTGTATTTTGTACCATATCCTTTGGTAGTAATCTTACTGCCTGTAACAATGTCGTAGATGTGCACGTTGGGGATTGGGAAACTAGAATTTATAATTATTTGACTTACCCATATAATTGAAACCAAATTTTAGTGGATTTACGAACTTCATATATTTGGAATAAAATTGGTTCATTTTTATATTAATAAATTTGAATTTCGCTGTATCTGCTTCATATCTTGTTTAAGCCTGCAATGGTTTTACTCGCTAGCATTTTGTGGGCGTGTTTCTATAACAAGCAATGAGATTAAGTGTTTTGACATTTTTGCAATAGCTGGCAGATGAATGCCGGACCTGACACAATTACGTGTGATTGTGGGGCACATTCTGGATTAAGTATCGGAGTGAAAATGAGAACATGGAGCAACGGTGTTCTAACTATGTGGTTTATGTTACAAAAGGCGTTGGGATTCAACAGGTACCTCCTCGTTAGGAATTGTGTGCCACTCTCAAACATCAAATACTTGCAGATTTTCCAAGTCTGACGGTTAATGGTTGTTAATTTATTGAAAAACATTAAGCCCATGATACTAACCCTTCAACATTGATTTCTAAGAACTCTTTTCAACCTTTGTATTGCCTCTGATCGTCGATTCATCAAATAAAATTTTATTATTTATTGTCATTACTCGTATTGGTGGTTTCTCTGGTTTGTTTTTTATTTAACCTCATTAATTTATTTTGAGGTCTACAATTTTCATGCCTCGGCTGAATCTGATAGTCAGCACCCGATATAGTTCATGACCATTAATAAGACTTTAAAATTGAAAACAATCCCCAAAATGGAGGCGCCAGGGAAAGACTAGAGGGGAACTCCTACAATTAGTAACAATAAAAAAACATAAGAGCTCTTGGGAGAGCTGGAGTCCATGTCTTTGGACTATTGATAATTTATATGTAAAATGAAGTCTAAATTATTTAATTAATTTGTATGTGATCTTGATTAATGGAAGTTTTGGTGGCAAAAATATAGAAATTTCTCTTTCAAAATAAAATTGAAATATAATTAAGACAGATTCTATAGATATATGTGTGTGTATTTTTAGTCTTTAATTACTATTTGTTATTGTTAATATTTTTAAATTAATTTTTAGTTAAAATTGATATTTGATATTAATAAATAATAATATAAATTTAAATGGGTATTTATTGTAAATTTTTTTAAAACTAATTATTGTACTTGTCCCAGTGAGTGTACTATTGCATTCACCTCTATTCAATAAAGTAATAGTTGTGCACTCACGAGCCAATCATTAATTAATATTTTTTCCTTATTTGATTAACACTATAGTTTCCATAAATATTTATTAATTTGAAATGTTATATAATTAATTTATTTCAATTATGATTGGCTTAGTCAACTTTTTTCGGATGAGTACTCCATATACATTATTTTTGGCAAGATTTTAAGATTGATTAAATATTTTAATGTAGTTTTTCAATTAATACATTATTAATAATGAGTTTTTATTTTCATAAATATATTTAATACAAGAATTAGTTTTGTGTTGGGCTGATACCATTAGGGAAAAACAAATATTCCTTTGAACCTTCTATACTCATAAAAGTTGTCACTTTCCTCCTATTTGTAATAGGTGAATATGACATAAATGTCATGGGTGAATATGCCAAATCTTTACACTAATATTTAAAAATTAATTTTCATATTTTACATATCTTATCTATCTCATTTTGTGTAATAAAAATTACAAGGAAAAATTAGTTAAAATGATAATTAGTCATTAAACTATTATTTGTTGATCATATTAAATTAAATTTAAATACTTATATAATTATAATATTCATTCTTTATAACATATATTGCATATATTTTATGAGAGTATTTTATTATTTTACATTAATAATTAACATTGTTAAAATAATAAATTAACTTACTATTACACATAAGTACAATTAAATGAATAAATTTATAAAGCTATTACAAGTGCTTATATGTTTTATGATGTTTTAATTATTTTAAATCTTAGTCAATAGAATAAAACAATATATACAAGAGAAAATTCAAACAAATGATTTATACTATAGCTATTTTAGTTATATTCTAATTATTTTTAAAACTAAATTAATTTATTATTAATTTTTAAATTATAATGGCAAGTACATGCCAGTATGTGGTGTTTGTTTATATTGTATAAGTTATAATATCATATTATTAAAAGAAATAGACAAGAAAAAACTTGACATTTGCATTCATATGTGAATATTTGCATTAATTAAATAATTTTATAAAGTGGGTATTATTCATTCTTTAATTTATATTGAATCTTAGAGAAATATTTAAACAAAATAAAATAAAAAAGTATCAAGAAAAAATTATAAAAAATAAAAAATAAAAAATACCTTGAATATTTTTGAAAATTGGATTGAAGCTTCTCTAATATGTCGCCACCTTGCAAAAAAAAAAGCAAATTAAAATACCTAGCTATTTGGGAGATATGATCAAAT
This sequence comes from Cupressus sempervirens, assembly GCA_028749045.1. NCBI lineage: Eukaryota > Viridiplantae > Streptophyta > Pinopsida > Cupressales > Cupressaceae > Cupressus > Cupressus sempervirens. The sequence continues at coordinate 485,245,954 of CM053785.1, forward strand.
CTTTCAGATTTAGGGTTTTTTGTCTCCAAACAAATTTGCACAAGGGGGTTAGATCTAAAAGTGTATAAAACCAACAAGTAAAGGTGGGTTGTCTCACGGTGGGCACCAAAAATGTTTGCCTAAAATGTGGGCACACTTCTATGAGTCATTATATTCAAGATTGCTCAAGAATGAGGTCTCAAATGGGGCTCATAGCTATTTATTCATGGAGTGCAAGGGTTTGTAATGGAGGCCCTCAGTTTGACCTAGTTTGTGCCCATGCAAGTACACCATGAAATAAGAAAGTCAAAGATCCAATATGCATGCAAATAGAGATGAAAGCTAATTTATATGATAACAATGCAAAACAATGCAAGATCTAATCTATCAATGCAATATCTAATCTATGAAAGCAAGATCTAAACTAATATGAAAATGCAAGGATGGATTATGATGATGGAAGCCATGGATGCATGAGAGAAGAAGACAAGAAGATAAAAGTTCTCCACAAAAGGCTTTAGTATTCAAACTCCTCCAAAAATCGCTCTCCAAACTTGCAACATAACAATAGCATAGAGTGTGTATGTAAAATGAGGAGAGGGCTCTCCTTTATAAAGAAGATTGGACGATCAAGATTAAGAGACAAAAAGATTTCATCAAGGGTGGAGAAAGAATGATCTGTGTGAAATAAAGATCCACCAATGAGAAAATAGGAAAATAATTAAATGGAATCTCACTTAGAAATATATGTATTTAAGTGTAGAGGATTTTTTAATTATTATTTATTTTATTTCCTCTTTAAGTGGGAATTTATTTAATTAAAAGGGAGCAAGTTCTTTTGATTAAATATGAAATATTTAATTAAATTAAAATAAGGGCTTTTCTCTTAATTAATTAAATGTGGATGAATTATTTAATTAAAAGAGAGATTTTCTTTTAATTAAATGGGGACTTATTTTATTTAATTAAAAGGGATATTTTCTTTTAATCAAATAAGACTTAGGATAAAATGATCAACCTTGAAAAAATAATCAAATTTGATCAAGGAAATTGATTTGAATTGATTTAATAAAATATTGCAAACCATTGATTCAGGAAATTGATAAATTGAATAATGGGGTCGCATAGTCTAGGCGACCATTTTAGGGTGCATACAGAGACAACCCAAACATTAATTGTCGTATTGTATTTTTACTCAGTATATAATGTATTTATACCGCAATAAGCATGTAACAACCTATGTGGTGACATGATTTCATGCATTGGGAATTTGATTGAATAATTGAACTTAAAATAATAAGCATTCTTGGAAGCAATAATTAGGAAAGGTTTGCAAGTAATTGTCAGGTGCCTTTGAGCCTAATTATTTTTTCAAAAAAAAACTTTTAAATAATAGATTTTGCATGTGGAGTTTTTTTTTGATGAAAATTACAAGTTAAATGAATTTAGTCGTGTTTAAATTATAAAAAATTGCTCCTTATAAATCTCAAATTTGATAGGTTTTTGTCTATTAATTATTTTTCTAGAAAGCTCATTCTTAATCTTATCTTATTAACATTAATGCTAGTTGTGCGATTTCCCCCCCTTAAGATACTCAAACCATAACCACCATAAATTAATCTATTTTTATTTAAATCCAGAGATTAACAAGTCTATCTTTTGATTTTATGATTTATTCTTTAAATGATTTTCAGACTCCATGCTCTTCTAAACCATGTGACACTTTATTTAGATATAGCTCCAAAATTCTAAACAATACCTACATGACAATCTCTACAACAACTAAGAAAATTTATCATAATATATCTATAATTGATTTCCCAAGTTTGATAGGTTAGAGAAAAAAGAAGATTGATTTTAAGATTAAGTAGATAATGTAGCAAAGTAGCTTGACACCATTTTGATATTTTTTCATTTTGAAAATCATAATAAACAAAGATTTTTTTGTGATTGCGAGGAGACATTCATTTTAAAATTATAATGTCAATATGATTGTAAAATCCAAAACATATTGGTCATCACGTGGTTTCAAAATCACTTGAATTAAAACCTCTTACAATAAACAAAGGCAAAAAAAGACTCAAATTAGGGGATAGTTAGATGTTCTCCACACATACATCATCAACTTGGGTTATTTAACCAGGTAAGAGGAGATCGTGAGATTATAGTATGTTATAACAAAAATGGAAAAAAACAACAAAGAGAAAACAATAATTGAAAACAAAAAAGTTTGAGGCATACCATTCATAACATAGTCAAATATGTCGCAAAAGATATAAGACTTGAACTATAACTCAAACCAAAGCATTGAGGGTGAAAGTTGATAGGGGAACTGCATTGCTAAATTATGTACACCTAAGATCTCCAATTCAATCTAGAACATTGCATCTATTCGTCCTTACATTTTGTTGATAAAAAAACTTTAAAAATTACTATTTTTAAAACCACTCTTTTATGCAAAATTTAATGTGTTATTTGCCCTAAATAATCACAAAGGAAAACTAAAATGAGTTTATTAGTTAATCCATATTTTATTGAAACCTTTGATTGTATGCTTCTTGCATTCTCTATTCAATTTTTTGATTAAAGTCCTGTACAAATTCTAATAGCTTAAGAAAAAAAGTACATAAGCATTGGATGAAACTAAATCATTGTTGAGAGGAAACTCAACTCCCAATCAACTTTGGATCAACCCTTAACAAAAAGTAGCATTTGGGCATTTCACTAGAAAACTTTAAAACCAAAGAAATACAAAATCCCAGTAGAAGTGGAAGTCCTCATGCTATGAGATTAGTGCCAGACGACAACAAAGGATCATTTTAATTAAAATATCTTTAGGTGTCGACCTATGAGAAAGTCCAGGAGTGTCCAACCATCTATATTATATTTATTCTCATGTAATTCTTCCTAACATGGAAAATGGATAATAAAAGTTGAGGAAAATTCTTTGTAGAAGGCCAACTAGTAGCTCTACCAAGTGGCCAAGCAGAAGTGGTAGCTAGTGGCCACGTTGATGTTGGGATGCATTCAAAGGAGAGACATGAAAAATAGTAGGATCGTGTAAATCACGAGGTGGATGGTGGCACAATGGAGTTTTCTAGCAAGGAGGTCAAGAGTGAGAATTGCTTTGCCTACTAGAACTGCTACATCCTTGATGCTCCCTCTGGAATGCGTAATGCCATCAAAAGAGGAGACATTTAGATGAACTCGAGCCACAATGAAGGGATCATTTTTGGAGTGATGAAGGAGCACTTGTAAATGAGCTACCTCAAGGGAGACTTGATCCACTTGAACTGGAATTTGAAAGAGGGCATTATTATAGATACATGCCTTGGGAAACACAAACACAATAGTGTCAATAATAGTATTAGAAAAAATAGGAGAATTATTTTCCTTCCATAATTGAAATAGAATTTCCATTCTAAAAGTGTGCCAAATTTGGAGGGTTGGAAATGAGAGAGAAGGGTGATCTCCAAAAAGAGTATGTGGCCAAGTGAATATTTATGGACAAAAAGGAGCAAAGAGATTATGAAACCAAACTCAATAATTTAGTGCTCTTTGACAAAGGCATAATAGATGAGAAAAAGTTTTAGGATGATGATAGAAATGACACATGGGTTCCAAAATACCCAATCTAATCAATTGCTCAAAGATAAGCCTTGAAATAATAAACACCAATTAAAATATGCAAATTTAGGTTTTGTAATATTGGACCAAATAGTAACATTCCACTGTATCCATTGATAATGTGAAGACTACACATGCCATCTTTGGCTAAAAACCTCCACCATTAGCAAATGACATGAAATACAAAGGTAAACCTATTGAGGGTGGTATCTTTCAAAGGTAGTATCTAGATACCATTGTCAATCTTCTTGCTATAATGTCCTTGTGGTAATGCCAATCTTATGCATTAATTCTAGTGGAAAAAGAGATACACAATTGAAATGTTTCCCTGTTATGAAAGGACAAACCAAATTAGGCACAAGCATTCTCCCAAGTGAAAATTGACATAATGTCTCAACAAAAAATATCTTGAGAAGTGCACAAACCATGCCAATAAGAATGTAAATGCTAGAGGCTTAAAAGTCTAGTTAAGGGTAAGCCTTGCACACAAAGAAGATAAGACCACCTAGAAAAAATTGATTAAAAGAGAGCCCCTTGCAGAAACCTGAACTATGCTAATTCAACCAAGTTAATACAATTTGCAAAGCTTACCAAATACTCGTAACAAAAAATCTACCTTGAGTCTACATTGGTTCAGACATTATGAAGCACCAAATCTTTCTATGTTGGTTATTGAATAGGTTTTCCAAAAGCAATGCAATGGTGAAGTAAAAATTTCCATGCTTCATTGCTAGAAAGCCTGCAACCAATCTATTTAACAGAAAGAGTCAAACCTTTTCTGTGAGAGGAAATGAGACCTAAACCTCTGGATTGAGGAGACAAAAATACTCACATGCCACATAGTGAAAACCATTCCTTTGAGAATCAAAGGTCAAAAATAAATCTTGGAGGAGGCATTTTGACTTGACATATGGTGCTTTAGAAGGTGACTAGTAGGATGAATAGTAAACATTAGTACAAACATGAACCTTTGAACAAATTTGAAATCTACGAACAAGGGAAACAAGCTTTGTGATCCAATAGGAAAGTTTAAACTCAACTTTGGCTAGAAATGCATTCTGTAATTCAATTGGGGACCCATGAAAATAAATTAGAATTCCCTAAAAACGAAAAACTTGACCATATTGAATCCATTACCAATTTTATATTAAAATCCATTGTAAGGAAAAGAAATGATACTTTTTTAAAATATGTTTCCATCAATGCCAAAGGGGGAGATTATTGGACTCGGGAAAGATTGTTGGTGGCTAGAGTGGTTGTTTCAAGTAGCATAGATGTTGTATTAGTGACAGGTTTTGGAATTGATCTCAACATATGTTCCTTGGTTGCAGACAAACTTGTATTATGTATGTTGTAGGTCATTGATCAGTTTAGTGCATCCAATTATTGACAAATTTGATATTCAAGATTACATTCGTGTAGGAGTGTAGACAACATGTACATATTTATTGTGCTTTATTTGGTATTCTAGTTGAATTTCATATTGTTTAGTATAGTCTGGTAGCAAACCAAAGAGCAAGAAATTATGCCAAAGGTGAATAAGCAATTAAAACTTTTGCCTCTAAAATATATTACAAACATCCATCTCATAACTTAACATGTAAATTGAAATAACATAAAATGCATCACATCCATAGCATAAAATAAATAAGACATGACATTGTAAATTGGTTACCCAAAAACCCTTGAATGAGAAGGTGAAACTGGGGTGGGGACGATACCCACAAATATGTTGGAAATGCTTTAGAATAACTGGGGGGGGGGGGGGGGGGGGGGGATCAATTATTCAAGGTCCAAAAGTCCAATTTAAAACTTTTTCATGAAATAAAGTAAGCCTTCAAAACTGTTCATTCATCCAAGCTTAAGCTTTTCTACTTAGCAAGTTAATGTAAATCTACATGCATGCATAACACATGAAAGGATCAACACATGACATAGTGGTTTACATGGAAACCTAATTTGGGAAAAACCACTAGTAACATGCTACTCGATTCTCACTTTTTTGAAGTGATGCCTTGTGAAAGGCTTGCCCTATTAAAGGCTACAACACACTGTTAAATGTGACTTGGTTAAAGGATTTAACCACCTTGTTAGAAGTGGGACTGGTTAGAGGACTTTAGAACATTCACTTGGAATGCCACCCTATTAAAGGATTTACAAATGGCTGTTAAACCAACCTAAGTCCATAGGATTTTTACCCTGATTTACAATTGCTAGAGAATAACAATAAGGGGTTTTGACCTAATTAAAATTCACAACTTATCTTGTAGATTTCAAATCACAGTTCAACTCTTCACAATTTGTCTAGCTTTTAGTCTCTACAACTTTGATAGCTTGTCCTCCTTTCAAGCTTGATCTCCTTGAGTCTTCATGCTAGATGTACTAGTGGAATCTTCCTTTTGACCACTTATTGGAGTACAATTTATGTGCTCTGTTCTTCCTTCTCCTCTTGATGTCTTCTCCTTGGCACCCTTCAACCACTTTGCAATTTTGGTACTCCAAAAGCTCAAGCTTCTTTGTCTGTGATTCCTTAAATAGAAATATGGAATTTCTTTTCCCACTCAATTCTTCCCTCCTTTAATTTTTGTTCGAATGGATTAGGTAGCATTCATTGAATCTAACCCACATTTTATTCCTTCTAGAAACATCATGAAGAATCCTCTTGAATTTGCTCAAAAATAATTTACATAGAATTTTGTGTGTCCAGTTCATTATCCTTATTCTCCAACTAATTCCCAAAATTCAAGGTAGCAAACTTGTTGGCTTAGATCTGGCAAATCTTTAACTTTTCCAATAACACAGCAGCTCGACACTATTGAAATTCTAGTGCTAGGCACATACTATGTTACTTGGAATCAACTACATTTTACTAATGCTCAACACCTACTATGGATTCACTTGGCATCCAATAAGTTTTTTTTTGATGCTCGGTACCTATTACTTTGCTCGACACCTGAACATGCTCGGCTCCTTTTGTATCACTTGGTACATGCTAGATTTTTCATTTGCTTGGCACTAACTAAAAATTTTCTTGGCTTGAACTAGCTTGGTCGACACTCACTAATGAACTAGTTTAAGCTTTGCAGTCAACATTGTTCCAACTTATTCTTTCAATGTTTCTAAGTGTGGCCAACCTTTGTATCTTCAAGTATGTTATCAATACATCATTAAACCATTGTCTAAACTGATCCTTGTACTTCATTACAAAACCATAACTCAACCTTTCCCTTAGGTGCTCTTATTATATCTTGTTGATTAAATCCTCTTCATCAATCAACTAAGTGATAGTACTTGGATCTTATAAGAAATTTTTATTGCAACAAATAGTAGGTTTGACATCAATGACAAAAAAATGATTGAAAACTCTCTTTAACATCCATCTTCCTTCCTTGCAACAATATCCCTCTTTGATAATAATCCTTTTCAATCAGTTTTACAATAATCTCTCTCTTTGGCATTGATGGAAAACCAAAATGATCAACCAAGTTAAACAAAATGCTAACTAGGTTGAAACAATAAATCAAATGTCAAAAATATAACTTTATTCAAAATTATTCATTCTATCATGAACATAGACTAGCTTATGACTCCCTTTAAATTCTTTGCTGATAAACTAATTGTTACTTGTTTGTATTGATTTTCACCCTCTGAGCTATGATTTCCTTTTGCATATATGAGCATTTGTTCATTGACTCCCTCTTACATTCTTTCTCACTCTGTATGCATTGATCATGTTCTGGTATCAACTATTTTAGCTACTTCTTCTTCTATGCAATTGAATGCTATTGATTAGTTTCTTCATTCTTCTCCCTCAATTATTGATCGGTTTCTTTTCATTCTCCGTCTTTGACAACAATAACAAAGACATACTGTTTCAACATCTTAACATGCAAGTGTATCATTTGTAGGTATTCCAATTTCTCCCTCTGTCACCTTGCTCATGACTGATTTGGAACTTTAGTACTTGAATTACTTTAGGCATGATCCTAAAGTAAACATCCTCTGCATCAATGTGTAATATTTCAACAATCAACACTTTTGATGTAGTACAGTCTTGCTTTATCTCAAGTAGCCTTGGCTAGGGGTATCACCCCTAACTTACCTCTAAGATACTCAAAAGAATATTTAGGTAGTGCTTTTGTAAAGATGCCAGCAATCTATTCCTTTGAACTTGCATATTCCATTCTTTCTTGTCTTCCACCAATTCTCTTACATAGTGATACTTGATTGCAATATGTTTTTTTTTGGCATGCATTACAAGATTCTTTGATATGTTGATTACACTTGTATTATCACAATAAAGTATCATAGGCTCATTTACCTCTTCTTTCATGCCTTGCAATAAATGTTTGATCCATACAATGTTAGTGAAATTGATAACAACTACAACCTATTCAACTTCTGCTATTGACTGTGAGGTACAACTTCACTTTTTACTGGTTCGAGTAATTAGTCAAAAGTGCTTCTTCATTGGTACTTTTCCTGTCATCAATATTACCTCCCCAATCTGCATCAATGTAGGCTGTCAACTCAAACTCTTCACTTCTCATGTAGTATAAACCAAAGTCATCAGTTCCTTTTAGGTACCTCAGTATTCTCTTTACTGTAATCAGATGATTTTCCCTTGGATTTGTAGAAAATCTTCACTATTATAATAGCTAATGCAATGTTTGATCTACTATGTACAACATACTACAATTTTCCAATCATTGGTCTATACATTGTTTGATTCACTTTAGCTGACTCATCATTCTTGGATAACTTATGTCTTGTTACCATTGGTGTGCTGACTAGTTTTGAGTCTTCTAATCCAAATGTCTTGAGTATCTCCTTGATGTATTTTGATTGGGTCACAAATATGCCATGCTTTAATTGATGTACTTGCAATCCAAAAAAGAATTTGATTTCTCCAAACATTGACATCTCAAACTCATGTTTCATTTGATTGGAAAAATCATTGCATAGAATATCTTTTCCTCCAAATATTATATCATCAACAAAGATTTCAGATATCAAAACGTCTTTACCTTTTTCTACTTTGATATACAAGTTTCTATTGTTATCTATTCTCTCAAATCCTATCTTCACAAAGTATTTGTGCAGTCTCTCATATCATGCTCTAGGTACTTACTTTAAACTATAGAGTGTTTTATGTAGTTTGCAAACCATATCCTTGTTGCTATCATCAACAAATTTCTCTAGTTGTTCTATGTAGACATCCTCTTCCAGTATACCATTTAGAAAAGTAGACTTTACATCCATTTGGTAGACCTTGAAACCTTTGTAAGCAACATATGCAATTAGTGTTCTTACTCCTTCCATTCTTGAAATAGGGGCGAATGTTTCTCCATAGTCCAGTCCTTCTTCTTATGCATAGCCTTTGTAAACTAGTTTGGCCTTGTTTCTTGTTATCTCACCATTCTCATCAAGTTTGTTCCTGAAGACCCATTTGGTACCAATTACATTTTGATCATCTGGTCTTGGAACTAGGGTCTAGGTTTTGTTTTTCTCAATTTGATCTAACTCCTCTTCCATATCTTTATGCCAATTATCATCTTGTAGTGCATCTTTCACTGTTTTGGGTTCAATTTTTCTCAATAGACATGATTCATTCCTTAGTTTTTTCCTTGTCATTGGTCTTGCATTCTTGTCACCAATGATTTGATCTATAGGGTGATGTCTTCAAATATACTTGGCTAGTCTTTGTTCAGTTCTTCTTTCCATGTTTGATCCTTCAACTTCAGAGTCACTTTGCACTTCTCCTTCTGACATTTCATCATTTCTTTCATGTGTACTAATTTTAAAGTGAAAATGTGCATTTTATTCATTCTACAACTTAGCTTCTGAATGCAGCTCGGCATTCACTAGTTGTGACTCACTAGATATTGAAATTTGTTGCTGATTCCCAACTTGATTGGCAGCTTCATCTTTAGTTGGTATTCCTTCACAGAAGTATACAAAGCATCTATAATCTTTTGGTTTCTTGAATTCATCAACTTGGACTGCTGCATGCTCATCAAAATTTACATTTGCACTCTCCACAAACTTGTTAATGTTAGTATTCAAACACTTATATGCTTTGCTTCTAGTGGAGTAACCAAGGAATATGCCTTTATCACTCTTTGCATCAAACTTGCCATTTCTAGTACTTTAATAATATAGCATTTGCAACCAAACACTTTCAAATGTTTTACATTAGGTGAGTGACCATACCATAGTTCAAAAGGTGTTGCATTTGTTCCTTTCTTGACTTGGACTCTACTCAGGATGTAAACAACAATACTTACAACTTCTCTCTAATACTTTAGAGCAACATTTTTCTCCATCATCACAGTATATCACTGATCTATTCCTTCTTTCTACAATTCCATTCTGTGGGGGAGTTCTTGGTGTTATTGATTGCCTTTTGATGCCTTTATCATTGCAAAATATCTCAAACTCTTTTGATGTAAACTTTCCTCCTCTATCTGACCTTAGGCACTTTAGACTCTTACCTGTTTCCTTCTCAACTTTGGCCAAATACCACTTAAACATTTGAAATGTATCAGATTTTTGCTTTATGAATATGGGACTCATCATCCTGGAATAATGATCTACAAATAGTATTATGTATCTGTCTCCTAGGTAGCTTTACACTTCTATTGGGCCACATAAGTTTGTATGGATTAATTCTAGTACTTCTTTGGAAGTGTAGAATTTTTTTTTGAAACTTGACTTGGTCATCTTTCATAGTTGACATTGTATTTTTAGGTTTCTTCAGCTTAGGAAAGCCTCTGATTTTCTTCTTTTTGCTGATGCTAATTAGATTGTCAAAGTTAACATGAGACAACCTTTTATGCCATAATCAAACATCATCAAGTCTAACAACAAGATAGGTTGCATCTTCCATATCTAGATAAAATAGATTACTCCTAGTTTTTTCACCTTTTCCTATCATATTTCCATTAGTATCATAGATTTTGGTAGTTTTATTTCCAAATTCTACTTTGCAACCTATATTGCCTAACTGTGATACACTTAGCAAATTGTAGTTCAGACCTTCAACATATTATGCATTATCACATCAAATTTTCTTTGTAAATTTAATAGAGCCTTTCCTTTGATTTGACATGGAGCATCATTATCAAATCTAACACTATTTCCATCATATTGGGTAAAGGAAATGAACTTACTTTTGTCTCCTGTCATGTGATGTGAACATCCTCTATTTATGATCCATTTGTCATTCTTGTTCACACAGGTTACCAATTCTATAGCCTCATCTTCATCTGATTCATCCTTCATGGCTACATACACTACTTCATCATCATTCTCATTAGAATCTTCTTCAACAATGTAGCATCTTTTGCCTTTGTCCTTGTAATCTCTACTATCATTTTCTCTTTTGTTCTTGTACTTGTTTCCTTCTTTGTAGCTCTTCTTTTGTGTACAACTTGTAGCAATATGTCCTACTTCATTGCATTTAAAAAAAATGATAGGAAGTTTACATTTGAATTTACCTTTTCCTCTATGGAATCTTCTAGCGAGTAGTGCTTCCAATTGTTCCACATCGTCTTTATCTGTCCTGTTGTCACTAGATGCATGTTTTCATTTTCTACTCTTCTTCTTTGATTTCACCTCCTTAGTATCTTTCAATGATATCTTAGCCTTGAAAGGAGATTCAAGATTATCAAGTTTATAGTTATCAAAATTGTACATCTCAAAGGTAGTGAGTCTTCCTACTATTCCTTCAAAGGTTAGTGTGTTTCCTGGGACACACCTTAGCTCTTGGATTGTTGATACTCTAATGGCATAGATGGGGAGAAAAGTTCTTAAGTATTTGATTTTGATAGTATCATCATCCAAATGACCACCTAGACTCCTAATTGCACTTACCACTTCTTTCATTCTGGAGGAATATTGAGAAACATTCTCACCTTCCTCCATTTTCATGTCATCAAACTTTCCTCTAAGGCTTTCTCTCTTTGCTCTTTGAACATTCTAATATCCTCCATAGGTATTTGACAGGGATTTTCAAATCTTGGATGTAGTATCACAACCTTTGATGTCATCAAATTTAGTATAACTAAGTGCATAGGCAATCTCCAACATTTCTTGATTATGCTCCTTACTTTTGTTCAAATCATCTACAGAGAGGGGTCCACCTGGATCTATATGTTCTACTCCAATTGAGATTTTTACATAGTCACCTATTGATACAAGGTGCAATTTCATTATAATTTTCCATGCAATGAAGTTTTCTTTGTTGAGCTTGGGAACTTCTCTCTGTGAAATCTTGATCTTCCTGCTTCTAGTACCTTGAAATTAAAACAACAAATGGCTCTGATACCAATTGTTAGAAATTCTTTAGAATAACTTAAGAGTGGGGGGGGGGGGGGGGGGGGGGGGCGTTGAATCAGTTTTTCAAGGTCCAAAAGTCCAATTTAAAACTTTTTAATCAATTAAAGTAAGCATTCAAAACTATTCATTCATCCAAGCTTGAGGTTTTGTACTTAGCAAGTTACTATAAATTAGCATGCACACATAACACACAAAAAGATGAACACATGACATAGTGGCTTACGTGGAAACCCAATTTGGGAAAAACCATTAGTAACATGCTACTCAATTCTTACTTTTTTGAAGGGATGCACTATGAAAGGCCGACCCTGTTAAAGGCTACAAGACACTATCAAATGTGACCTAGTTAAAGGATTTAACCACCCTGTTAGAAGTGGGCTTGGTTAGAGGACTTTAGAACATTCACTTGGAATGTGACCCTGTTAAAGGATTTACAAATGGCTATTAAACCAACCTAAGTCCATAAGATTTTTATCCTAACTGATACAATTTCTAGAGAGTAACAATAAGGGGTTTTGACTTGATTACAATTCACAACTTATCTTGTAGATTTCAGATCACAATTAAGCTCTTCACAATTTATTTGGCTTTCAGTCTCTATAGCTCTGACAACTTGTCCTCCTTTCAATCTTTGTCTCCTTGAGTCTTCATGCTCAATGTATCAGTGCAATCTTCCTTTTGACCACTTATTGAAGCAGAGTTTCTGTGCTTTGTTCTTCCTTCTCCTCTTGATGTCTTCTTTTTGACACCCTTCAACCACTTTGAAATTTTGGCTCTCTAGCAGCTCTAGCTTCTTGGTCTTTGATTTCTTAAATAGAAATATGGAATTTCTTTTCCCACTCGATTCTTCCCTCTAATTTTTGTTCAAATGGATTAGGTAGGATTCATTGAATCTAACCCACATTTTGTTCCTTCTAGAAACATCATGAAGAATCCTCTTGAATTTTCTAAAAAATGATTTACATAGAATTAATTCTGTGCTTCTAGCTCATCATCCTTATTCTCCAACTGGTTCACAAAATTCAAGGTAGCAAACTTGTCAGCTTAAATCTGGCAAATCTTTGACTTTTCCAATAATGCAGTAGCTTGACTCTATTGAAATTCTAGTGCACGACACATACTATGTTACTTGGCATCAACTACGTTTTACTAATGCTCTAGATTCACTTGACATCCACTAAGTTTTTTTTGATGCTCAACACCTATTACTTTGCTCAGCACTTGAACACGGTCGGCTTCTTCTGTATCACTTGGCACACACTAGATTTTTCATTTGCTCGACACTAACTGAAAATTTTCTCGACTTGAACTAGCTTGCTCGACACTCACTAATGAACTTAGTTTAAGCTTTGGAGTCAACCTTGTTCCAACTTATTTCTTCAATGTTTCTAAGTGTGGCCAACCTATGTATCTTCAAGTATGTTATCAATAAATCATTTAACCATTGTCTTAACTGATCCTTGCACTTCATTACAAAACCATAAATCAACCTTTCCCTTAGGTGCTCTTTTTATATCTTGTTGATTAAATCCTCTTCATCAATCAACTAAGTGATAGTACTTGGATCTTATAAGCAATTGTCATTCCAAAAATTAGCAAGTTTGACACCAATTTCAAAACAATGATTGAAAACACTCTTTAACAACCATCCTCCTTCATTGCAACAATCTCCCTCTTTGATAATAATCCTTTTCAATTAGTTTTCCAACAATCTCCCTCTTTGGCATTGATGAAAAACCAAACTAATCAACCAAGTTAAAAAAATGCTAACTAGGTTAAAACAATAAATCAAATGCCAAAAAGAAAAATTTATTCAAAATTATTCATTCTATCATCAACATAGACTAGCTTATGACTCCCTTTAAATTCTTTGCTGACAAACTATCTTCCTCTAATTGTTACTTGTTTGTACTTATTTTCTCCCTCTAAGTTATGATTTCCTTTTGCATATCTAAAAATTTGTTCACTAACTCCCTCTTACATTCTTTCTCCCTCTGTATGCATTGATCATGTTCTGGTATCAAATACTTCAGCTACTTCTTCCTCTGTCCAATTGAATACTGTTGATGAGTTTCTTCATTCTTCTCCCTTAACTATTGATCAGTTTCTTTTCATTCTCCCTCTTTGACAACAATGCCAAAGACATAATTTATCAACATCTTAACATGTAAGTGTATCATTTGTAGGTATTTTAATTTCTCCCTCTGTCACCTTGCTTGTGACTGATTTGAAACTTCAGTACTTTGATTACTTTAGGCATGATCCTAAAGTAAACATCCCTTGCATCAATGTGTAAAATTTCAACAATCAACTCTTTTGATGCAGTACAACCTTGCTTTATCTCAAGTAGCCTTGGCTAGGGGTATCACCCCTAACTTATCTCTAAGATACTCAAAAGCATCTTTAGGTAGTGCTTTTGTAAAGATGTCAGCAATCTGTTCCTTTGAACTAACATATTCCGTTCTTGCTTGTCTTTCACCAATTCTCTTACATAGTGATACTTGATTGCAATATGCTTTGTTTTGGAATGCATTACAAGATTCTTTGATATGTTGATGGCACTTTTATTATCACAATAAAGTATCATAGGCTCATTTACCTCTTCTTTCATACCTTGCAATAGATGTTTGATCCATACAATGTTAGTGCAATTGATAGCAGCTGCAACATATTCATCTTCTGCTATTGACTGTGAGGTACAACTTTGCTTTTTAGTAGTCCAAGTGATCAATCTTTTTCCTAAGAAGAGTGCCTCTCCACTAGTGCTTTTTCTGTCGTCAATATTACCTCCCCAATTTGCATCAGTGTAGGCTCTCAACTCAAATTGTTCACTTCTCTTGTAGTATAAACCAAAGTCATCAGTTCCTTTTAGGTACCTTAGTATTCTCTTTACTACCATTAGATGATTTTCCCTCGGATTTGTAGAAAATATTTCCACTATTCCAATAGCTAATGAAATTTATAGTCTACTATGTACAACACACTGCAATTTTTCAATCATTGATCTATACATTGTCTGATTCACTTCAGCTGACTCATCATTCTTGGATAACTTATGTCCTGTTGCCATTGGTGTGTTGACTAGTTAGAGTCTTCTAATTCAAATGTCTTGAGTATCTCCTTGATGTATTTTGATTGGGTCACAAATATGCCATGCTTCAATTGATGTACTTGCAATCCAATAAAGAATTTGGTTTCTCCAAAAATTGACATCTCAAACTCATGTTTCATTTGATTGGAAAAATCATTGCATAGAATATCTTTTCCTCCAAATATTATATCATCAACAAAGATATCAGATATCAAAATGTCTTTACCTTTTTATGTTTTGATATATAAGTTTTTGTTGTCATCTGTTCTCTCAAATCCTATCTTCACAAGGTATTTATGCAGTCTCTCATACCATGCTCCAAGTACTCGCTTCAAACCATATGCAATTTTGAGACCATATCCTTGTTGCTGTCATCAACAAATCCCTCTGGTTATTCTATGTAGACTTTGTCTTCTAGTATACCATTTAGAAAAGTAGACTTTACATCCATTTGGTAGACCTTGAAACCTTTGTAAGAAACATATGCAAGTAGTGTTCTTATTCCTTCCATTCTTGCAATAGGGGCAAATGTTTCCCCATAGTCCAATCCTTCTTCTTATGCATAGCTTTTTAAAACTAGTCTGGCCTTGTTTCTTGTTATCTCACCATTTTCATCAATTTTTTCCTGAAGACCACTTTGGTACCAATTACATTTTTATCAATTGGTCTTGGAACTAGGGTCCAGGTTTTGTTTTTCTCAATTTGATCTAACTCCTCTTTCATAGCTTTATGCCAATTATCATCTTGTAGTGCATCTTTCACTATTTTGGGTACAATTTTTCTCAGTAGACATGATTCATTCCTTAGTCTATTCCTTGTCATTGGTCTTGCATCCTTGTCACCAATGATTTAATCTACAGGGTGATGTCTTCTCACACACTTGGCTAGTCTTGGTTCAGTTTTTCTTTCCATGTTTGATCCTTTAGCTTCAGAGTCAGTTTGCACTTCTCCTTCTGGTATTTCATCTTTTATTTCATGTGTACTAATTTTAGAGTTAGAATGTGCATTTACTTCATTTTGCAACTCAGCTTCTAAATGTAGCTCGGTATTCGCTGGTTGTGACTTGGTATATACTGAAATTTGTTGCTGATTCCCAACTTGATTGGCAGCTTCATCTTCAGTTGGTATTCCTTTGTAGAAGTATACATAGGATCTATAATCTTCTAGTTTCTTGGATTCATCAACTTGGACTTTTGCATTTTCATCAAAATTTACATTTGCATTCTCCATAATCTTGTTAATTTTAGTATTCAAACACTTATATGCTTTGCTTCTACTGGAGTAACCAAGGAATATGCCTTCATCACTGTTTGCATCAAACTTTCCATTTCTAGTATCTTTAAGAATATAGCATTTGCAACTAAACACTTTGAAATTTTTTACATTAGGTGAGTGACCATACCATAGTTCAAAAGGTGTTGCATTCATCCTTTCTTGACTTGGATTCTATTCAGAGTGTAAATTGTAGTACTTACAACTTCTCTCCAATACTTTAGAGCAACATTTCTCTCCATCATCAATGTTTTGGCATAGTCTATCACTGATCTATTCCTTCTTTCTGCAATGCCATTCTATGGGGGAATTCTTGGTGCTGATGTTTTCCTTTTGATACCTTTATCATTGCAATATATCTCAAACTATTTTGATGTAAACTCTCCTCCTCTGTCTGACCTTAGGCACTTTAGACTCTTACCTATTTCCTTCTCAACTCTAGCCAAATACCACTTAAACATTTGAAATGCATTAGATTTTTTCTTTAAGAACATGGCAGTCATCATCCTGGAATAGTCATCTACAAATAGTATTATGTATCTGTCTCCTCGGTAGGTTTGCACTTCTATTGGGCCACATAAGTCTGTATGGACTATTTCTAGTGCTTCTTTGGAAGTGTAGACTTTTCTTTTGAAACTTGAATAGGTCATCTTTCCTAGTTGGCATTGTTTACACATTGTATTTTTAGGTTTCTTCATCTTAGGAAATCCTCTAACTTTCTTCTTTTTGTTGATGCTAATCAGATTGTGAAAGTAAATATGACAGAACTTTTTATGCCATAACCAAACATCATCAAGTCTAACAACAAGACAGGTTGCATCTTCCATATCTAGATAAAATATATTACTCCTAGTTTGTTCACCTTTTCCTATTAGATTTCCATCAGTATTATAGATTTTGGCAGTTTTTTTTTCCAAATTCTACTTTACAACCTGTATTGCCTAATTGTGATACACTTAGCAAATTTTAGTTCAGACCTTCAACATAGTATGCATTATCACATGAATTTTTTTTTGAGAGTTTAATAGAGCCTTTTCCTTTGATTTGACATGGAGCATCATTATCAAATCTAACTCTATTTCTATCATACTGGGTAAAGGTAATGAACTTACTTTTGTCTCCTGTCATGTGATGTGAACATCCACTGTCTATGATCCATTTGTCATTATTGTTCACACAAGTTACCAGTACTGTTGCCTCATCTTCATCTGATTCATCCTTTATGGCTACATACACTATCATTTTCATTAAAATCTTCTTCAATAATGTAGCATCTTTTTTCTTTGTCCTTGTAATCTCTGCTATCATCTTCTCTTTTATTCTTGTACTTGTTTCCTTCTTTGTAGCTCTTCTTCTGTGTACACCTTGTAGCAATATGTCCTACTTCATTGTAGTTAAAAAAAATGATAGGGATCTTACCTTTGAATTTACCTTTGCCTCTGTGGAATCTTCTAGCCAATAGTACTTCCAATTGTTCCACATCCTCTTCATCTGTGCTATTGTCACTAGATGCATGTTTTCCTTTTCTACTCTTCTTCTTTAATTTCACCTCCTCAGTATCTTTCAATGATATGTCAGCCTTAAAAGAAAATTCAAGATTCTTATGTCTGTAGTTATCAAAATTGGATAGCTCAAAGGCAGCGAGTTTTCCTACTATTCCTTTAAAGGTTAGTGTGTTTCTTGGGACACACCTTAGCTCTTGGATTGCTGATACTCTAATGGCATAGATGGGGAGAAAATTTCTTAAGTATTTTTTTTTGACAGTATCATCATCCAAATGACCACCTAGACTCCTTATTGCACTTACCACTTCTTTCATTTTGGAGGCATATTGAGCAACATTCTCACCTTCCTCCATTTTCATGTCATCAAACTTTCCTCTGAGGCTTTCTCTCTTTGCTCTTTGAACATTTTGATATCCTCCATAGATATCTAACAAGGCTTTTCACATCTTGAATGTACTATCACAACCTTTGATGTCATGAAATTTATCATAATTGAGTGCAGAGGCAATCTCCAACATTGCCTTATTATGCTCCTTCCTTTTGTTCAAATCATTTGTAGAGAGGGGTCCAGTTGGATCTACATGTTCTACTTCAATTGAGGTTTTTGCATAGTCACCTATTGATCCAAGATGAAATTTTATTAGACTTTGCCATGCAATGAATTTGTCTTTGTTGAGCTTGGGAACTTCTCTCTTGGACATCTTGATTTTCCTACTTCTAGTATCTTGAAACTAAATCAGCAGATGGCTTTGATACTAATTGTTGGAAATGCTTTAGAATAACTGAGAGGTGGGGGGGGGGGGGGGGGGGGGGGGTGGTGAATCAATCATTCAAGGTCCAAAATTCCATTTTAAAACTTTTTCATCAAATAAAGTAAGCCTTCAAAACAATTCATTCATCCAAGCTTAAACTTTTCTACTTAGCAAGTTACTGTAAATCAGCATGCACGCATAAGACACAAAAAGATCAACACATGACATAGTGATTTATGTGGAAACCCAATTTGAAAAAAACCATCAGTAACATGCTACTCAATTCTTACTTTTTTGAAGTGATTCCCTATGAAAGGCCTACCCTATTAAAGGCTACAACACACTGTTAAATGTGACCTTATTAAAGGATTTAACCACGTAGTTAGAAGTGGGTCTGGTTAGAGGACTTTAGAACATTCACTTGGAATGCCACCCTATTAAAGTATTTACAAATGGCTATTAAACCAACCTAATTCCATAGGATTTTTACCCTAGCTGATACAATTTCTAGAGAGTAACAATAAGGGGTTTTGACTTGATTACAATTCACTACTTATCTTGTAGATTTTAGATCATAGTTCAGCTTTTCACGATTTGTCTGGCTTTCAATCTCTATAGCTCTAATAGCTTGTCCTCCTTTCAAGCTTTGTCTCCTTGAGTCTTCATGCTTGATATACTAGTGCAATCTTCCTTTTGACCACTTATCGAAGCATAGTTTCTGTGCTCTGTTCTTCCTTCTCTTGATGTCTTCTCCTTGACACCCTTCAATCACTTCCCAATTTTTGCACTCTATCAGCTCTAGCTTCTTGGTTTGTGATTCCTTAAATAGAAATATGGAATTTCTTTTCTCACTCAATTCTTCCCTCCTTTAATTTCTATTTGACTAGATTAGGTAGGATTCACTGAATCGAACCCACATTTTATTCCTTCTAGAAACATCATGAAGAATCCTCTTAATTTCGCTCAAAAATGATTTACATAGAATTTTGTGCTTCCAACTCATCATCCTTATTCTCAAACTAGTTCACAAAATTCAAGGTAGCAAACTTGTTAGCTCAGATCTAGCGAATCTTTGACTTTTCCAATAATGCAGCAACTCGACACTATTGAAATTTTGGTGCTTGGAACATACTATGTTATTCGACATCAACTTCATTTTACTGATGCTTGGCACCTACTGTGGATTTAGTTAGCATGCACTAAGTTTTTTTGATGCTTGGTACCTATTACTTTTCTCATCACCTGAACACACTTGACTGCTTCTGTATTACTCAACACACACTAGATTTTTCATTTGCTCGGCACTAACTAAAAATTTTCTCGGCTTGAACTAGCTTGTAGGGTTTTCCTCAAACCATCCTCAGTTAAAGGATTCACATTTTGTGCTAAATAATTAGAAACATCCTTTATAATAAAAATTAAGTCCATTTGACTCTCTTTGTTTATATTTGGAGGACTAGTACTTGACACTTGTACATCCTGTTGCTCATCTTTAGCTGTGGCCTCCTCTATTGTTTCCTCAGCACCTACCACATTGGCTTCCTTGACTAGGTTTTCATCCTTTTCTTTCTCTCCTTCCACATTCTTCTTAGGTTCTTTCATTTCTTGCTCACCTTTTTCTATGATTGCTGGAGTGGTTAACCCATAGATTTATTTCCAAATGGATGTACTTTTGTTAACCACATCTTCAATATTCTTCTTCAAGATATGGAAAGCCCTGTATGTAGGGGAAAATTTAATTTAATGCTTTTCCATAGATTTAGTAATCTTTATTTTATCTAATTTTAGCATAACTTGGGGTAATGTTGTTTCCTTGATTTGTCTCTCAGTTTGTAAGCTATATTGCCATTTTTGCTCAACTCTATTAGATAGACTTTTGGGTAATGAGTTGGCAATTTCTAGAGGAGTTGTCTTAAATATAGCCATCATGTCATATATGGCCTCCTCAACTTTATTCTTGTCAAGTTTTTTGAACTTCTCAAAATCTACATGTGTGAAACCAAATAAATATGCATTTGTAGTAATGTTTTCACACACATTATCAATATTAGAAGAGGGATTGTGGCTTACCACTTTGTATTGACTCAAGTCATTTGACTTAGTCTTCTCCTCATTTGAATCCTTCTGAGTTGTGCTCTTTTTCTTTATACTTTTGTAAGTCTTCTTTGTAGGCTCACTTGGCTATGCTGTATCAACTGCTCTCTTGCCTTTAGGCTTTGTCAATTCTATAGCCTTAACAGTGGTTGCCCTTCTGCTTGACCTAGTCATAGGTATAGCTGGCTTCTGTTGTGGCTTCTTCACAAGCTTCTCTATTTTCTCCACTATATTGTCCTTAGCTTTCCTCTTCTTGGTCTTTTTTTTATGTGCTTCCTTAGCTTCTTCTCTCTCAACACCTTTTGCATTATCACCTTGATCTTCACCTAAGCCTTGAGCTAATTCTAGTGGGGCTTGGCCTTGTTCTTCCTCTTCAACATCTTCTTCCTTTTCCTCTTCTCCACCTTCACCAAATATCTCTTTTATCTTCTTAACCAATTTGTTCTTTTTTCTAAGAACTGTAGCTGTCTTCAAATCAATTATAATCCTAGGTTTGGCTTCCTCATAGTTTCCAAATGAGGTTGTACTCTTGTCAATAGAGGCTTCATCCACATTGATCTATATGGCAAGGGTTTTAGTCATCTAACCCTGCATATTACTGCTTGCACATATGTCTAGTTTGCATCCACTAGGAAACACACATCATCATAATGTTGTTCCACTAAGGATACAAGAATCCTCAATCTTTGCTTCATGGATTTCTTAAAATTCTCAAAATAACTAGTTATCACTAACTCAAAGTTATCTCCAAGTTGCTCAATCAATTTTGAATTTTTTTGTGCAATTAGCCTATTGGTCTTCCAAGTAACTTGACCAAAGGTGGGGAAGGTGTTTTGCATAGAAAAGAATACGAAAACAAGTAAAGAACCAAACTTGCACGATGCACTTTATCTTTCTTGATGGCCTCTAGGTTTTTTGATAGTTTTTGCAGTTGTAACTCGGCAAGGTCATAGGAATGGTCTCTTTAAATACTATCTTATAACCAAAATCTACTGCCATGCATGAAACACTATTCAATTAGCTAGATTGAAAGAACTTGTGAGCTATCACTTTCATTGCAAAGCCAACTAGGGGATCTAATATAGTATCAATAGACATCCCTATCTTATTCCATACAACACCTGTATTATTTTCAATGGTTTCCTTTGCATCACTTCTCATACTCTTAGGTCTATCAAGGGTAGTGTACCCTAATACTCAGTTTATAATCCTATTTGTGATATTGATTGGTCCACCTTCTAACCAAATATAATTGTTATGTATGCAACTCAGAATAATTCTAATCCATTTGGTCTTGAAAATTTGAGCAAAATCTAGGGCATGCGTTAACCCTTTCCATTCAAAAATATTATTCTCTTTGGTATAAAGACTCCATCATTAAAAAGTATACTATAGGCACCTCTTATCTGCATATCTCCTACTTGTCCAGTCTTTCCATTATAACATTAACTAACATCTAGGATCATGAGACCTTTTAGTGGTATCATAGATAATGCACCAGATAAATTTTTTTTGTAAGAAATTTTAGAAATAGCATGAAATAGAGGTTTCCTAACATCATTACTTATCAATTGAACATTGAAAACCTCTTTCTCCTCTTTTCTAACAATTACAGAAGAGCTAGTTTCCATTTTGATTACTTAGGGTTTGCAATAAATAAAATAGTGTAACTCAACAGTAGCTAAATACCTTTCAAATTTGATGAACTATGTCGAGTAGCAATTGAATTCAATTCAAAAACATTGGAATATTCTTTTGCAATTCACCTTCATGCTCTTCTTGTGCTCTTATAAACTCTGGTAAGTAAAAATGAGTAGAAAATTGACTATATAACCCTTCATATTCAACATGAAATGCTTAGGGCTAGTACAACTGTAAGCTTGGCTATCATAGGACTTTAAACACACTTAGTTAACATAGCGAGCTTGACACTTACAATGTCTCCTTAACTCATCTATAACTACTATTCCTCTCCATGCTCAACAACAACAATGGAATCTTCTATGCTCAACACCAACATAGAAAGCAACAAAACTATAGATTTCCTCTAGGTTCTAATCACTACATTGCATCTTAATTCATGCATATATGATCTTTTCAGATCTTAGATTCTTGGAACTAATGTATAATATGACTTTTCAAATATCAGTCCCACACATACCTTTTATTGTCTAGTTGGCAGTGATGCGATTACCTAATCCATTGGATGAAGTGACCTTATCTAAGCTTGATGTACTAAATTATTCCTTCTTTTTCCATGTTTTGTTCATCCGTAACTTTATCTTCTCAACATTGACCTTTTCTTTGCCTTTACTGGTTTCATTACTCGACGTCAATGGCCTAGTTGGACAGTTTCTGTTGACATGACTAGTCTCGAGACACCTAAAGCATGTAGGTTTACTCAACCATCTATTGTAGTTTCTTTTGAAATGTATTCTACTGCAATTCTTAGGAACATGTTGATATTCTTGACAATAGTGACAACTATACCTTTTTTTGTAATCCCAATCATAGGAATTTCCATTTTGTTGTACCTTTGTCTTCTTGTTTGATGTCCACTTGGCCTTAGATTTGCATTCATATGTTTTGTGTCCAGACTTCTAATAGTTGTAACAATATTTCTCAAATCTCTGAGAGCTCATGGTCTTGGTCTTGCATTCATTTGCTTGATGTCCTTGTTTGTTGTGGTTGTAGTAGTATCCATTGTAATTCTTCTTGGGGTTCTGGTTGATAGTTTTGCTCCTACAAACACTTGCTGTATGATCCAATTTTCCACAGTTATGAAAAGTAGGTTTTTAGTTCTTACCTTTGTTATTCATTTTCTCAACACTTGTAGATGAATCTCCTTTATCAGTATTGGTGTATCCCAATCTAGTAGTATCATTGTTAGGTCTTGGAGATTCCATCAATGTATCAAAGTGTTTGATGGCTTCACTTGGTTTTTTGAATCTTTCAATGAAATCCTTCTTTGTTCTTAGTTTATTTCTAAGTTGATCATTCTGTAATTTTAGGGTTGTGATCTCAATATCCTTTCCATTCAATTCATGGTTTGCACGCATCAATTGATTCATTGTATCCAATTGCACGTTAGAAATCTTTCACACATCTGATGTATTCTCTTCAAGTCTATTAGTCAGTATCTTTTTGTTATTTTCAATCATGACTTTTTCTTCCTCAACTTTCTTTTTCTATTTAGTCACCTCACATAGCAATACTAATTGGACTTATTTTTCTATCTTAAGATTTTTTACCTCTTTAGTTAGAGCATTTTTCTTTTTCATTAGATCTATAACTAGTGCATCAAATTCACTTGAGTTTCCATCATCAAAATATCCAATAGTGTCTTATTCTTAGTATTGAGTGTCAATTTGTTGAATAGCCAGTTCTTTTCTTGCTTGCAATGAACACTGCAATTCATCTCTTGCCTCCTTGAGTTGATGTAGGGCAAGCTGTATTTCAATCTTATGGTTCTCAATAGTCTTTCCTCACTTGTAGACTTCCATCTTCAAGATCTTACCTCCAAAGCTGTAAAACTTTCCTTTCTAGAGAACAAAGCTTTGATACCAATTGTTAGAAATAACAATGGGAAAGTAAGTTTTGGGGGTTAATCAAAACTTAAAACTTTTGCCTCTAAAACATATCACCAAAATCCATCTCATAACTTAACATGTAAATTGAAATAACATAACATGCATCACATCCATAGCATAAAATAAATAACACATGACATAGTAAATTGGTTACCCATAAACCCTCCAATGAGAAGGTAAATTGGGGGGGATGACACCCATAAATATTCACTACTGTAGTTGTAAAGTGTGGCCTATTATGGCTACAATGTGTTTGATCACAATCTATGATCTACCTTGTGAAACGTCTTCCCTATTAAAGGCTTACAAAGATTGTTAGGTCTCACCTTATTAGAGGATTTAAAATTACAATAAAGAAAGCACTCAGTTAAGAGATATACAAAGGCCTGTTAGGACTACTTGGTTAAGAGATTTTCTCCCTGTCACCTCTTAGAGTGATTCATCACCATTATTCTTTGGTTATCACCTTACTTCTTGATGTCAAATCTTCTCCTTACTGATTAAACCTTGATCCTCTTGATTAGATATCTCTTCTTTGTCCTTTCACTTCTATACTCTTTTCTTCTCAAACTGATTCTTCAATGCATAGCTTTGTCATAGCCATCTCACCCACCATGAATGCTCTCTCTACACTTAGCATTCATTTCATTACACACACACACAAACTCTTTAGGGTTTTCCTTGTTAAGTGAGTATTGGTGGCGATGGATTAGGTAAGAATCAACAATAGAGGTTGATGGATATTTTTTCCTTAGGCTTCCCTTTATTTGAATGGTTACATGTACTACATAGGGATTCACAATATACCTCCATACTTATCTTTCATAATTGTAAAATATGTTAATGTTGGCCCAAAAATTGTTTACATAGAAGTTTGTGCCATTACAAACAACTATGCAAAAAACTGTTCACTTGGCATCTAAAAACTTTGATGCTTGGCCTTCAATGTGCTCCTAATGCTATAACTCAACTTCTAAATATCTTGACACTCTCTATTTACTCGACACTTGAATCACTTGGTATGTATAGTCAGCTCAACACTTGAGTGATTGCTTTACATGTATTGGCTAACAACTTATGCTTGACATGCCTTGATCACTTAGCTCACACTGATTTCTTAGCTCGCTCTGATCACTTGACATACACTATGTGCTTAGCTTGCATTGTAATTCTACTAGATTATGACCAAGTGTTTTGTCACTACCTTGTCAAAACCAATGTGAGATTAGCAATTCATAGAGTCACCTAGAACTCTAACATGGTATCAAAGCTCTCAAGGTGTAAAGACCCCTTCTCAATAACACTAATTTTGGCTTGATTCAATTGTGGGTGTAGATGGACATCATAATTTCATAGTTTATTTGGAGAAGTCTAGGTTTTAATATAATTTATGACTTTCTAATATAGGTCAAATTTAAAGCTTGCTAGTGTAAATCAGAGGTTGATATCATATTAAAGGAGTTCTTAAAACCCCTAAATTGACTTTTGTTTCATCCAAATAAGATATCTAAGCCTAAATCTAGATCCATTTAAATTTTGTAAGTGTGGTGTCCGCAATTTGAAAAATAATAAATTTAGAGGTGATTTTCAAAAAGTGATATCTCAGTTATATAGAATCCTTTCTTGGAGGAGTTTTTTAATTTTTGGAGTATAATGACATGATCTACATAGTGGTGGAGGTTATTTATAGTCTCTATTCTTGAACATTTATGAAAGTTGAAAATAAAAAAATTTACGACTTTGGAGGCCTCATTCGGGGTCATATGAACTCCTGTTTAAGCACAAGTTTTTTTTATAAAGTACACAATTTTTTTGTATTTTTTAGATATGATATTTTTTTAGTGACTGTGATAAGAAATTTTTCTTTTAGAATTTGACATAGCTATTCAATTATAATGCATAGGCCTTATTTTGGTTCTTTGCATGGTGATCTATGTCTACTATAGCCTGATTGTGGGGTGTAATCATTTGTGATCTCAATTTATAATATGAAAAATATATCAATGATACAATCATAGGATTTGGTATATTTTATAGTATAATATATTTGACTAGTGATAGTTATGAGTCATGAGTCATGAGAAAAAGGAATCATCACACATTATAGATGGCATGATATATTGCCTCATATTTAACGCTCATTCCTAAGCCAAAGGAAAAGAGGAAGAAAATAGTTTTGGAAGATAAAAATGGTCATATTAAAGGAGTGATAGGTATGTGTCCTTTTTCATATTTACACCTTTGAATCTATGCCAAAATAAATGATATTCAATGCCCATACACAATTTGGAAAGTTATTTGGGAGCATTTTAGAGATCTTCATGTTCTCCCATTCCCAAATGGTCTTGTTGTAGATTATCTAAGACTACTTGATGGTAAAAATAATATTCCGTATGATGATGTAGATACACTATATGATATTGAATATAATTCATATATTGAGAGTAACAAATATCCAATGATTCCTCTTGCGACTCCTACTTCTCCAGATGAGATCACATATTCATATCTTTTTGGTTATTCCAAAGAGTCATTGCAAGATATATTTATTTATCTTCATGATTGGGATTCCTATTTTATGGATATAGGTTCATTATTTATGGAGTCTCACATTTCATATTTGGATGATATATTTGAGGGGGCTTCTCTTCTCTTTGGTGATAGTTTCATCACAGTAGGAATTGATACTTTTTCACCTTCTTTGGAGATTAGGGCTCTTGATTCTTAAACTTGACTTGGTTTTTCACATTTCATAGGTCATCTTAATGATGTGATGGAATCTCTTTATTTTGAGAGACATATTTAGTATTCAAAGATCCATACTTGTAGACCTTCTTCCTCCTTCCATTTTCACATGGATGGATTCTTCATTATTTGATGTATTTGTTTCTTCCTAAGGTGAGACATATTGCTTGTAGGCATTGTATTCTCTTTTGTTTGCAGGTACACTTTATCAGCATTGGGGTTTCTTCATTATGGTGGGGATATCATATTTTCTACTATCCTTCTTATGGGGGGATAATTATTTGTATATACTTGATGTATATATTTTGTGGGGGTATTGAGTACAAGATCCATCCATGCATTTATTTTTACTATCTCTTTTTGGGGGAGGGTTTTTCCCATGAGGTTTTCCCTCTTTCTCTTCATTATGAGAGACTGCATTTCATGTATTTAATTACATATTATACATGGGTACCTAACATGGCCTAGTAGTCTGGACCCATCTTGTATTGTGAGTTTAAGTGCATTTCCCCAAGTTGCAATCAAGGAGGATGTTGGTGTCATTAAATATTCACTAATTACACTTTACTTAATCTTTCTTAAGATAATGCATTGAATTCTAGTTTTTCATTGAGACACCTAGGAGTTTGAACCTTAATTAAGAACATGGTGTTGGATAATTCTACTCTAGGTGGTGATAGTTGTTATCTCATATGTGAGATCTACCTTTAGTGAACATATCACATTATTATCCTCATCATTTCATAGAATTCATTGTATAATGGAGGATGATCCACCTTTGGTGGACATGTGATTCCACCTTATGTAGGTGATAGTTTATTTGGTTCTTATCATTGTCTCTTATCACCTTGCCTATATATGCAATCCCATTATTCATATTTCATCATGTCCAATAATTCATTGATTTCCATTACCAATAATATCATCCTTGCATCTAATTTAATTATCTTACCAATATCTTGTGGAAGTTACCTTGGCCTTTCATTTGATCATGGGCTGTTGTAGAGTCACCTAAAACTCTAACATGTTGTTATAATTAAATATTTACTATTTACACTTTATTTAAGTTGCTTTGGATAATGAATTGCATAGTAGTTTGTCATTGAGAAACCTATAAGTTTGTACCTCAATTAAGCACATGACTTTGGAAAAATCCACTTTAGGTCATGATAGTTGTTATCTCATATGTGACATCCATATTTAGTATACATATCACATTATCATCCTTATAATTGCACATACTTCATTTCATAATAGAGGATGGTCCATCTTTTGTGGACACGTGATTCTACCTTGTGTAAGTGATAACTTGTCTAGTTCTTATCATTGTCTCTTATCATGTTTCCATATATGAAGACCTATTTTGTACGTTTCAATCATGTCCTATAATCCATTATTTTCCACTATTAGTTATATCATTCTTAGATCTTAATGCAATTTTATTTCCAATCTCTTGTGAAAGTTATCTTGGTCTTTTATTTGACCTTGGGGGTGTTGTTGTTGGAGACTTACAATTGGAATAATTTTTGTTTTTTTATTGATGTCAAACAACTGGATGAGACATATTGCTACCTAATCTAAATGTCATATCCATTTGATTAATGAAGAGGATTTGAGAGTTACTCATAACTATAGCATCTAGAGGAAAGGTTGAAGTTATGAAAAGGAAGTAAATATTGATATTTGATTAGATAGATTTTGATAAAGAAAAGTAATTGTTTATGTCAAGAAAGCTAAGCCAAGCCAAGAAAAAGAGTAAATTACTAAGGAGTGTCGAGTAAATCTAGTGTCAATTGAGCCACAATTAGTGCTGAGAAAATCTAGTTTTGATCGAGCATTAGCATCAATTGAGAAAGTTAGTTGATGCCAAGCTAGAAAGCTTAAAAAATGACCAAGTATTTTCATGTTGACCGAGTGTCAAAATTCAGTGATTGTCAAGTGATAGTAAAAGATCAAATTCAAAGGAATCGTAAGATCAAGCTGAATCAGTTGATTTCTTAGGAGTTGTAAAATTTGCTGAAGATTAGATTAATGATTTGGATCATTGAATTCAAGATGGTGATTAGGTAAAGACCCAATAGAAGGATTCTAGAGAAGTTTCTAAAGGATGATCAAGAAGTTATATAGATACATTGAATCGAGTTGAAGTTGATCATAAACCCTAAGATCTAGGATGGATGTAGAAAAAAGTAAAGCATAAATTGCCTATTTAAAGGGCTATATGAGCCCAACCAATGTGTATGAGAGAGTTCATAGATAGAGAAAGGTTGATCAGAAGAACACAAGAGTGTCAATGCAAAGCTAAAGGAGAAAGCTTATAGATGTGATACTATTAT
Organism: Cupressus sempervirens; assembly: GCA_028749045.1. NCBI lineage: Eukaryota > Viridiplantae > Streptophyta > Pinopsida > Cupressales > Cupressaceae > Cupressus > Cupressus sempervirens. The sequence goes on from CM053785.1 coordinate 485,275,285, forward strand.
TGATAAGTGATTTTGAGTAGAAGGCTTATGTGTTGATGAGAAGAGTAGACTGATTTCTTGAAGGGTGTCTAAGAAGATCAAGATTAAAGATGACAATGGAAGGATTATCAATGAACTAGCATAAGGACTGAACAGAGATTTGATCCAAAAAAATTGAGTTATAATCACACAGATCAAAACCTACTATTTTCTTTCTTATCATTGTAAATAGTTTGTATTAAAATCCTTTTAACAGAGGTGAACCTAACAGTCATTGGAAGACTTAATAGTCCATGTAAATTCTTTAACTAGGTGACATTCTAAATAGAATGATCAAAGTCCTCTTACAAGGCCACTCCTAACAGAGTGATTAAATCCTCTAACCAGGTCACATTAGTAGTGTGTATTGTAAACCTTTAATAGGGTTGGCTCCTAATAGAGATCACTTTGAAAGAGTGAAAAATAGTGACATGTTGCTGATGGTTTTGCCTAGATTGAGTTTCCATGTAAAATCTTAGAGTCAAACTATGACTAACATCTTACATGTGATGATGTTTTTCATTATGCAATGCAAGTTAAGTTTATGACAGTTTTATAGTACAGGCTGAGCAACAAAAAGTTAAGAAGGATCAACTAAACATTGATGCGTTTAATGTTTAATAGTTCAAGTGGTACATATAAACCTTGAGTAACTGATTCACCCCTCCTCTCATTTATTCTAAACATCTCTAAAAATTGTTATTAGAGCTTAGTTCTTACAGATAAAATTTTGAAGGTACTTAAAGCTAAAGATGATGACAAACAAGATAGATGTAGCTAAGCTGAATAAGAACTCTCCTACATGGCAGACCCTGATGAAGCTACACATATCCAATATCAGTGATGCTGCTATCAATTTTATGAGAAATGAATATGTAGAGGTAAAAAATCCTCCTCTGACTGCTAAATAATTGATACATAAGTTAGATCACAACCAAGCAATGTTGGAGATTACCTCAGCCCTAAGCTATGCCGAGTTGATGACCTAAAAGGCTACAATACTGAAAAGAAGATGTGGAATAGCCTAAATACCATATATGGAGGTGATGAAAATGTACTAAGAGCCAAAGTACAAAGTTTGAGAGGTAAATTTGATGATATGAGAATGATGGAAGGTGAGAACATAGTACAATAATACACAAGAGTTAAATAGATTGTTAATGTTATTTGAGGAGAAAATGGAACAATTGAAGATAAACGTGTGATAAGCAAGGCATTGAGGACTTTATTCCCTATCTATGTCATTAGAGTATCTACAATTCAAGAACTCAGATGCACACCAGGTAATAATTTGACCTTAGGTGTAGTTGGTAGAATTTGAGATGTCTAATTTTGATAAGTACACACCTGCTACCACTAAATCCGCTTTCAAGTCACAACTAATCCTTACTAAGAAGAAAACATGTCAAAAGTGAAAGTGATAGTTCTGATGATGAGATTGATGAACTTGAAGCCCTCATTGCAAAAATTTTTGGAAGAGGAAGACATAGATATAGGTAAATTACCTATCATTTGTTTTTCATGCAACAAAGTTGGTCATATTGTTTCTAGATGTCTTGATAGAGAAGATAAGGATGAAAACAAGGAGAGCAAGTACAAAGGATGAAGAGGTGAAAAAGACTACAGAAGAAGCTATGATGAGAAAGGTAAGAAATATTGTTATATTTCTAAAGAAAAGATTGATAATGAATCTGAGAGTAATGATGAAGAAGTTGTCTATGTTGCTATGAAAGAAGAGTCCGATGAAGATAATAAAATTGCATTAATTTCTTATGTGAACAAAAGTGATAGATGTATAATTGATAGTGGATGTTCCAATAATATGACTAGTGACAAAGAAAAATTTGAAGATATTGGTCCACACAATAGTGGATGTGTTAAATTTGGTAACGGTATCCCATGTGTCATAAAAGGTAAAGGCACTAATCAATTGACTAAAAAGATAACATGTGAAAATGTTTATGAGGTTCAAGGACTTAACTACAATTTGTTGAGTGTTTTATAACTAAAAAAATAAGGTCACAGAGTTGAATTTTACAATAGGAAGACCAAGATACATGATGGTGATGGTAAGCTAATTGGAACTGGTGAGCAGACAAGAGGCAACTTATTCTATCTAGACCTATCAGAAGAGACATGCATGTTGGCACAATAAGAAGATGCTTGGTTATGGCACAAGAGATTATGCCATGTGAATTTTGACAATTTGGTGAACATCAGTAAGATGAATAAAGTAAGAGGATTTCCTAAACTAAAGAAGCCTGGCAATGCTATGTGTAAACAATGTCAATTGGGAAAGATGAACAAGTCTAGTTTTAAGAGTAAAACATATACTACCAGTGATATTTTGGAATTGGTTCATATTGACCTATGTGGACCCATTGGTGTTAAAAGTTATCATGGAGATCAATATTTCATTCTATTTGTGGATGACTTCTCTAGCATGATGACTGTAATATTTCTTAGAGTTAAAGAGTTAAATTTGATGCCTTTTAGTTATTCAAGTGTTATTTATCCAGAGTTGAAAAATAAATAAGGAAGAGTTTGAAGTGTTTGAGATCTGATAGAGGTGGTGAATTCATTTCACATGAGTTCAAATCATTCTACAATGGTAGAGGAATCAAAAGACAAATGTTAGCACCAAGGACCCCTCCTCAGAATGGGATAGATGAAAGAAGGAACATATCAATTATGGACTATGCTAGAACACTAATGGTGGAGAAAGGCATATCACAAAAATATTAGAGAGAAGCAATTAGTACTGCTATCTATATCTTGAATAGAGTTCAAATCAAGAAAGTTACTAATGCTACACCTTATGAACTATGGTATGGTTATGTTCCCAATTTTAAATATTTCAAAATCTTTGGAAGTAGATGCTATATATTAAAAGATAATAAAGATGAAAAACTTGATGCAAAAAGTGATGAAGGCATAATCTTAGGTTATTCCACAAAAATAAAAGCTTATAAGTGTTTAAATTCTAACACTAACAAAGTTGTGAAAAGTGCACATGTGAGAAATTGTGAGCTTGTAGAAAAAGGTGATGCATCATGTAATGAAGAACTTGAAGACTATAGTATATTCATCTATGTGGATGATGATGCTCCTAACACTCAAAATAAATAGACAAATCAAGCTACAAGTTTCTGTCAGACAGGATATGATGGAGTGGAAATACAAATTGTCAAGTAGCAAAGAGTGGGTGCTGAGCAACAAATTGTAGATGCCGAGTCACAAACAAGTAATGCTAAACATCAGATAGTGAATGTCAAGCATTCAGAAACTAAACTAGAATAAAAAAAAAAAGAGGAAATGAACTTGAGATTATTTTTTAAAATGAAGCTGAAGAAATGCCAAGAATAAAGCTACCTATATTAGCAAAATATGTGAGAAGACATCATAAACCTCATCAAATAATTGGAGATTCTGAATCAAGTGTTGTGACAAGGAGAAAACTCAAAGGTGAGACATGCTTATTATGTGAGTTTGAGCCTAAATCAATAAAATATGCTTTAGATTATGAAGATTGGATACATGCTATGAACAAATAAATTGACTGGATTGAGAAGAACAATACTTGGACTTTAGTGCCATGACCTAAAGACAAAAATGTCATTGGGACAAAGTGGGTTTTTAGGAACAAGCTCAATGAAAATGGTGAAGTAACAAGAAACAAAGCAAGATTGGTATGCAAGGGTTATGCACATGAAGGAGTTGACTATGGAGAAATTTTTGCTCCTATGGCTAGACTTGAAGGAGTCAGAACTCTATTTGTATACTCAATTTACAAGAACTTTAAGGTATATCAGATGGATGTCAAATATGCATTTCTAAATGGTATATTGGAGGAAGAAGTATACATTGAAAAACCTAAAGGATTTTTAGATCTAGACAAGAAGAATATGGTATATAAACTAAACAAATCTCGTTATGGATCAAAGCAAGCACCAAAAGCATGGTATAAAAGGTTACATAACTATTTAGTGAAAATTGGTTTTGAGAGAACAAATGATAACAACAATCTATACTTGAAAAATAGAAAGAATAATGAAGTACTATTATCTGAGATATTTGTTGATGATATCATATTTGGAGGAAGAGAAGTGCTATGTAAATCATTTGTTGATGAAATGAAAAAGGAATTCAAAATGTATGTGTTTGTTGAGATCAAATTCTTTGTTGGTTTACAAGTGTCCCAAATGAAGTTTGGTATTTTCATTTCACAAACTAAATACATCAAGGAAATATTGAAGAGTTTTGATATGGAAGATTCAAGACTAGTGAGTACACCCATGTCTATAAGACATAAGCTATCTAAGACTGATGATTCTACTGATGAGAACCAAACCCTATATAGATCTATGATAGGAAAATTGCAATATGTTCACAATAGACTAGATATTACATTAGCAGCTAGGATTGTTGCTATATTTTTAGCAAATCCTAAAGATAATCACATGATGGTTATAAAAAGGATAATGAGATATTTGAAAGGTACAAAAGATTATATATTATACTACAAGAGAAGTGATAGATTTGAACTAAAGGTTTTCACTAACTCAGATTGGGAATGAAATATTGATGATAGGAACACCACTAGTGGAGGTGCATTCTTTCTAGGAAAGAGATTGGTGTCATGGACAAGTAAGAAAAAAATTGTATTTCCCAATCAACAAATCAAGTTGAGTGTGTGGCAACTATAGTGAACTTTTCAAATATAATTTGGAGTAAGAAATTGTTGAAAGGCATGAAAGAAAAGATTACATATCTAGTAGTTATCTATTGTGATAACACTAGTGCTATTAACATTTCAAAGAATCTAATGATGCACACTAAGACAAAGTATATTGCTATCAAGTATTACTACTTGAGAGAACTAGTTTAATACAAAGAAGTGAAGCTAGAATATGTGAGTACCAAGGAACAAATTGCTGACATATTCACAAAATCATTACCCAAAGATGCTCATGAATATTTTAGAGGTATATTAGGGATCATTCCCTTAACTAAGGCTACTTAAGAAGCCAAGGTTCAGTTCATCACATGTGATACACATCCTATTTTACATAGTGGTGCAAGACAACTCTACTTTGGGACATGCCTAACGAAGAATACAACATACAAAGATTACTCATAGTCAAATGACAAGTATCAGAAAGATAAACCTCAGAGGGAGAGAATCATGAAAGAGAGCAAATTGACAGAGGGAGTTTGATAGTTTGAATGGATGAGACTAGATGAGAATCAAAATACAACTAAGGATAGTGGTCACTCATGGAAGTGAAATCTTTTGGATTGTATGATAACTAAGTTATTAATAGTACTTTTGATATTTGAGATGTTGCCATCAATGCCAAAGAGAGAGATTGTTGGAAACTTAAAATTGGAACAATCATTATTTTGTCATTGATGTCAAATCTATGGATGAGACATATTTCTACCTAATCTAAATGTCATATCTATTTGATTGATGAAGAGAATTTGAGAGTTACTCATAACTATAACATCTAGAGGAAAGGTTGAAGTTATGAAAATGAAGTTACAATGGATATTTGATTAGATAGACTTTGATAAAGCAAAGTAATTTTTTATGTCAAGAAAGCTAAGCTAGCCAAGAAAAAGAGTAAATTAATAAGGAGTGCTGAGTAATGCTAGTGTCAACCAAGCCATAGTTAGTGCTGAGAAAATCTAGTGTTGATCAAACATTAACATTGACCAAAAAAATTAGTTGATGCCGACCAAGAAAGCTTAAACAATGATCGAGTATTTCCGTGTTGACTGAGTGTCATGATTTAGTGATTGCCGAGTAATAGTAAAAGATCAAATTCAAAGGAATTGTAATATCAAGCCGACTTAGTTGATTCCTTGGGAGATGTAAAATATATTGAAGATTAGATTAATGAGTTGGATTATTAAATTCAAGATGGCAATTAGGTAAATACCTAATAGAAGGATTCTAGAGAAGTTTCTAGATGATGATCAAGAAGTTGTACAAATACATTAAATCGAGTTGAAGCTGATCATAAACCCTAAGATCTATGGTAGATGTAGAAAATGGTAAAGAAAAAATTTCCTATTTAAAGGGATACTAAACTAAACTTATGGTGTCGTGTCCAGTCAAACCTAGCCCAACCAATGTATATGAGTGAGTTCCTATACATAGCAAGGTTGATCATAAGCACACAAGAGTGTGAATGCAAAGCTAAAGGAAAAAGCTTGAAGATGTGATGCTGTTATTGATAAGTGATTTTGAGAAGAAGGCTTATGTGTTGATGAGAAGAGTAGAATAATTTCTTGAAGGGTATCCAAGCATATCAAGATCGGAGATGACAATGAAAGGCTTATCAGTGAACCAACATAAGGACTGAAAATAGATCTGAACTAGAAAATGTGAGTCATAATCAGATAGATCAAAACCTGCAATTTTATTTCTTATCATTGTAAACAATTTGTATTGAAATCCTTTTAATAGAGGGTGACCTAACAGTCATTAAAAGACTTAATAGTTTGTATAAATCCTTTAACTATGTGACATTATAAATAGAATGATAAAAGTCCTCTTACAAGGCCACTCCTAATAGGGTGATTAAATCCTCTAACCAGGTCACATTTAATAGCATGTATTGTAAACCTTTAATAGGGTTAGTTCCTAACATAGCTCACATCAAAAGAGTGAAAATGAGTGACATGTTGCTGGTGGTTTTTACCAAATTGGGTTTTCACTTAAAATCCTAGTGTCAAATTGTGATGAATGTCTTATGAATATTTTAAATGTGATGATGTTTTTCATTATGCAATTCAAGTTAAGTTTATGATAGAATTACAATATAGATTGAGCAAAAAGTTAAGTAGGATTAGCTGAACATTGATGTGTTTAATGTTTAATAGTTCAAGTGGTACATATAGACCTCAAGTAACTGATTCACCCCCCTCTCAATTATTCTAAATATTTCTAATAGTTGTAGAGTCACTAAAAAATCTAACATAATTGAATAATTTATAGATATATTGTTAAAAATACTAGAATGATAACCTACTTAAAATTGGTTGAAGAATGTTTCTACCATTTGAAAGGCCCACACTAGTACCCTACTATAGATCTTGATGGAACACATATGATTATGAGTTAATTAGGTTATGACTGACATTTTTTTGTTACTAATAATGAGTTATGAGAATCTATTAGAGACTATAGTAGATTTTGGTTATTATAAGTGTAATACCCATTCAAAAATTTTAAATCATGTGAAAATGAGACTCAACATGTTCACGCTGAGAACCTAGTCACGAGATTCAAGGTATGATTTACTAGACAATTAGGGGAGATGAATTAACATTCACCCTCGTAAGAAATGACAATGAATATAGATCATATGATAACAAAATATAATGATTGCACTTGAAGATTGGTTTTAAAATATGATGACATAATTTAGAGACATTGAATGGCATTAGAATTAACCCTAGGGGCACACACACCTCATAATGAGACAAAAAGGACATTGTTAGAAATATTATTTTGGTTAGCTAATTTGAAAGGATATTAGATAACAGGTCTACACAATATTGATTTTCACTTATGACATATATACTAAAATCCATTTTTACATGTTTTAATAATTCAATAGATATGACTTCAATGTTTCATTGTTATGATAGACAAGGATTATGATGGTATTTAGAATGGTAATTTTGTTATGATTAGAAAGATTAATGTTATACATATCTTGATATTTCAAGGTTTTGAATATTTTATGGAAATGATTAGATGGAAGTAAATTGAATATGTTAATGCAATTAAGTGATATTGGATTATTCTACACTTAGCTACATGTATTTCTATATTATTTCATTGGGCTACTGACATTAAGTTGAGTGTGCAGGAAAGTTGAACCATGGAGATTATTCGGGGAAACAAGGTTCAACCTATGTGAACACAGTAAAGCCAAGGTGAATCTTTGAAAGATTCAAAACCTTGTTGTAATGTGATTGTGCATGGGTGTTATAAGTTTAAAGATCATGGTTAATTAGTGACATGTCATCGTGATGTGTAAGTATTTAATGTGTGTGTCATTTGACACTTGTGTTTTTTATGTGTAAATGACATGTCATGTAGGATTTTGGGGCATGAAGTCACTTAACCTAGACTTAATCCCATTATGAAATTAAGTTAACCCACCTTGGAGATTGTTAGGATGAGTCACCTTCATGATGGAATTCAAACTAAATTGATAGGAACTTTAGAGGGCCTAAAAGTGGTTCCTAGGTGTCATTTTGGTGAAAATAAGTTACCCACATGGTAGTAGTATAGGTTGGGGGTCTAAATATAACCATAAGTTAGCGTAGGGGACTTATGAGACCCTCTAAACTAGTCATTTTCAAGCCAATTCGAAAATAGAGTGTCACATGACTTTTGTCCTCATCCCTTCACTTGGGTAAGTTCCTATTGGTAGAAAGGTACAAAGGTGTAAGAGGGGTAGGTGGGGATGGAAGTGGAGGTTCTTTTAGGGAGCTTTTGCCAAACTGAGAGGTTGTTCACCCACTCTCTAATTGTAGAGACAGATAAGGTTTTGGGAGAGGAAGCTTGGAAGTGAAGGAAGGAATGATCTTGATCACCATTTGATAACCATAGCTTGGAAGGAGGTTAGTGCTTCATGCCATGTTTTTTTTTATCTCATGAAAGTTGAAGATGAAAATTGTAAGAGTGCTTCCTATAGGATCTATGTGTTTGATATGGTGCATGTTGTAAATGTTGTGTATGTGAGTGAGCATACTAAATCTATATTGCATTTGGTTTTGTTTTCTTGGATTGTGGTTGTGGATTGAATGTTGTGTTGGGTGTGAAGGCTTCACTCACCCTTGGTAGGGAAGGGAAGCCTTGGGGTGAAGGGGTTAGTTGGGCTCAACATTGAAGTTGAGAAATCCTCCTCTTGGAGAGGGGACAATTTTCATGGAGTATGGGCTCCATTGAAGCCATATGCCTTTCTACTATTCCATGGGAGGTATAAGTGAGGATGTGTGAAGAGGAGTAAGTGATGATAGCCTTGTTGAGGCATGTTCTTGGAAGCATTATTAAAATATTGCAAGTGAAAGAGTTGTTATTTCACAAGGATACAAAATTCTCCTCCTTGAAGAGCCCACCTTCACCCAATGTTCATGATTCCATTTGTGAATCATTGTGCAAGCCTTGGTTGGGGATTTCAAATGTGTTGTTAAACTGTGATATTCATGTTGGTTCTTATTATTGTGATGTTGTTTGAATGTATCCCGATTGACCCTTGTTTCCCCTAGCACAGGGGTGGCCTCCTCAAGGCCTAGGTTGGGAGTTGAGCTTCCATGGTTCTACAATTTTGATCTTTGCAAGTTTTTGATGGACTTGGATACTTGGAAGTCGTGAACATTTCATTGCATAAGGAAGTAAATACTGTTCCAAATGAGTTGATGATGGAGATAAAAACTCTATCTTGCTATGTGTTCTACTGGTGTTGTGTAAGAGTATTGTGTTGTTCATTCTCAAGTAACAATAGAAGGATTGTGAACATTTGTGTGTTGTAAAGATCTACCCATTTGTATAATTTTGCATGGTAGTTCACCACCTTTTTGTGCATCTTGGAAGTTATTGTAAGAAGTATACGATGTGGTTGAGAGATATGATGTCTTATTTTAAAGTTCTTGATCTCCTCCATGTTTATGTAGGTTTCCAAAAGGATTTGATATCATGAAAGAACTCTAATGGTAGGAGGATTATCCTCATTAAACTTTATTATCATCTTAGCTTAATGTTGCAATAATTGTATATGCAAATTTAGTTTTAATCCTTCAAAAGAGAATGCACTATTAGTTCTCGAGTTAATGGTTCCAAACTTCATAAGTTTTAGATAAAAACAATCAAATAGTATTATATATAATTTGGTTATGGAATATGAATATGTTTTTTCTTTGAGTCTAGTGTTCAAATGTTGAAAGAATTCATCAAACTAGACTATATATAACATAATAATAAGTAACTCCTAATTTATCATTACAACAACATAGTATGAATACCTTGAGCTATAGAAATAGGACAATAAATAGATGACATAGAATACATATAAGACTTAAGATATGAGTTTTCTGTAGATGCTATTTTTCGTCTTTGAAAAATGTACGGGGAAGGAAAATAAATCCCTTCCCATAATACAAACATTAAAATAATCAAAGAATATTCTGTAGAATCAAGTGCATCCACATTGATTAAAAAAAACCTATATTCTAAATGGCATAATTTAACATAATAAACACTCCAATGTATCAATGGCAATGGGGGAGGCTCATATAGGTCACGTGACTGCAAGTCACTATCTCACCAAATAAAGGAAATATAAATGAAAGAAAATATATATAATATCTATGAGGAAGTATAAAAAAATCTAACTAGTACCAGGTAATAATTAAAAAATAATACCTCACACCAATTTGATATATATACTTGCCTGGGTGACACATCTCTCATCACCAGTGAAATAAAGTTTCCATGAAGGAAAGACGTGGGTAGAGGGAAAGGGTAGTCATATCTGCCTTGGTAACATAACTTGCATTTTCTCCTAGGTGCTAGCAAATAGGTAAGAAACTTGTAAGATTAAATTTTTCTAACTTTCCACCTAGCCAGAACTCACATAGGACGATGGAGCAGCTTTGATAAGGTTGGGTACAAGTGAGAAAGTGGAGTGCCTTAAGACCAATAAGGATTCACTCCCCAACTTGGTGCCCAAGCTTTGGAGCTTGCAAATTGTTTTTTTTGCTATCTTCTTTCATGCCCCACCCCTAGGAAAGGGGACCCACACGTTGGAAAAGAGAGAAGATGGGTTGTGTTAGAAAGAAAGCCATGTCTTGGGATCTCAAATGTCAAACATTGTCCTTATGGCTTTAATGAAAGGAAGATATTCTTGATTATAATGTTATAGAAGGAGAGTTATGTGAGCACGTGACCCCATACCCATAAATTTTGAAATTGGAGTAGCAACTGAGTTTGCATGATTAAAGTTTAAGCAAATCACGAGTCAACCCTCCCTTAAGTGCAAATTTCCACTTAGACTTAGTACTATGGAAATGTTTAATTCGTGACATAAGATCCCATGGCCCTAAATGTGTATGATTTGTTAAATAATAAGATGGATTTAATAAATGGATTATTAACTTTAAAATTGGTATGAGTTTCATTAAGTTTGGGGGGTATTATCAAGGGCTCATTGTTAATAATTACATTGCATATTCGTAATGTATCCAAATAAATTAAGTAATAGATAAAGGTCTTTAGTTAATGGTGTAGTATTTAGTGTGTTGTTACGTAGAAATATATTTGTTATTAGTTAGTAAGCATATGTAGGGGCATTCAAATATTAGACGAATGGAGTTATTAATTGGGATGTATTGGGTGTATGTAGTTAAGTTAGTTAGCACAATATATGGGTTAGAATATGAATCAATTCATGGTACATATCTAAATTAGTAATTAGATAAGTGAATGAAATTTAGTTAGTAAGTAAATTAATTAAGTGGTATAGTTTGGAATTAGTAATTGGAAGAAATATTAGTAGAATTTAAAATTATGAAGGAAGAATCCTCTAATGAGATAATAGGGAGTAGTAGTTTAGAGAAAATAAATTAGCTAATTAAGTAATTGGAGTTAGCATGGTTTAGTTAGTATTTTTAAATAATGATAATTAGGTAGTAAGAGTTGGTAGAGTAGTTAGAATGTGTTCCACTTGTTAATTTCTTACTAATGAGTTGGTAGGAACATAGGACCAAGGTAGTTACATGTTAATAAGTGTTTAAATATGGTTATATAACCCGTCTTATGGTAACTAGCAAGTGGTAGAGGAAATTAATTGCTTTTGTGTGGAGTTACTTGTATATTAGAAATAGGTTTAACAGGCAATGTAGATCAGATTATATAAGGAATATAAAAGAGGATAAAAAAATATAAGCCTATATATATCCTCTTATTTAACTCAATTATGAGTATAAAATCAATATAGATTGGAATAAGGTAGACCTTGTGTTTCTATGGATGTTACATTGTAGATGCATAATGAGGCCCCTTTATATTAATCTAGGTTGTGAAACCAAAATATTACTTTATAGCTAAAGTATTATACACCTTCCTGTCATTCAACAACTAGAGAATAATAAGTGTGGATGTTAATGGTTATCGCAAATGACTTTCTCGTATGTCCTTTGATATTGTCCATTTAGAATTTAAGGCTAGTTGACTACATCGATGCAAGTCTTGATCATGTGCCTTAGTTAACATGACCTCACTCATGACTAGGATATGGATACTCTTGTAGTAAGAGTTAGAGTCAAAATCAAATTGAGATTTGAGCTTTTTCTCTGAACCTATTAGTACTAACACTCACATTTTCACATAGGACTTTGCTATGAGGGGTATCAAGGAGTAATGTACTCATTTTAGTCCAACCACTGGGAGGATACCCTTGATTAAGTTAATAACATTTAGAAACTTAACGAGACATAGTAGTACCATAGGGATCAGTTATCTGAGAGTTGCATAATAAAAACTTAGAGGCATAAGTAATTTTCAGTAAATTGAAAGGCTAAGTCAAGACATCAAATTGGTTATAGTTAGTAAAGATTAAACCTAATGATAATAATAAAAATAATAATATGATTTAAAAAAAAAATAGTGTGTTTTGCCTAGGTAAAATTAGGGCATGACACCATTCCATTTTGAAAATCCTCTAGCTCATATTTTATGCAAAGATTTTTCTTAGAGACAATTTTGGATGAAATATGTGAGGCCTCACCCTGGCCCATCTTAGCATAGCATACCAATTTAGTTGCATTTTAAATACTTTATATTTTTGAGACCTTGTTATACTTTAGACTTGTTTGGGACATTTATTCAGATTATTGGATACCATGTGATGATTACTATATGATGCTTATTTATGATGATTAAGACTTAGTATGTTGTTTGATGATTAAATTATATTTATGCTTCTAGTTTCCTATTCTATTGATGGATATGTAATCATGTTTTACTATAAATGTTAGATGAAATATATCATGTTTATTTGAAGATGTACATTAGTTTAGAAATGAAAAATTTTATTGCTTTTTTTTTGGAAAAGGTTATGTGTTATTTTAGTTATGGATGTAGAATTGATTTAGGATTTATATACATGCATATGATTTATTTATCTTGGACTACTGAGTGTGTAGGATATAACCATGGTAAAATGAAGAACCAAGACTATACCTTTGTGTTAATTAAGTGTAGACGCTTAAAATCATCCCAAACACTATATTAATTATTTTTTTTTCCCTTGACACTATAATTAATTATATATATCACGTTCCTCTACTTATTTAAACAAATTTATTTAATTAAATAGGTTCACTTCCCTAATGCATTTAAATTTAATTTAAATACTTCCCCTAACTTGTTAAATTTATTTAATGCATAGTGCTCCATAAATCCCTTTTTAAATAAATTCCAATTTATTTATTTTTCTCCACTTTATTAAATTCTCTAATCCTATGATTAAATTAAATTATATTTGATTTAATCCTAATCCCACCTAAAACCTAGCCTACCACCCATCACTCTCATCCTTCTAAGCCTACCTCTTGCTATATCTACTTTAGTAATCCTAACCTCCATTTTAACCACTTTTTAGCCCCTAAGTGGTTGCTCACACATGTGTAAACAACTCAATACCTAGAATCCCCCCTTTTATTAACTTCTCCAAAAGGACTCTTACATCCTTGTCCCCCACTCCTTTCCCCAAGGTTGCTCACACATGTGTGAGCACACCTTGGGTCACCCAAATCATAAAGGTTTATTTTGAATTTTGCATGGCTTGACTTTTAGCCCATGTGTCTCCCTTGTAGCACATATGTGGATTCCACATAGATTCCACCTCCTCAAGGTCTCTCTCAAGCCTACAAATAGAGCCCTTGTCGCAAGCATTTTTCATCTCCTCCATTGCATTGTTATCATACTAGTTTATGCTTAGAGCTTTCTAGTGATTTTAGAGATTATAGTACTAACCCTTTGGTAGTTGTTTAATTCTTGCATTATTTTGTATATTCATGGTAGGGTTGCACTCTTAGATTTATTTCTTGCATCCATTTCCATTTCCTAGAATGATTTTAAGAATGTCTTATTCCATAGCCTCCTCTTGAAGCATTCCTCACTTATATAGATTAGATTCATTCACATTTTCATCATCTTGGGATTCAATAGTTGTGTTTAAGGAGAGCACATCCACATCCCTCAATCTTGAGAACACCAACAAGGTCTCATTTGGGTGCCCTTGTTGAGTTGCTCTAAGGTTGCATGGTGAGTCTTTTCTATTGGTTGCATTAGTATAGTGAAACTCAAGTTAGTTAGTAGTTCTTTCAATTTTAATATTTATATATGCACATGATACTAACATTCATTTGTTTACATGTGCTCCTGACAGATTAAGTTTTCATGTATATGTTTTGGCACATCCGGTGGGACCCATGTACCTATTCTAAAATAAATTTGGCCAAAAAACACTTGGAGGTTTCTAGAAAAATAATGCACTATTGTATCTGTTTGGATGTAGTGTCATCTGCGAAGATGTTTTGTCATCTCCATAGATCATCATCTCCATAGTTTGGTGTCTATGCCATTGATAGACTCAAAATCACCTTAAAACTAAAACCAAAACTTGTTTCATCATCTATGCGATTTGACATCTCCACAAATTCAACTCTGTCATCTATGTTTTGGTGGCTGGGAGTTGTGTCATCTACGTGAACTGGCATCTCTGCCTCTATGAATATGAAGGATCTATCATTTACATTGTGGGTGGCTACAGTTTTGTAGTCTTAATTTTCTTTCATCTTCACTTCTTTGGCATGTGCAATGTTTGTCATATTTGATTCTCTCCTATCATCTGCAGTCTACAAGTGTAAGTATCAAGTATAACTTGCTCAATTCTATTCTACCATCTATGTTTAGTCATCTCCAATATTTTTCGTCTGTGCTTGCATTCTATTATCTCTGATATTTGATAGATTGGTTAATATTTTTAAAGTTCTTGATACTCAACTCATTATTTATTTGATATATAGGGTTACTGATCATATCTTATTGTAGGAGACAAACTTTGGAGGACTTTAGAATTAGGGGATAAATGAACTTGCATGATTTAACCATTTTTCCTTTGAATGAATGTTGTAAATAATTCATAAAGTCCAAAAAAAATCTTGAATGCATTTAAAAGTAACATTACTCACACAATCTTGAATGCCTTAAGAGAATTTACGCACCTTTTATTGGAATGAATGTTTAAATACAATCTAAAATGCCTTAAAGGAATTGACAATTTTTTAATTGGAATGGATGTGTAGAATAACAAAACACACTCTTGAGTGTCTAAAGGTCAAAGAAGAATGTGATGAAATATTTTAATTTGGGCTTAAAACATTCTCATAAAATCTCGAACACCTAAGGGACAAAGAAGATTTCTATGAAACATTTGGACTTGTTGCTTAAACTGAACACACTCAATCTTGAATGAATTAAAGGAACTTGCTCTATCCCTATTGATTTCCTTATGTTGATGCCAATTGATTTATTTTTGTTGATGAACCTTTGATTTATTATTTTGACAACACTGTCAAGTTTGAAACAATTTATTTTTGTTGATGAACCTTGAATTTATTATGTTGACGACATTGTCAAGTTGAAAAGAACTTTGCATGCTTAAACATGAGTGTCTTCAAGAGTAGATAGAAAATATAAAGCTTCAATTGTAAAAGAACAAGTTTCTTTTAAACCTTGAGGCCACTTACATATTTTCTCCTCTCGTGCCTTTGGGTGATCTTTAGTGCACAAGAAATAAGTGGTCTTGTTTTATTTTTAGGAGGCTTGCTTGGGATTTCATCATCCCTTGAAACAACCTCAACTTCTATGTTCTAGTGGAGTATAAATAGTGAGCGGTGAATCCAAAGACACCTCTCTTGGAAGTAAAATCTTGTCACTCTTGGCTAAGCCCCCAAGAACTTTATACCTTCAGGAAGTGAATGTGGATATTTGGGTTACCGCCTCCTCCTGGATATGTGGTATTAATTTCTTTCATCTATATATTTGGGCCTCACGCACCTTGTGTATATCAAGGACACACTCTAGTTGATCTTTGTACATCCTAGTTTAAGCATTAATATGGTTGTTGATGTGTTTAGCATGCTTGAGTGTTTAAAAGACAAAACCAATACACACATAAAACAATCTAAATGAGTGAAATGGTGAGCTAAACATTTAGTGAGAAAAATGGTTGTAAGTAGGTCCTTTTGACCTATGGCTATTTTCATAAGTCCTTGTACTTGGTTTGGTATTTAAGATTCATTGGGTATTTTCTTCCCAATATTTTTGTAAAATTCTTGTGCTTGGTCTTATAGTTGGGGTTATCTTGTTCCTTCCATGTGTGACAAAGTGAAACTTAAGAAGGTGAAGTTATCCAAATCATTTTCCTACAAGGAAAGAAAAATTCTAGCACACAATGATAAACAATTTTGATATGCCATCAAAGACATAAAAAAGGAAGAGGATAAGTAATATTTTTATGAGAGAATTTGTTCAATGCAAAACTCTAAGAATGGTCCAATTTCCCCAGAGTAAACCCAAGATTTCTATTTCCAAAGAGATAGGATTAGCTACCCACATAGTGACCATATCACCCTCATTTTCCAAATAAATCTATTCCCATCTCTTCTTTTTTTGAAGCTTCTATTCTTCCATTTGTAAACTTTCCTCTAGAGAGCATGATCATTTGAACCTTAATTCTTTGTCCTGAGAACATCTTAGTCACAAGACTTCCGACATTACAACACTAGACCTTTATCCACAAGAAAATGTTTATCATAGTTGCACTCACTCATTTGGGATCACAAGTCCATCTCCAAATATTGAGTTCTATATTTGGTGTCCTATCTTGCCTAAAGATCATTTGTCCATCTTTGATAGGAAAAGGATACTTTTATCCTAGATCACACTTGGTTTGTAGAATCAAAAGGTCTTTTGTTCACATTTAGGTTGTTTTATGCTCTAGTCATCTTCAACACAACAATAGATCATGAAACCCTTGAGATAGTTTCCCTTTTTTCATATAAGTTTCAATTGCTCTCTCACATTTTATCCTTCCACAAGCTTTCACCCATTATTTTGGTTACAATTGTATGGTACAAACATGATCTGACAGATTCACATTTAACCCCATGTCTCATTTATTGGAATCACTAAGACAACAAGAGATGGAGAATCCTTTCCCTCCTCAATTAAACTCATTGGGGAACACATTTCCCCCTATTACAAACTTTTCTATGCCTAGCTAAACACCCACACAAGAACTAGAGAATCCCTTTTGAAACACCGCTATAGGCAGTAACACACATGATCAAGAAGAAGTGTACCAAGATGAAGACCCCATTGAAAATAATGACATTCCTAATAATGTTCATATATTTTTTGTAGACCCATATAACTTAGAAATGTTAGAAAAATCTGTTAGGGTGAACAAAACTGAGATCTTCCTAAACCTTGTCAAGAATGGTGTTAATGTCCCTAAGAGTTTTAATGAGAACACTTTGTTTACTCAAATCACCAAATATGGTGCTCCTATATCTCCAATCCCACCATAGCAAAGGAAAAAATCTTGTAGTGGAAACTAGTTCTATACCTACATCAACTCCAACACAACCCATGATCCAATTAAGTATAGGACACATTCAACAAATCATTAGTGCTATGCCCAACACAACTACACATGCCAATATTCTGTAGTCAACCTTGATAGGTCCAATTGTAGGATGCTTAAACATTGGGCAAGTAACTATCTAAAAAATGGTAGTCTTGACACAACCAATGTATTCCTCCTATTTATACATGCCAACAAGTATTTTAAAAACATATGTGCCAATCCCAATAGTCGCATATCAATACATTGGTCAAAGTGGTGCACCACCACCTCATAATCCACCACCACCCTCTAATCTATTTAGAAACTCATACAACTTTGAAGGTGGATTCAACATCAATTCACAACCATCACAGACATGAACAAACCAAGATTTGGCCCAAAAATTACATAAAATCTAAAGTTTTGTCCACAATATGAACAACAAAGGGATAAAAGATTTGTCTTTTGAGGAAATTGTGAAAAAAATTGAGATATTCCTAAACCTTGTCAAGGATGGTGTTAATGTCCCTAAGAGTTTTAATGAGAACACTTTGTTTATTCAAATCACCAAATATGATGCTCCTATATTTCCAAATCCCACCATAGCAAAGGAAAAAATCCTATAGTGAAAACTAGTTCTATACCTACATCAACTCCAACACAACCCATGATCCAATTAAGTATGGGACACATTCAACAAATCATTAGTGCTATGCCCAACACAACTACACATGCTAGTATTCTGCAGTCAACCTTGACAGGTCCAATTGTAGGATGCTTAAACATTGGGCAAGTACCTATCCAACAAATGGTAGTCTTGACACAACCAATGTATTCCTCCTATTTACACATGCCAACAAGTATTTTAAAAACATCTGTGCCAATCCCAAAAATCACATATCAATACATTGGTCAAAGTGGTGCACCGCCACCTCATAATCCACCACCACCCTCTAATCTATTTAGCAACTCATACAACTTTGAAGGTGGATTCAACATCAATTCACAACCATCACAAAAATGACCAAACCAAGATTTGGTCCAAAAATTACATAAAATCTGAAGTTTTGTCCACAATATGAACAACAAAGGGATGAAAGATTTGTCTTTTGAGGAAATTTTCCCTTTTCCATTTGATAGATCTATCAACATGATACCATTTCTTCCAAACTTTGAGATTCCCAAATTTGACAAATAAATAAGAGAAACATGTTTTGTCACACATCTCAAAGAGTTTTCTGTCTTATTTCAAGAAGTTTCTTGCAGTGAGGATTAACTTAAGAGGCTCTTCACAAGAAGCCTTGGAGGCCCTACACTTGAATGGCTAATGAACTTATCCAGAGGTTCCATCACCTCCTTCAATGACTTGATAGGAAAATTCATAGCTCAATATTCATACAATATTGAACATTGTGTCTACTTGAGTGATTTGTGCAACACAAAAAAAATGGTGAAACCATTTCTCATTTTCTTCAATGGTGGTGGCACTTTACAAATCACATGCTCTACAAAATTGAAGATTCCCACCTTGTAGAAATATTCATCAAAAAAATGATTCTAGAGATGTCTTTCCAAATGAAGATGGCTAGTCCTGAAGACTTTGAAACTTTAATCAAGAAAAGAAGGAACATTGAAAATGGACTCTTAGACAAGGGTTCCATTAAACACTATAGCTCATCATCATCCACTAATGAAATACACTATTATGGAAAACCAAAATTATGGTCCAAAAACAAAGGCATTACCCATGATGGTGTCACTAATGTCAAGAGTGTGCAAAATACTCAAGGTGAAAATAATAACAACAAAAACTATCATCATCAAAATAATAACAATTTAAATCATGACACTCAGAATCATAATCAAAACAACAATCAGAACAACCAACCACTTTGTAATAAAATACAATTCTTTCCTCACAACAAAAACAATACCAATAACAACTACAATCATAACTATGATTGAAATATAAATTTAACTAACTTTCATGAACCTTTAGATGCCATATTCCCAAAACTAGTGAATAACAATTTGATGGTTTTTCCCAACACACGACCTTTTGATAAAAATCAACCCAAATCTAGGTGGTATAGAGATAATGAGTATTTCAATTACCACAAAATCAAAGAACATGACACTAAGAAATGTATCAAGCTTAAAATCTTCATCCAAAACCTTGTCAATGATGGGGAAATTGATGTTGAAGGAGGACCATTCTTTAAAAATGTTAAAATGAAGATATTTCAAAAGTTGTTCCCTGACCACAACAATGACAAAAATAATGGAAACAACAACACAAGCAATATCAACTAAGCTTCCACATCTAATGTACTCCATTATGACTATTCTACTAACCACATATCATGCTTTGACTCCTTGTGTGGCAAAATAGGAACACATGATATATGTGGCTTTGACTCCATGTGTGAATGCATTGAAGCAGTAGACACCCATGTAAATACCCTTGTCTTACAAGTAGTTGATTATGGTACAACCACTTGATGGGGAAAAATTACTTTGCAAGCTTCCACTTCCACTCCCACCAATCCATCAGTTCCACATGCGCCTACTATGCCATCCACTTTGTAGAGACCCACTTCTCACTATGATGTCCTATTTTAGTTAGGGAAGACTCTAGCACAAATATCTATTCTTGAGATTCTCACCACCTCACCCATCCATAAGGAAATCCTTGAGACTGCTCTTTTAGATTCTTGTGTCCTTCAAAACATCAATGCATCCCAATTCACTTTTGTGATAAAAAATCATGCCACACAAAAACACCTTGTCTTAAAAAAAAAAGATTTTTGAGGTCCTGATCACCACCATAGTTTATTGATCCATAATGATGTCCTTATATAATGTCAGAAAATAAAACAATTCCTTATAGATAATGAATTTGGTTAAAACCTATGTACATTGAAGATGATCCAATTCTTGGGTCTTCAAGAAGACCTCCTAGAAATCAACAAAATGATGACTATTCAAGCATATTATGAGAGATAAAGAGAATCAAAATGGGTTATCATGCTAACTCTACATGTGAGACTAACTGTAATCAACATTGAATGTCATGTCCTAGAATTGGATTTACCATATAACATCTTTCTTGGTAGACTCTAGATACATACACTGAACATAGTCCCATTTAATTATCATTAATGCTTAAAATTTCCTCACCAGGGAAGAGAGGTCATTGTTCTAGGAGATCCTTTTCTTTTTATGTTTTGTAAGTGATTGGAAGGTGCCCCAATGAATTTTTGTCCAGTTAGTGAGTTTGCTAAGGTTATACCTCAATCTCTCAACATAACAAAAGTACCTTCCACAATGATTTTAGAGTCACCCAATATTGATTCTAGTTCTTGTAAGGAAAAGAGAAGGTCAAAGCCATATAGGTCAATACTGCAATGAAGAAGGTTACCTTTGCAGATCAAGGAATGGGAGAGTATAAATTTGAGAATGCCTTGTGCATTGGACAACTACCACTCTCTCCTTGATCCTTTCATAAACCTTCCCAAATACCTCCCTCTATAAATAATGGTACTATGCATGTTAATAAAACAACCTTTGAACATTGGGGTTCTCTTAGTGATGAAAAAATAGAGTCTAATATCTTAGATTGGCTATATTATGATGATAAAGATGCCCCTATGGAATTTCCCAAAGATAAGTATGTCAAGGCTCCTCCCATCATTAAGAACATGGGATATTATGACACAAGCCTTGGACCTAAAGAAGATGGAATTAAACAACCCCTTGAGGCTACTAGCTATCCTAAAAGTTGAGGTTTTGGGCTCCATTAAACTCAAGGTGTCCTTTGTTGAAAACTATTGTATGGTTGAATCTGATTCTGAGACTGAGGAGGAGGAAATCTTCAAAGTAACTTTCCAATACATTGAGGATGACCTAGATAACTATCTCCATGCCCTCACCATAGCTGACATCTCATCCACCAACCTACCCATCACTAACCTTGACATGATAGACTAGAACCTTCAAGAAACACCACTGACTTTCGATATTTGTAACACTAATGAAGTAGTGATGGATCTTTTTGGCCTTAAGATTCTCCAAGATTATGAGCATGAGATCCAATACAATAAGGAAACCTACTTTGGTAGCCAAGTCAACTCTCTTAGTTACAAAAGTGAAAAAGAAACCAAAAATAAAAAAATAGAAGAAACATCCTTTAGTGAAAACTCTTTTGGAGCACTCTTGGATGAAGAAAAAGATAAAATAAGGATACATGTTTTGGTGAAAACTTCCTAGAGGTGCTAGAAGAGGGGGAGGTTGAATTTCCATTTAGAATTCTACCAACAGAAAAGTCATCTATATTGAATGAAGACACAATTCCAGTTAATTTGGGTATGGTAGATAATTCACAAATCACCTACATTACTACTACCCTAAGTACAAAATAATAAGAAGCGATGACTAATCAATTCCTATAGAAAGGTAAAATCAATTTTGCATGGACATACAAGGACATATCTGGCTTAGACATAGACTTAGTTGTGCACTACTTAGTAGTGGATCCAAAGATTAGACCTATTAAGAAAAAGTTATGCAAGATGCATCCTAAGGTAGCACTCTCGGTGAAAGAAGAATGAAATAAAATGTTAGAAGCAAAGTTCCCATGGGAAAAGCCTTTGGAGGCATCCACATATGTTCAGATTTTTGATACTTGAATTTAGCATGTCCTAAACATTATATTAGATTTAACAACCAAACATGAAATTTTATCTCTAATGGATGGTTTCTCTGGTTATAACTAAATTGGAATTGCAGAAGAAGACCAACACAAAACATAATTTACTACCCCATGGGGAACTTTATGTTACCAAGTTGTGCCTTTTGGCTTAGAAAATGTTAGTGCTACCTATAAATGCATGATGACCATAATATTCCATGATCTTCTACATGTAATAATGGAAGAATATGTTGATGACATCCCAGGAAAATCTAAGATACATAATTCACACATTGATGTTCTTACCACCATATTTGGAAGGTTAGAGAAATACAAAGTTTTCCTTAACCCTAAAAAGTGTATTTTTGTTGTCCAATCTAGAAAGCTATTAGGTTACATAGTGTCAAGAAGAGGCATTGAGGTAGACCCCACAAAAGTAAGAGCCATCATGGAAATGCCTCCACCTACTACATTGAAACAACTTTGCAACTTTCAAGGGTAGTTATAATCCATCAAATGGTTTGTGTCCTAGTTAGTAGATAAATTTAATCCACTCCAACACTTGCTTCAAAAAGAAACCAAGTTTCAATGGGATTTCCTATGTTAGAAAGAATTTGAGCAAGTCAAGGTATACCTAGCTAATCCACTAGTACTAGTCCCTCCAATCATAGGTTGAACATTAATTCTCTACATTTCTACCACTTTAGTTGCACTAGGTTCTCTTTTAGCACAACTAGATGATAATGGAAATGAACAAGCTATTGACTATCTCAGTTAAACATTAGTTGGCTATGAGTTGAACTACACTGCTATTGAGCGTGCGTGTTTGGCTGTAGTCTTTTGCACACACAAACTATGCCATTACATGCTTAATCATACTATACACCTTATTACTAGTATAGATCCTCTCAAATATTTTCTATCCAAATATTCCCTCACTAGCTATGCTACAAAATGGGTCTTAAATTTAAGTGAATTCGATATTGTCTATAAAGACTGCAAGGCCATCAAGGGACAAGCTATTAGTGATAAAATTTCCAAAGCTCCTCTTCAAGGAGATCATCCTATCATAGCATATTTTCTAGATGGAACAATTATAACAGTTCCCTCTAGTATATAGTGGAAGCTCTATTTCGATGACTCTTTCATACAAAAAGGATTGGGGACAGGTTTCTTTTTTGATACACCACATGGAGACCTTATCCCTAAGTCTTATAAAATTTCATTCCCTTAGCTGAGTATGAAGGACTAGTAATAGGGATACATCAAGCTATCTGATGGAATATCAAGAGCCTACTTGTCTTTGGGGACTCCCAATCAGTCATTAGACAAGTTACAAATGAATACCAAACAAAGGATGACAAGTTGTTTCCATATTGCTGGATAGTAGAAGATCTTAAACAACATTTCACTAAGATAGTCTGTTAGAAGATACCAAGGAACAATAAGAAAAAAAATATTCTATGACCACCATAGCCTCCATGATTGACATGCTTGAATATAGTCCTAAGTGTGAATTTCTTATTGAGAGTCTTTTCCTTCCTGCTTATGAGCAATCTGAATCAGGGTTGGTATATGAGTTTGTTGGTCCTGAGTCTCCATGGTACTCTAAAATTTTTTCCTACCTTCATCATAACATAATCCCCATAGCCCTTTCCACAAACCAAATTAAAACCTTCATCTGTCACACTTTCAACTACACTATCCTAGGTAACACACTATTCATAAAACACTTCAACAAAACCCTCCTCCGATATCTCACTTTAGATGAAGCTAGAACGATGTTAGAAGAGGTTCACCAAGGAATTTGTGGTGCCCATTCTAGTGGACTTACTCTAGGAAAAAAAATCCTTAGAGTAGGTTATTATTGGCCTATTATGGAAGTTGATGCCTATTATTTTGTGAAATGACATGTTCCTTGTTAGCAACATGGAGCTTTGATACACACTCCCACCCAAGACCTTCAACCTACCATCACACCATGGCCCTTTTCCTACTGGGGTTTTGACCTTATTGGTCAAATATATACCAATTATGAAAATAGCCACAAGTATATTATTGCCACCATCAGGTACTTCACAAAGTGGGTCAAGGCTATCCCTTTAATCCTACTGTACCAAAAAATAGGTTTCAAAGTTCACCTTGAACTACATCATTTGTCATTTCGACATCCCTAAAGACATCATAATTGATAATGGGACTTCCTTCAAAAATCAAGAGGTTGCCACATTCTATAGGATATTTTGAATCACCCAACATTTCTCCACAAAATACTTCCCCCAAGGAAATGGTCAAGCTGAAGCCACTAATAAAACCATTTTGAAAATCCTAAAGAAAATTGTTGATGAAGTTGGTCATGATTGACACCTCCAAATTTATCTTTCCCTTTGGGCCTACCACACCTCCATTTGTACCCACATGGAAGCCACTGGTTTTCCCTTGTTTATGGCTCTAAGGCTATATTACCCATTGAAATTGAGCTCCCTTCCCTCAAAATCTTTCTCAAGAATCTGATGTCCAAAGAAGAATATTGAGTTACTTTCTTGAAAGAGTTGCAACTCCTCGATGAGAGACACCTCACTGCCTTAAACCACCTCCATGTGTATCAACATTACCTTCAACTCCAATTTCAAAAAAAGGTCAGACCTTGGGAATTTGAGGTTGGTGACCTAGTGTTGCACCATAACATGATGAACTCCAAAATTGAGAAAATAAAGGAAAGTTTGAAGCTAATTGGTTTGGTCCATTTATCATTAGAACCAAATATGGTTCTAGGGAATATCAGATTACCACTTCAAAGGGAGATCTACTCCCAAATCTTGTAAATATTCAATACCTCAAGTGGTTCTATGCTTGAGTTATGTATTTCCTATAGAGTTTTGTTAAGGGTCCACAAAAATCCAAAAAAATTAGAAATTCCAAAAACTTTTGCAAAAAGTTTTTGAAGAAAAGACTAAAAATAGAAAAAAGTTCCTGAAAATATTGTTGTGTAAAATAAATAAGGACCATTATCTATAAGACTCATCCCACTTCACCATGTTGCCCCCATTTCATCCCATCTTTGTGTAGGAGTCCTGTCTAGCTCACGCTTTTTATGCATCCAATAAAACACCTCTTGTTTGCAAGGCCTCCATCCATCTTCATTTTTCACAAGAGAGTCTATGAGGCACTTTTCTGTTGAATTTTTTCCCTACTCCCATTATCCCAAGCTTTTTCCTACAATAGTGACTACAACAGACCCTAAACAAAATCACCATTGAGACTTAATGATTCGAGAAACTGTTCTTTCCATAGCTATTGCTAATGAACACTCATGACAACAACTTAGACAAAAAAATTTGATAGGATGAACCCTTCCTACACATGGCACCACAAAACTTCTCCCTCAGATTAGCATTTATGGTAGAAACTATGGACTGAATGGTTACTTGGTCATGCAGTCTCTTTTGGTTGATTTCATCTTTGTGTGTTAGTAGTATCCTTCTCTGGTGTGCCTTGATATTTCATATCTTGGTATCATTGGAATGGTTCAATTGACTACACGTTTTGTTTGAAGTATGATCTTTTTTTGATGCTTTAGTACATCTATGCCAGTTTTTGACTTATGACTATGCACTACTCACTGGGGGCACCAAGTTAGCATAATTTCCACCAAGATCCCTAAAAGAAATTTGGATGTTCCTAGACCTCTCCAATGTGTATATGTCATTTATTTCATCATGACTATGAAAACTACATCTATTTTCCTGAAGTCTCTATTTTTTTGAGAGTCCAGTCCATGCAAAGGAATCTTTTCGTCTATGCTACTATAGCATTTGGTGCATAACTCCTTTTGAAAAATCAAACTAAGGTGTACTCTCCTGTATAAACACACCAGAATCCCTTGATATCATGTAGTTAGGTTTCATGTAGTATAGGTATTCATTATACTCTACTTGAGCCAAGGGTTCTATTTATCCCACTCCCTCCTATGCTGGGTTGATTCCTATGAGCTATAGTTTAACACAAGTCCATTCGTTAGATATCATTCATATTGCATTTTCATGTCTCACATTTATAATTTGTGTTGGCATCATTTCATTTTGTATTTTTATCTCATTCATGATTAGTGTGACTTGTTATATTACTAGCATTTTCCTTTAGGATACATTCATTTTTATATACCTTGCATTTATTACACCTATATTATGCATATCATCATTAGGTTACATAATTTATTCATTAAATTAATCCATTAGGTATCATCATTACAATCACTACATTTAATCACATACACATCACGATACATCTATTTCATTAACACAAATCATATAATGAGTCCATACATATAAAACAACAAAATACATACATCTCATACATTGCCATCATATAGGACTTGTATTATCCATGAGTTAGATATCATATACACATCATCAAAATACCACATCACATCACACACAACATGCATCACATATAGTACTCATAAAGCCTCATAAACATAAGCATCAATAAAACACCATCATACATACACATTTATGAGCATTGAATCATGTGATCGTATATATCAAAAAATAAGTTTTCATGTGCAATCCATATACAAAAAAATTATGTAGTACATCATGCAAGATACATCATCAAAAAGTCATTGCATCTATATATACATCACTATGTCAAAATTTGATCTCTCTAGGGATCATGTGCCTAGCTATGAGGGCCTTGCTCCTCCTATATGTACTCCTCATGGTGGCCTCACCTACCCAACTGACTGCTTTGATCTCTATCGACCATCTATGGCCCATGAGGTAGATGCTTTCTAAAACTCTAGATGTTATTGATCTGCTGGCATGACATCATAATATAAGGCTTAGTAGTAGCCTGCCTCTTGCAGAGCTCATACCTCATGGATACATGTGAACATGATCTCCTACATCATAGTGACCATACCCCTATTCCATATCATCTACATCACGATGTCTTGCTAACCATGGTAATCATCAACCTGACACTATAACGTCTCTCTGTCAGACCGAAGGGCAACCATATCCTGTTGTAGAGCATCTAGCTCTGTCAGCTCCTCCACATCTGCATGTACTATAAGATCACTAAACTTGCCAATGTCTACCCTTTCCTATAATGTTTCTAGGGCCTCTTGTGCACTATCTTCCCTAGCTCACTTTGCCTATACCTCTGCTTGTAGTTTGGCAATCTCTACATGTGCACTAGTAGCCTTGACACTCTAAATTGCCATCTCCCATTGGGAAACCTATGTTTGGAGGCTATCTTGCTCTGCCCTAACTATATCTGCATCACCTTGTTGTGTTGAAGGTGGCCCCTATGGTATGGGTACTCTCTATGACCCCTGTCCATGTACTTGTGGACCCTATTGCAGTCCTTGCATTGGTGGTGGCCCTGTTGGTTCCTATCCACACTACTGATGACTCCTCATCCTTGTGGCCCTAATATTTAGGGTGCTTATCCTTCCTCTCCTACTCTAGCACCATCCCCCCACTTTGTTCTTGCTCCACTAGTGGTGGTGCTCTTAGTACTATTAGTCTCAATGGTTGATGTGCTACCCATCACTGTATGTACACCAATGTCATCCTTGCATCTCCCTGATCCTATCCATGTACCCATGGTACTAGCAGTATGCCCCACCATGAAGCAATAACTAATTTGATAGTAGTCCCAAATCCCAACAACCTGCCCACATCCTAGGAAACTACTAAATACATAAACATGTTAGCTACAACATCTTGGATGTGCACAAACTATCTCTACACACTAGAGGGCATGTAGCGCATAACAATGTGCATCGTCTAATTGATCAACCAATAGTTTGACTAGACATACTACAAGAAGAGTCAATTCTATGAATCATCCTCTCCACCTATAGGTAGTATGCCCCCCCACACTCATAGCTTGCATATGGTGTCTAGTTAAACATGATGATCTCATCCAGACACAGTCATCAAAATCCTATGGACTCAGTGGAGATATACTGGATGGATGACCTATATTGACATAAGTATGGTTCCCCAGGATATCATGTCTCATGTCAAGTAATAGGCTATGTCACACCTATGTGCTCCCATGACCATACCATGAGTAGTCTCAATCTTGGGTCTATGTTCCTCTATGTCTTAGAAGCACACATTTACAAGTTGTAATATAGGTGGACTAAGATGGTATGCCCCTAGCAAGAAAATGCTCCATCGTCCTATAGTAGAGTGCTAAGCATTCATGCCCATCTAATTAGAAATCCATGCCTAGCATGGTCTAGTACCATCCTCCATATCAAAGGAGCCAAATAAAGAGCTATCTACAATAGTCCCTAGTCTAATGCCTCTCTCCATGTCAACCAAGATCACTAAATTGGCATTCAATGTCTCCATCAACTGAAACACTCCCACAACTATGGATCTACACCCTCTAGAATGTACTCTAGGTATCTCCTATGGACTACAACTTGAAGAATCTTCCACATGTCCAAAAAAGTCACTGTAGCCTCCCCTGTCGGTAGATGGAAGCTCAAAGTCAATGTATGTCATTGCTCCACCAATGCTGATAGCTGCATTGAATTTTCCCCCAAGTCTAGCCACTCATGGACATGCTCAATTCCATAAAGTTGCATGTGTCCCCACTCTACCTCTATCAATCTATCCCGTAATGCTGTCATAATAGGATAGTGCTCTCGCGACTAGAATGTCACTATCGGATCCTACAACATAAACATACAATAGTCAGCCTCCCTTTGTTTCACTCATAGTATTCTTTATTTAAGCATGGGGCATCTTTCCTTGTCATCCTTGACCATCCTTGTTTCCCAAGTTTGTTGATGTATCAATATTAGTGAAGATGCTAATCCACATAAACATAGATTCATGGAGATGCCAAACCATAGAGACACTAATCAGGCATCTCTGGCGGCTTTGTAAACATCATTTTTCTCATCGACAACATCTTTGTAGAAAATGACATAGAGATCATCATCTCTGACATGTTCTTCTCCCCATGCTGTCATTTGCATAGATGGTAAGATATAACCTATCATCTTTGAAGATGACAGGATGACTCATGTTGTCTCCACAGAGATGGATTCCTTGGTTTGTCGTCCCTAAAGACGAAAAAGTCAAGAATCATCCTCTCTACCCCACCCCTATTTTTCACCAATTTCTTGCTATAACAAATTGTCATTTAAGTGCAAAAGAAAATAATTGACAAGTTGGATTAGTCAATTTATTGATGGTCCCATGTCGGTTAGTCTTTGGTGCACTTGATCGCACTCTCCAAGCTGTAATCTCTCAATAGAATCCATCCTTCACTCTAGTTCTCTTCTCTCTAGGTGTACAAATGACTCTTCCAAGAGCCCCCTAGAGGTTTACATAGGCCCCCAGAGGTCCCCTTTTGAGCCCCTGACCATTCCTTTGCCCTATCTAACCTTATTTATCCCCAAGTCATGCAAAATATTCATCTATGCCTTTTCCCTTCCCTTTCTTTTCTTCTTGGGTTTTTTTTTCGTGAAAATTGCACCAAATTTATTTTTTCTCTATTTTCATGATAGGGCACCCTCCTCCCCTTTCGTCATTATGACACAACTCCTAGATTTTTTTCTCCTCTTCGGGTAAAACTATATTTTCTTTTCTTTGATGCCATGTTGTTTTGACAATACATCAAAGAGGGGCAAAATATATACACTTAAAATTATCCCAAACACTATATTAATTTATTTAATATTTCCCTTAACACTATAATCAATTATATATTAATTAATTCCTCTACTTATTTAATTAAATTTATTTAATTAAATAGGTTCACTTCCCTAATGTATTTAAATTTAATTTGAATACTGCCCCCTAATGTGTTAAATTTGTTTCATGCATAGTGCTCCATAAATCCCCTTTTAAAATAAATTCCAATTTATTTAATTTCACCCACTTTATTAAATTCTCTAATTCTATGATTAAATTAAATCCTATCTGATTTAATCCTAATCCCACCTAAAACTTAGCCTACCACCCATCACTCTCATCCTTCTAAGCCTACCACTTGCTAAATCCACTTTATTAATCCTAACCTCCCTTTTAACCACTTTTTAGCCCCTAAGTGGTTGCTCACACATGTGTGAAAAACTCAATCCCTAGAAGTCCCCCTTTCATTAACTTCTCCAAAAAGACTCTTACATCCTTGTCCCCCCATTCCTTTTCCTAAGGTTTCTCACACGTGTGAGGAAACCTTGAGCTAACCAAATCATAAAGGCATATTTTGACTTTTTCATGGCTTGTCCTTTAACCCACATGTCTCCCTTGTGGCATCTATGTGGATGCCACATAGATGCTACCTCCTCAAGGTCTCTGTCAAGCCTATAAATAGAGCCCTTGTCTCAAGCATTTTACATCTCCCCCATTGCATTGTTATCGTGCTAGTTTATGCTTAGACCTTTCTAGTGAATTTAGATATTTTAGTACTAAACCTTTGGTAGTTGTTTACTTCTTGCCTTGTTTAGTATATTCATGGTAGTGTTGCACTCTTAGATTTATTTCTTGCATCCATCTTCATTTCCTAGAATGCTTTTAAGAATTTCTTATTCCATATCCTCTTCTTGAAGCATTCCTCACTCATATATATTAGATTCATTCACATTTTCATCATCTTGGGATTCAATAGTTATGTTTGAGGAGAACACATACCCATCCATCAATCTTGAGAACACCAAAAAGGTCTCATTTGGATGCCTTTGTTGAGCTACTCTGAGGTTGCGTGGGGAGTCTTTTTTATTGGTTGCATTAGTATAGTGAAACTCAAGTTAGTTAGTAGTTCTTTCAATTTCAATCTTTATATATGCACATGCTACTAACATTCACTTGTTTACACGTGCTCTTGACAAATTAGGCTTTCACATATACACTAAAAATGCCAAGGTTAGATCTAATGAAGAGAATGGGTATTTTAGATTAGAATCATTTTGTGAAAATTGATTTGCAACTCATAATGTTAAAGTGTATATTTTATATTGTCACTTGTCACTTGTGATGTTATGTGTTTAAGTGGCAAGTCAAATTGAGATATTGGGAAAAGACACCTAACCATAATTTTTACCAATCATAAATGTTTAAGTTATATCCTATTGCATAATAGTGTCAAATGAAGGCTCTAAAAAGAATAAATTAGGACTTCAAGTTTAGGGTGACTTTAGATGACTTTATTAGAGTCTTAGGGTGTTCTTTTAGTGAAAATAAGATACCTACATTGTAGTACTATATGTTAGGGCTTTAATTTTGACTTTACTTTATTTTAAATCATTTGTCTAACCTTTTTAAAAATCCAATTTTTCAAGTATTTTGAAAATAGAAGAAGTCTTACCCAACTTCTCACCTTATCTTTAGTGAGTTGGAGTTCCAATCAAATAGGGAAAATTAGGTGGAGTTAAAGTGATTATCCTCTTTCATGATGGAGAAAAAGAAGGAGTTAGTTTCATATTAGAGGGGATTTTGAAAATAGAGTTGTCATTCACCCATTCTCTAGTTTTAGAGATTTTCTAGTTTGGAGATTGCATCAAGGAAAGATAAAGGGATCTTCTCAAATCGTTCAATTTCCATAGCTTGGAGAAAGGTTGGAGATTTTTCCATGTTTAAATAATTATGTATTGTATTATTTTCTTGTATAAATTTATGTAAATTATGTTATAGATGCATATGTGGATTGTTTATTGTCCATGTTGTGTTGCTGGGTGTGGATGAATTTCTATTACCTTCTTTTTACTTTTATTTTGAGATTATGATGTTTAAGGGTGTGGAAGGACATCACTCAACATTGAAAGGGAAGTAGTGGCCTTCAGGTGAAGGGGTTAGTTGGGCCTTTCCTTGAGTTTAGAGTCTCTTCCCTATAGGGAAGATGGATAAGCATGAAGTATAGGTTTCATGTGCCAATACATTGTTTCTGATTCTGGGGGTGACAAGGGGAGAATATCTATAAGAGATGGTGTTTTTTTAAAAAAATCCTTGTGAAGGAAAATTTGATTATGTATTTGGATTCTCCTATCAGTTTAGGCACACCTTCACCCATACTATTGGTTGCTATAGTAACCTGTTGTGTAAGCTCAAAAGGGGTATTAAATATTGTATCCTATAATTTTTCTATTATGTGTTTGAAATTTATTGTTACCTAATTGGTCTTTATTCTCCAAGCTTTGTGGGTGGTCTCATAGAGGCATAGGTTGGGAGGTAAGCTCCCCATGGTTTCCTTTTTTCTATAGGTTTCATGATGGAGTTGTATTGAAGAAAAAGCTTTGTAGATTGCATATTATGTGGATATTTTCTAGATGTAATACAATGAGTACATATAAAGCTATTGTATTGTAAAGATCATATGTAGATATTCATTTATATAATTTTGTTTTTTAGTGAAGATCCAAATGTGGTTGTAAAATTAGAAGAGAAAATTCAATATTGTGAATATATTTTACTTTAAATATTTCCTTGAATCTAATTAAATGTATTTGAGATTATAGCAAAAACCTGTAAATAATTTGATATGAATTCTTAAAGTGTTTCAAAAATTGTTTTGAATAGTATGTATGTGTGTGTCTCTTGATCAAAATTTTGAGCATGAAAAAATCTTAATCCAATCAATAGTTTCAAAGAATCTTTTCATGTGAACCATTAATGTTTACATAACTGTTCATCAATTTTTCATTTTTTAGAGTTTGAAATTTCTAAATGACATGTGTCACTATTTCTAAAACCTTCCAAGTGATATATCAATGTGCTATCTATTGTCACAATATTTATTAGTTTATCTTCTAGATCAATGAACCTTTTAAAATATCCCTTCAATCTATTTAGTATCTTTTTATTTCCCTTTTAATCCATCGACACAACTCTCATTGATTAACACCACTTATCAATATAAACCTTCATAATATTAACCTTGCTAGGGAAATAAAGATTTCATCCCTTAACTAAAATTTCAACTCTCAAGGGAAAAGATAATGGAGTAACCTATGTCAATCTTCCTTTAGAAATAACCTTATATCTACTATCACTAATACATTATAGGTCAATTTTTGACCTTTTATTTTGACCAATCCCTTAATTTTCTTGTTGAATAATTTTATTTTTGTTTTTATGCCCAAGTTGGTCAAAATTCTGAACAAATTAGGTTTTCCAAATTTGGTCTAAATTTTGACAAAGTCGGGTTCATAAAAAAGAAGAAGAAAAAAATTGACATTTGAACAAGGAGGTTTGGATGCGGTTTGCATGCATATGAGCTATTTGAGGTTAGGCTATTTTGGTACAAAATTTTGGGTAGGCTATGCTCTTCTTGCTGACTAACAACTCTTTACATGTCTATTTTGTAGATTGAGAAATCTTTTGTGAAGCAACCAAATGTTTTTGTAAGGTAAGAGCCTATAGCATTTTTCATCAATCTATTTTCATTTATCTTTTATTCCAAATCTTCTCATCATAGTTGAAATCATTTTTTTTCTTTTTTTAATGCATGACTGTGATAGTCATGTCCTTGGAGTCTCAATTGCTAAACATCATGGGGTTTTCCTTAATGCATATTGTCGATGTGTGAGTCTGTATGTGCCTTTGTATTGATTCACTACACAACTTGTAGAAGTCCATTCACATGTGTCTTCATGACTATCTATCAACTACCATATAATCCTAATTGTAGGTTTTCATATGGTCTCTTAACACTTATCATATTCATGATTTTAGAGACATCATTTTACTATCATGGATGAGATATGGTTTCCTTGCATTCTTCATAGGTTTAGGTCATTTCTAACATATAACACTTCATAATTGTTATAACTTTCTCATATCCAAGAGCTCATACTTGGATATCATGGTGTCCTCTCTCTGGAAGAATTGCATTTTCATGACAACACTCATCATTGCTATTCTAACTCCCTAACTTTTTTTTGAACTTTATTTTCTTCTTTAATTACCTCAATTGGGCTATTTTGGCACAACATTTGCCTTGAGAAAGTAGGGCCAATCTTCAATGATATTGGGAGACCATTATCTCTCATTATAAATTATGTTCCTCCCCATGATTCAATTCTTTCTTACAGCTCATTTATCATATCAATGGTAGAACTCCATGTTTGCCCTTCTTTCTACTTAAGTTGTGGAGAAAATGGAATGGATAAGCTTATGTAAATTGAAGTTGGATTGGATTTTTTTACAAATGCATATAAAAAATGAATTTTAGAAGGAAAGTAGAATATCATTTTTATTTTATTTTTAATTAATGTTAGGGGATTTTAGAAATATAATTTAGAATTTAATTTAATTAAGTTTAATATATAGAGAGATATTTTTTAAGGTGATTACTACATCTTAGCATAATAGAAAAATTGATCCAACTACATACATATTCCAGGATCCAAATCATAAAATAATATAACTTACTCAACTTGTGCTAAGTGACTTACCTCAAGATCCTAAATAAAAATAATGCAAACCTAGAGAAATGGGCAGAGTTCACAAGAAATTTTACAAAAACATATCATAGCAGATATATTTAGAAAGAAACAACCATAACCTAGTTAAATTGGTCTAGTTACTGATTAGGTGGGTTGATTACAAATTCTTATAGAACAGTCATCAGATTAGGTACAATAAAATCAACAATCAGTTGTTCTCAACTAGTAGGATCAAATATAGTTTGCCAAGGTGATAAAATCACATATGTAGATGCATCACTTGCATGTTACAAATGAAGTGCATTCCCAAACTTATAATTGAATGGCTAGATATAAAAGGTTCCATATGCTGGCCCAACAATGGAAGCCAAGGATGTAACCATACATGTATTGGCACAATCTCCCTATGAGAATCCTAAGTATACTACTGCTATTAATTTCAGCATCACTATATGATCCATAATGTTATGAAGTACTAAAGCTGGTAGTAACTTCTCCCATGTATCTAGAAAATGTAGCATAGGTTTAGGGTCCCTTGGGTCCCAAGGATTTGTAGCATCTATTCTCACTACTGAAGAATAACTTCAGTAAAGAGTTGAGTGTAAGGAGTTGAAGAACCAAGTTCTTATTCTATGTAAATGCCCCAATCATGAGGCTCATTCCCTTGTAGAAGTCTCTTCCACAATGACATTACCTCTAAACCATACAAAGGGTGTTGAAGTGGTTCCTATTATTGAAACACTCTTATAAGCAATGGAAAAGTAAATGTAGATGCAATACATGAGAAATCGTACAACTTTTAGTCCTAATATTTGGACTATAAATTCTCAAAGATAATTGCAAGTGATTCTATTGTCATAGTACCTATTGCAACACTTTCCTAGATTCTATCTAGTGGCTCCCATAACATCCTCTATGCTGTCTAGCTATTTTTTTTGCCATGTAGTCTCTTCCTAAAGTTGCTCCTTCTCCTTCTAGTATATTGCCACAAAATATCTCTTGTGCCTTAAATTTTGATTATGAAACTTCTGAATATCTGCCTCTACCATATCTAAAATCAAATTCACATCATGCTGTAACTTTGGCATAGGTGTTTGATCATTGATAGCATTCATTTCAGTATTCAAGATTTCAAGATTGATCAACACCCTCACTTGTGGATCTCTCATGTCAATTTCTTTCTGTACTATTTCAACACCATGTTCTTGCTTTTGAGTTAAAAGTTCTTTAGGTGCATTTTCTTGTAAAACATTAATTTTGTTAAAAAATTCACTGAGAGACATAATTTTTGTCACAAATATAATAACTTTGATCTTCTTTGGGAATTTTGTCATGCCTCCAACACTGTGACCCACCAATATTACCTACACCCAACAAATTTAAACCAGATGGAAGTAAAAAAAATCATTTATTGAGAGGAAAAAAGAAGAAGTGGTATAGAGATCATATTTTTTGGTGGGGAGGAAGAGAGTTGAATAACTCAATAAGTGGTTAATTTATGTTAGTCCATGTTTGAATTTGATGGGCATCCGTTGGGTGAATTCCATAGGAGGCAAGATCTATTGCAATGGCATCATGGCCTACCTTTATTAGGAGAGGGTGAAGTTTGCACCAACACCATGCTCCATGACATCCTTCATGAACCAACACAAAGTGTTTCTTTGCCCCTACCATTTCCTTTTCCTCCATCACTGATTTGCTTTAATGAGTTGACTCTTTCACAAGAGTTGATTATAAGCAAAGGGAGAACAAATACAATAGATATATGGTATCATGCCATGTCATGTCAATAGAAGAAAAAGATGAAATGCATCCATTTCATAAGTAAGTAAAAGAAATTAGAAAGTAATAGTTATTTGCATCAAAACTTGATTGAAAACAATGACCACTAACATGTTTTTAGAAATAGATAATACTAAGAGGGGGAGGGGTGAATCAATATTCTACAAAATTTTGCCCACAACCGAATATTGTTAATTACTTTATAATTTGGATATGAAAGTAAGCCAACAATGTTGAACAATAAATATAACTATGCACATAGAGAACTCATAACACTATTATATGTTAACTAGGGAAACCTTGGACAAGGGAAGACCTCGGCGGGGATGAAAGCCACTAGATGATTCACTACACAATAGGATCTTGTTAAGGATATTGACCCTATTAGGAGTCTATGAAGTACATATAGTGTCTGGAGTCCTTGTTAGAAGACTAGGCCTTGTTAGAAGCCTCAACCTTGTTAGGAGTTTCTAGAGCCCTATTAGGAGTTGGTAGACCAATTACAATGTATGCAAGAAGAGCCCACTACCCTAACATGTAATTATATAATTCAATTCCTTCACAAGATAGGTATATATACAATACTTTCTTTTCTATTGTAACTCACACTTGCTCTGATCTTACATCAAATTTTGCATCACATAAGACTCGTAGATAGTTCTCACAATAGTTTGCATGTCACACCTAATCACACAACTTTCCCATTATTTGTGCAAGATAAGATTTTTACTTATACCTTTCACAATCATAAAACTTTTCATTGTCGGCCTTCATGTCTTCACACACTTGACATAATATAAAATAAATTATGAAATAATATTTACATAGTTAGCTCAACATAACTTAGTAATTATTTTGTAGCCAAAATAATTCCTAAAGCCATACAACTTTGATTATTGATATACTCTATTCTGCACTATTAAATACCAGCATTGTTAATCGTACTATAACTTGTGGCATACTATCCATACCCATATGTGCACTAGAACACACCATCATGACACTATCATGAAGCTTCCCTCAAGTACACATAAGCTAACTCTCAGTGCATTGTTTGTACTCTTAAGATCTGTTCTTTGAATTGTTGCAAATTGTCTAATACTTAAATTTTTTTATGTCTTTGAATGCATACATCAAATACTGAATACAAGTTTCCATAAATGATAACCATCAAGAAATCTAACTAACCATATTTCCAATAATCTCTCCCTTTGGAATTGATGGCAACATTTGGGAAATTTGGACAAGTCCCAAAATGATGTCATACATAATAAAAACAAATAAAAGTAAGTACACAAAAATTGCCTTCAAAACATAACAATATTATTCATGTTTTGATCGATCATTACATTCATTATCACTCCTTTACATTGATACATACATAAGATCCCACTTACATATACATTTACATCTATACAAATTCTCTTCTACAAAATAATCCTGCTTTGGCATCAATAGGAAAGGTGTCAAAACTTGTTACCTATTGTTGATCAGCTCATCATTCTAGATATGCAATCCACAAAATCAATCTTTAGTCTATCAAGGTCCTTCCAGTTCCCTTTGACTGTATCTGATATGCTGATGAGTGTACAAAGTGCATAAGATGCCACTTCAACTATGCTCAAGTTAGTACAAGAAAATGTGTCATAGGAATTCTTAGCTATAAGACATTCCTCTAACTGCCTTTGCAAAATTACAATTGTGGCTGCCAGATATTCTTTGAGAACAAAAAATCTCCTAATTACCTTATCTTTTTTGAATTCAATACCTCTAAAAACATTGTGGATCTTCTTAATCTCATTCTCAGAATCTTCAATTCTGATCTTTAGTAGTTGCAATCTTGTAGTGAGTGTCTAAAGCTCACTCATATGGACTTTGGTCTTTGCATTACCTTCAACAATACACATTCTTAGTTTCTTGATGTTTCCATCAAGTGCCTTCAAATCATTGCACATATTGGTGCATATTGTGTTGAATAGGGCTGCTTCATGATTTGTTTGTGCTTGCATTGCTGCTACTTCAGCTAAGGTTGTGAATTCCCCATCAAAGGTCTTGACCAAATCTTTTTCCTTGGCTTGCAAGTTTAGATTTTCTATAGTTGTGGAAACTATCTTCTACATGTACTCCAAGACTTTAGCAAGAGTG
Organism: Cupressus sempervirens; assembly: GCA_028749045.1. Taxonomy (NCBI): domain Eukaryota; kingdom Viridiplantae; phylum Streptophyta; class Pinopsida; order Cupressales; family Cupressaceae; genus Cupressus; species Cupressus sempervirens. Next base: position 485,314,055 of record CM053785.1, read on the forward strand.
TTATCCAAAGACTTAATAGTTTTATTAATCTTGAATAACTTGCTTAGGGTGCCCATTAGTTCTTTCTAATCTTCATCATTAGAAGGAATAGATATTGTTTTTGATGTTCTAGCTGTTAATACTCCTGAAGGTATAATAGCCTTTATCTTCTATTCCTCTACTTTCTTCTTTGCCTCAACCTTTTTCTTCTTTCTTCTTTTCTTCTTATATTTTTTTCTTCTTTTCTTCTTCTTCTTTCCTCTTCTTCTCCTCTTCTTCTTTTCTCTTCTTTTCTCTAACATCTTTTCTTTTCTTCTCTTCTTGTTCCCTCTTATCTTGTTCTTCCTTCTTCCTCATCATTATAATTGGTATAAGTAGTGATATTGCTGATATTTCCACTAATATTTTCTCCATACCCTACAAAAGGGTTCTTCTTTGCATCCATAGTTATGTGCATACTATCCACTTGCATGGATTATTTACCCATAACCATTTGAGTTGGTGGTAGTGCTTGTTGTGTCCCTTCTGCCTCTTCTTCTTCACTAGAAGATGTTTCTTCTTGTACATATACTAGACTGTCAACCTTAGCTTGCACACTCTCCTTAGGCATGCAGGACATATACTTTACTATAGCCTCCTCCATTTCTTGCCTAACCTCCTCATAATTGCCTCCCATTAGAAGAATTACTCTTCTTTTGTTCCTCAGCAAGGGCTCAACACCCTTCAAAATTATGTCAGATTCTTCTTTTGATACAACATCACATAACTTATTTATTGATGTGATTCTTAGATTTAGATCTTCTTCAAATAATCTTCTCTCTCTAACAATTAACCTATTATATAGGTCTTCAAGAATTCTATTTTGAATACTTTCAAATCTCTTATTTCTTAAAATCATATTTCTTATCGCGACATTCTCTAATTGCCTCCTATCCATACTACTATACATGCTATAAAATTTATTTAACTGAACAAAATTGTCATCACTTATAATATGCATGTTTAGATTCTCTACCTTTGGTTTTCATGCCTTTTTTTCTTAGCTTCATGCTCATCTTGTTCAACATGCTTATCTTCAGTACCATCTTTAGAGCTTTCAAAACTATTCACTTGCATGGTTTTTCTTCTCTTACTAGGCCGGCTGGTGGTCTTCTTTACTCTTTTCTTTGCTTTAGATATAGGTTCTTGCTTAACCTTCACCAATGTTTCTAAGTTCCTCTATGCAGAAGGTGTTTCCACCTTTGTCTTTCTTTTTGATTGTTTATAGCTAGCTCTTACTAGTTGCATTTGTGCAACTACTGCATACGGTGCAATAGGAGCTTACACACATTATTGTGCCATTGTTTCTCCCTCTGAGGGTCCTACCACTACAATAGGTGTTATTGTCAATACTTCAGAGTACCCACTGGCCCTCATTTCCAACACAATTCCTTTCAACTCATTGAATTATTGTCATGTCATACCAGATTCCTTGAGGATGCAATCTATCGATTTTTTCTACTTTCTTCTTGCTCTCTTTTCTATGGAGCCCAGATTCTACTATCCTTAGTCTTTCATCATATGTTCCCCATCTAGGACATTATGTGTCCTACTTAGATTCAAGTATGATCTACACACACCCTTCTATCAGTTCTGCACTCATCTCATAGTCATAAGCTCAATGAACTTCACTCTAGGTATCAATGCTTCCATGCGGGTGTCGTCAGTCTCCACCATGAAGCATAAATCATCCTTATATTTTTCCACCAAAAAGGGAGGTATCCTATACCTTAGTTTCATCTTAGACTTAAAGTTCTTCATCATTCTATCTATATCAATTTCTCTAACATTCTCAGGTTTGGATCTATAACATTGAGTCACTATCTTCATTGCTCACTCGCTACTATCCCAATTGATTATTCTAGGAAAATTCTTTGTAACATAAAAGGAAAAATGAGTCAGTAGGGACTCAAATCTAAACACTGCATTCTTTGTTTTATTTATCTTGCAATATTATCCAACACTTGCAATCTGATAATGTGTAATATCCCAAACATAATTTTTGCTGATTTATCTTTTCAAAAATAAAAAATTGCAGATAACTTCCAGCATACAAATCCAATACAATACCCAATAGATGTTTAACCAGTTTTGTCTTTAATTATAATATTCAAGCTCATACATAAGCAATGGGAATACACTACGATGTTTAAACTAGAAGATTCTTCACAAATTAATAACCAGTCCTTTTTAGACTAATACTCAGGATTTCAGGAATATAGAAATACATTACATACTTATACTATTAAAACTAGAAACTTCCATACAACTCCTTAAATACGTTATTGTATTGTACAATGATAATACAATAACCAATACACAAAAACCCAATCCTAAATACATATTTAACAATCAGATTGGAAAGCTAGGATAATAACCTGTAAGCACAAATGAAACACCTGAAATGATGTTTCTTAGGACAATGGGTTTGCATCCATTGTTTGCTAGCACGAGGGGCTACGTCCTCCAACTAGTTGAAAGCTAAAGCTTTCTAAAAGTCTCACAAGAGAGAAAACTAGATTGAATAATAAAATCAAGCATGCCTATCCATGAGACTTTTTCCCCTTTTAATACACAAACTAAGAATCTTCAATTCCCCTTAGCCTTCATCTTATTCCTTGTGACTCTTCAACTTCTCTCTGATAAATCATCTTATTCCTCCTTGTCCTTTTGTAACCATATGGAATATTAATTTGACCTTTAATAATAAATCTCCAGCTTACATAGTCAAATTTAATATTGTAAATTCATTCCTTCTTAATAATTCTAATTTTCCCTAAAGAAGGGACATTACAAATCTCCCCTCCTTGAGATTGCTTTCCCTCAAGTAATATGTACCAAGATCCCATATAAATTTTTAGTCAATCCAATAGCTCAAACTGACAACAAACCTAACCAAACTATGAAGCAAGGTACCACTCTGCAAAACACCTGTCAATTGAATTCCTAGATCCCATATTATGCTTTGAAAAAATGTTGCACTTGCAAACTGATCAAAACTGATCATCACCATAATCATCCTCAAACTAAATAAGACCATAATAAAATCCTCATCCAACCATAGATACAATATGCCAACACCTAGTTCCCAAACTCTGTTATGCTACCTTGTTGCTATGATGATATAGAAATATATCCAAGGTCCATGTATAATCCGATAGAATGTGAAGACCTTATTTAGATGGATGATATAAGAAATGAGATGCTCAAAAGCTGAAACCTCTGTCCAATGAACATCAAAATTCATATTGTCAGCATAAACTTGGAGAATTCCCTAGTGCATAGGAGCTATGAATATGAAGAATACTTAGAATCTAGCTATGAACCTCACATAAATACTCCAATGAAAACTATTCAGAGGTTGATGAATAAAATTCACCCAACTCCGGAATAGGGTAAAATTTGAAAATATGTTGGGGCTGATCCATTGATAAGAAATAGAAGTTAATTCGTCATTCCCATGCTAAGAGTTAGATTCACTACTAGAATTTGAGCCAGGATCCCAAAGTCTAGAATCAAACTCTTCCTCTTCATGGAAAATAAGAGATGATCCCTTATTTAACACAAAAAGAGGATTGTTGGACATCCAATCAGCAACAACTTCAAACAAAGGGTTGTCAACAAGTTGAAAGTGTTCAGAAGTTTTGCTACATAACCTTTTGGGGTAGTTATCCAAGTCATATATCTGTTGAATGCTCTCAATTTCATCAATGACTTCCTAGAAGAACTCCCACCTTGTTCTATCCTCATGTTTCTGAGAGTGATTCATGGTTCTAATATGATTTTCTACCTTTTGAAGAAAAAATTGGGCATCATCTAATGTCTCATGTGTATCTTTAAGCTCCCCTTTGAGCTCCATACTCTCATTCCTTTCTTCAACCAACTGATCAACATGAATTTTGACAACCTTAAGAATATATTCCCTATCGAAAAGAAAATAAAAATATTTTGATTTCATGGCTTTAATAGTTGTTATGACCACCAATAGATCTGTAATAGGCCAATATCCTTTCCCTTCTCTTTGTGCCTTCTTGCAGATATCCTTATCCAATTTATGAATGTTGTCATAATGCACTAAAGAAGCCACAATTCTATCTTCATTAACCTTCAACTGACTCCTTAAGGTGTGTATTTCATGATTGTCATTTTGAAGTGATTCATAATTTTTTAAGGTCATCTCAGTATGTTCTTCTAATTTTATGTCATGGGCATTAGAATTAAAAGGTTCATCATACCAAGATTCCAACTGCAATAATCTCGAGTTCAACCACCCTCATCTGCCTATTTGTCAAAACTAACCTCCACTTCACCAAAATAAAAAAATGTACCTTGGGTAACATATTCCATGTGTTTATTGGAAAGCTATAAATCAATAGGATTTGGCTTCTCTTCTACTTCAAAAACCTTAATTTGATGACCTTGATTTGCAGAACATTCACCATACATAGTTTTGCACTGATCTTTTACAAGGAGATCTTGAGCTAATTCAAGATACTTCCTTTTTATTCTGTCAGTCTAATTTTGGTGCTATAAATGAAAATCAAAGTAATCATTGAACGATAATTCATTCTAAATTCTGATAGGAAATTCTTCATACTCTCCAAAAATGTCAAGGATCTCTACTTTCATGTTGGCTTCAGACTTTTGGCCTAACTATTCTTGTATTTTTATAGTATCTGAATGCCTATTACCAATAGTAGCAGATGAGCCCATATCTTTGGCATATGAAACATAACCAGAAGTTCGCTCATTTGTAGATGCCACTACTCCTCATGCACTTACAATTGGTTGATGATTATGTAATGTGTCATTTTGTTGTGAACTTATATTAGTTACTAAAGTGACAACTAGAAAATCTTGTAATGGATCATAAATGTTTTCCATATTCAATGTTGATGAAGATTTCAAAAAAAATTGATGATGTGATCTTTCAAACTATCATTGCTTCCCTTGATCTTGCGGCCTGCCTGGCTTTTCACATTCCATAATCTTGTCTTAATTGACTAGATTCCTCAATTTACTAAAAATATTCAGTGTGCAATCTACCCAAATTTGAATCTATTTTTTTATTTTTTTGTATGTGTATGTGCAATTGATGTCTTCAATCCTCCAACTCACTAGGTGTTTGTGGTTGTTCCAATAGATATGGAGTTAATCTTTTCTTCTAGAGTTGAAACCAAATCAGTGCGTGCAACAAGCTCTTCCTTTAAAATTTCTTTAACCTGTAAGCCTTAGATATATTTGGCTAGCTCAATTTAATGCATGAGTATGTTGTTCTACACCATTAATGAAGCTTGATACATAATTGGAATAGACCTATAGTGTTTAGTTCCTTTCACTTTTGCTTGTCTACTTCTGATATTGAATTCTTGTAGCACAGATGCTACCACCTGCAATCTTCCTATAAGTCACTTAGTATCAAATCTTGAGTGACTCTATTGTTTTTGCATACATAATATGTTCTCTTAGCCACTAATAGCACATATAAAATATTGTTAGCTTTCCTCAAAATATGGCTCAACTACTATCTAGAATTGTAGCCAAAACCCATGAGGTCATTCAAGACTAAAGTTACCAATTGAATCCTGTTTGAGAACTTCAAAACTTCTCTATATTTTTTTTCTCTTTGCGAATACCAAGAATCATAGTCATGTTGCACTATGTGCATTCCAATAGCCCTTTGCACTAAAATTTACTTCATTGGTGTGTGTCCATAGTTAGTATCAATGGAATGGCATAATGATGTTACCATTGATTTTGTTTTTTTTCTCACACCTGGCTATTCTGATATTGTTATCTACTATGCAACCAAAATTGTCTTGCAAACTTATTTCAAATTTAATTATACTAAGTATGGTATGAATTCACTTAATCCTATGATCATTCTAAAGCCCACACATTTATTAATACTTTTGTTTTTAACACTAGTTTGGACAAGTCATCAGATAACATAAAACTCCACACCCAACCTTTTTCTTCCAAATGTCTCAAGATGCTAGCAGGGAAGCATTACTACTCCGTCCAATCTCAAGACACCTATTACTCCATTTTCCTAACTATGAGATTCATCTAATATTAGTTATGTGTCATCTAACATAAGTCAGAAAAGATACCGTCGAAGCCTAAATGTAGAGTAATGCCCTCTATCAATGGTATTCTAAATTCTTCTAAAATTGGCCTTCCAATTTTTATAGCTGTTATGCAATCCCAATAGCCATAGCAAGAAATGGTTCTTCATAGCTCAACTAATACCAATAGTCACTCCTACTTTATTCGTTGTGATGGCAAAGAAGATTCTAGATGGTTACTCCAAAGGTAGTTCACAAAATATAGCATCAAAAGTGCCTTGTTCTAATTCTACCCAAAATGGAGGGACACCAGCTAGAAGAATGTATAGTATTACTCCAACACTTCATATGTCTATCTCTAGTCCATAGCCTTGCTGCAAGACTTTAGGAGTCACATATTATGCACTTCCCATGATACCTCTAAATATATTACCTTATAATAGATTTTATTAATGATTCACTTCACAAATCATGACCTTGTTTGTTACTATTGTTCTTGAGTTAGATCTTCATGTTGTCCACTCCAGATTGCTGATCTTATGTACCGATGTCACCTGTTCCTACTAAATCCAATTATGAGCATATTCACTACTTCTTTATAGATTCACCACTTTCTATGTGTGTTGTTGTGTGACCTTGTAGAATTTGAGAGAGAAAAATTTCTCAACACTAAACTACTACTTCCAAATCAATGCCAAGGATCTTTATGCTCTTACAACCACTTCTACCTTTGTGCATGATAATTGATAATAATGCTCACCTACAGATGTTTAACATTTATAGATCATCCAAACTCAATGCATTCTACTTGCTATTAACCTGACCTACTATTATAGAATGGAGGCAATCACGTGCGGAATTTACCCAAGAGGAAAATTGAGTAAGGTTAGTTACTCTCAACTACTATGCATTCTTCATTGTAGTTTGATACTAAACAAAGCCATCCAACTTCCATTGTAAAATAATAGCCTATTTATTAATTGGAAACTCTTCTAGAATTAAAAACCTCTAGTATAATGAAATTCTCCCCATATATATTAATAATTTTTATTTCCACTCAACATGGAGAATTAATCTCAGAGTAATAAAAGACCACTCTTCCTGTTAGCATCCTAGTTTTCTATTTAGCTTGTCTTAAGATTCACAAACCTTCCAATCAGTTGTTCCCCCTCTTTGATCATTGTACTTTCTCTCTATCTGTCATGTCTTTAGAAATATTCTAATCCCAACACAGATTGTCTTGGAAAATGATTCCTTAGCTTAGTAGGAAAAACTACTAACCTATAATAATTGATGTATATGTAGAGTCTAAAGGAGATGACAACCTCATCAAAATAATCTTCTTTAGACTTCAGAAAAGAATATCATTATTTCAATGTAACCCTTTAGATTGGCAGAATAATTAGGCTTTATTATAGCTTCACAGTCTAGCAAGAAAACTAGCTTTGATACCATTGCAATATCCTGAACAGGAAATTTATTGATTTTTCCTTTCAAAAATAAAACATTACAAATAAATTCCAACACACAAATCCAATACAATACCTACCTGATTTTTAACTAGTTTTATCTTTAATTATAATATTCGAGCTCAAACATAAGCAATGAAAATAGACTATGATGTTTAAACTAAAAGATTCTTCACAAATTAATAACCAATCCTTTTTAGACTAATGCTCAAGATTTTAGGCATATAGAAATGCATTAAATACTTATACTATTAAAACTAGAAACTTCCATACAACTCTGCAAATACATTATTGTATTATACAACAACAATACAATAACCAGTACACGAAACCCAATCCTAAATACAGATTTAATAGTTAGATTGGAATGCTAGGATAAGAGCCTATAAGTGCAAATGAAACACTTGAAATGATGTTTCTTGGGATAATGGGTTTGCATCCATTGTTTGCTAGCACGAGGGGCTACGTCCTCCAACTAGCTGAAAAATAAAGCTTTTTGAAACTCTCACAAGAGAGAAAAATGGATCGAATCATAAAATCAAGCATGCCCAAGCATGAGTCTTTTTCCCCTTTTAATAGACAAATTGAGACTCTTTGACTTCCCTCAGCCTTTGTCGTATTCTTTGTGACTCTTCAACTTCTCTTTGATAAATCATCTTATTCCTCCTTTTCCTCTTCTGACCACATGGAATATCAATTTGACCTTTAATAATAAATCTCCAGCTTACATAGTCAAATTTAATATTGTAAATTTGTTCCTTCTTAATAATTCTAATGTTCCTCAAAGAAGGGACATTACATAATGTTGCATAAGTTTACTTTCCTTCTCTCAATAGCACTTACATATACTGCATGAATAAATCTAGCTAGTATAGAGTTAACCCTTGATCCATGGTTCAACTTGTACCCAAAAATCTTGGTTAATGACTTAACTCCTTTATCTTGGATAGGATCAACTTTCATATTCCTTCTGTCAAATTTAGTTTTTAGATTTTTCTCAACCATTTGCCTGACCTTCATTGCTTAATCATATGACTTTGTGAATTAGGTCATTATTAATGACACTTTGTGCATCACCCAACCTGAACATATAATCATGTATTCTGCTCAAAATGATTTGGGTCCATTCATGATTATCAAATTTCATGTAGAACATATACTTCACTAAATTTAAATCTTCAAGGTGTGCATATTTAGACTTAGGGATAAGTAATTATTGCACATGACTCCTAAATCCTTGTGAATTTCATCATCTCCTATGATCTCAATCTTTCAATGTATATAATTCTTTACATCTTCTACACGTAACATATATTCTGGAACTTGCAAAAATGTGCCTATTAGATCATCTAATAAAGAAACAAATGGGTGCTTCTTGAACTCATACCTTGCTCAGTCACTAACATCATACACTCTCTGATTGGCCATTGCTCTATATTTATAAATGCTACAATAAATTGGATTCAATACTATATAAAATACCTTAATTTCACAATTTAGGGATTTTTCAACTTTTGGCTTCACAAACTTTACTTTGCAGTTCATTTGATATCAAATCAATATTCAATTTTCTCAAGGCACTTCACATAAAAAAATGGTACATCAAATCTTGTTTGTGATCCTTAAATCATTTGAAATTGCACTATGCATTAAATGCGTAACTACCATAAACTCAAAATATTGTCTCTATTCACCAGTGACCTTGTTCTTACAATTCCTACTTACTACGACACATTTAGACTTATACACTGAACCATAGTTTCCTCTCTATGTTTTCTACCTTCCTGTTGAGTGCGCAATGTCTAACTCACTCTCTAACATCGATTCTAATCAATTGATGCTCTATTTCTTCTAGAATAGTTTAATTCAAATAGGTTGAGCCACAAACAATCTATGATTTTAAATTTCCATCATGTGCATCAAATAATTGCTCTTCCAATATTGTATGTGAACTCTTTGGATTACAAGCCTTCACAAATTCTTCTTTGAATTCATCAACATGTTCCTTGGTTGCTTCTTTCTGACTATTGTTTTATTTCATTTTCATTCCTTCTATCATTCCTATTGTTGTTCCTTCTATGATTAGGGTTCCTGTTAAAGTTCTCTTTATCCATTCTATATAATCTTGCTATGTGTCCAAAGTTATTGTATAACTGACATATGAGTTCATTTCTCCTTTGATTGTTTCCATTCTAACTTTCAAGTGCTTTGCAATTTCTTGCAATGTGTGCAAGATTGTTACATTTGTAACAAACAAATTTCTCTCTCACCATTAGGTTTCTCTCCATCATTGGATCTACTTATTTCATTAACTATAGGGTTAGTATTCCTAAACATTCTACTATTCTTTTATCATCAATGAATTTAGGCTTCTTACATTCTATTACCTTATGTCCATAACCACGACAATTATAACAATAGAAATTAGTAATAGGTTTAAAATAATTACCTGTGCAATCTCTATTCATTTGTACAACTTTATTACATATGTAGCATCTACCTTTGAATTCATTTCTTACCTCTTTGGATGAATCATCTTGCTTAGGTTCTTCAACTTACTCTGTTGTTCTAGGTTCATTAAATTTCTTTGTCAATACAATTTTCTCAACTTCATCAGAGTACTTGAACTTTTCTTTAGGGATTTCTTATATAGAATCTAGTTCTATCCTGATCTCATCTTTCATTTTTGAATTCTCTCCAAGAAGATATCCAAGGCATGTCTTGTCACAGGAAAGTCTTTGATGAAATATTTGTTCATCAATTTTCTCAGAACTTATGTAAAGTTTCTCTAACTGTTGTTTTTCTTGTGTCAATCTCCTTTCACAATGATGTTGTATTTTTCCAACTTTGCATGCTCTATCTTAATAGAATCTAATTTAGATATCACTTTCCTCAAGTAGGATCCAAGGTCTGCATTCTCATTTTTAGATTAGATTCAATCTTATTGCCACTAGTTTTAAGACTCAACTTTAGTTCAAGAATTTTCAACTCATGTTTCAAGATTTCATTCTCTTTCTTGAGATTTTTTGTATCATCATTATGATTGGTCTACATAAAAGGTTCTTTTCAAAATTTAAGATCATCAATTTCATCTTCTAGTTTGCCAATGTAAACTTTTGCATCTTTATATCTATCCTTCAAGTTATCTCTCTCTTCAATAAGAAGATCAATCTGTTCAAGGGCTTCTTCAAGATTCTTCTTCAACTGTTCCATATTCATTTGGATCTTACTTAAGCTATTAAACATCTTTAAAGTAACTATACTTTGATACCAATTGTTAGAAATATATAATACAAGGGCGAGGGGGGGTTAATCAATATTCTACAAACTTTTCCCCATGGCTGAATATTGTTAATTACTTTATAACTTGCATATGAAAATAAACCAACAATGTTAAACAATAAATATAACCATGCACATAGAGAAATCCTAACACCATTATTTTTTAACTAGGGAAACCTTGGCCAAGGGAAAACCCTAGAGAGGATGATTCACTAAATAATAAGATCTTGTTAAGGATATTGACCTTGTTAGGAGTCTATGAAGTACATATAGTGTCTCAAGTCCTTTTTAGAGGACTAGGCCTTGTTAGAAGCCTCAACCTTTTTAGGAGTTGGTAGAAAAATTATAATGTATGCAAGAAAAGCCCACTACTCTAACATGCAATTATATAATTCAATTCCTTTACAAGAAAGGTATACATACAATACTTGCTTTGTTGCTATAACTCGCACTTTCTCTAATATTACATTAGATTTTGCATCAAATAAGGCTCATAGATAGTTCTCACAATAGTTCACATGTCACATCTAATCACATAACTTCCCCATTATCTAGGCAAGATAAGATTTTTACTCATACCTTGTATAATCACAAAACTTTGCACTGTTGGCCTTCATCTCTTCACACACTTGACATAGTATAAAATAAATTATGGAATAACATCCACATAGTTGGCTCAACATAAATTAGTAATTATTTTGTAAACAAAATAATTCCTAAAGCCATAAAACTCTAATTACTCATATGCTCTATTCTACATTGTTAATCTTACTATAACTTGTGTTGTATTGTTTGTACACATCTACGTACTAGAATACATTATCATGACACTATCATGAAGCTTCCCTCAACTACACATAAGCTAACTCTCAACCCATCATCCATACTCTTAATATTTGTTCTTGAACTACTGCAAACTATCTAATAATTAGACAATTTTTTGTCTATGAATGCATAAATGAAATACTAAATACTTGTTGCCATAAATGAAAACCATGAAGACATCTAACTAACCATATTTCCAACACATGTGTCATAATTTTTTAAAAGAGAGATTGTTAAAGGGAAAGCGAAAAAATACAATGGATAGATTACAACATTTCATGTGAATTGAAGGAAAAATCTTGAATGATGAGATATATCTAGATCACATGATCAAGTAAATCAAGAAATCAAAGATCATATGCATTAAAAATATTCACTACCAACATGAATTATTATGGATTCATCACCTCTCACAATTCTTCATATTGGACATATAAATTACCTTCAAAACTAACAACTTCAATATTGTTTGAAATAACCATCTACTACCAACATGTGTCATCAATAGTTGATTATAAGAAAAGATGAACACATATAATAGCTATATCATATCATATGACATGAATTAAAGGAAAAAAAAAACTTGAATGATGAAACATATCTATATGACATCATCAAGTGAATTAAAAATAAAAGAAAGATTACTAGTGTTACATATGTGATTTAAAGTCATCGTGGCTATATCACAAAATCTCACATTTCACTAATCTTTGTTGAAGATAGAAATTGTAGTCTAAACCAACAATTTTATTGATTCTTTATATAAACATGGACACTAATAATTTTTAACTAGAATTATCTAATTTCTTTTGAAGATCACAATCAAATTGATAAGAATTTTTTCTAATATGAGATTTTCATGAACATAACCCCTCTTCAAAGATTTTATCATAAACCAATATGTTGATGACAGCTTCAAATTCATCTTCATTAATTTTGAAAATCCTTAAACTCTTTATAAGCCAAAACAATAGCTCTATATTATTAATAACTTAGAGTACATGAAATTAGCTATTTAATAGCTATGGATACCCTTTCCAAATAACATGTTCATATATTCTTTCAATCTTTTTCTATTCCTTTTCACATATTTTGATATACTTTTTAATGACCTAGTGGTATAAATATTGTTATTCCAATATATATAGTTTTTTTGTTAAAGATTAAATTAAACTAGTTATGATAAATGATTTTAACTCTTTGTCATATATTATTGAGATGCTTGTCAAAGATAAGGAAGAATAAAGTAGTTTAGTCTTAAATTAGTTATAATAAATCATTTTAACTCTTCCCAAATGAGTTTATCTTCCTTGGCCACCAAATAAACTGTGGGGACTCTTCCATATCTCTCCTAGCTTATCACCTTTTCTTATTGGGTTAGAGAAGACTTCTTCATAAGCAATTTCACCAACTCAATATCCTACACTTTCATTCAAATATTCTCTGTTCCTCCTTAGAATAAAGTTATAAATTGGGATAGCTCACTATTCACCATGGCATAAATGGATGTTTGTTTCATTATTTGTGAGTAGAGATTACAAAATATCCTTACATATCATGTTGTTTCATTATTTGTGAGTAAAGATTACAAAATATCCTTACATACATGAAATTTCACCAACTCAATATCCTACACTTTCATTCAAATATTCTCTTTTCCTTAGAATAAGGTTCTAAATTGGGATAGCTCACTAATCACCATGGCATAAATGGATGTTTGTTTCATTATTTTTTAGTAGAGATTACAAAAAAATCTTTACATAAAATTATAAATGAGGAAAGCCCATTTTCACACATTCTTCACTCTATTTGATAAAATCTTACTGAATCATAAAAGCTATTGGAAGTACTAGGCAGTAAAACATATACTTAAGAAACTTATCAAGAAACATGGTTATATAGAACAAATAGTTATGTTCTCTTGTACATAACGTCTCACCTGCCTACCTGAACAAAGTCCTTAAATGTCATATGTATTTTTACCAAGTCAAGGCTCATAATAAAGTGGGCAGTTGAATACCCTTTGATGCTTTGCAAAAGAAATTACACCAAAATAAAACAATACATAAAGGCAAAGAGCGGCCATGAAAACCTCTACAAACACCAAAGAGCTCTATTACTTTATTTATATATCATTGGTTATCTACTTATCTAGTTGTTCCAGAGGTGGGAACATCAAACCAAGGACTTGATTGACAAAACTCTCAAAGAAACCTCTAAATTACTTTCAAATTTCCTTCTTTAATTTCTATTAGGAACCATAGAGTATCTAATTTCAATAAAAAAGTGGTCTTGATCATATCTATATATGAAACGTATATCGAGACATTAATCCACAATAGTCCTTAGAAAGTGAATAGGAGCTCAGGGACAATTTTATTTTAGAGCAATTTAAAAGTATTATGAAAAATGAAATAATCAAATGACCCTCCAAAGTGAATAGTTTTTCATTACATAACCATGAAATAAATTTTTCATGAAATATGAACCATTGATAAATGAACCATGAACTATTGAATAGAAGTTTTTCATTACATAACCATGAACTATTAAATGAAAATGCTAAGGATGCTAACAATGCAACACCTTTTACCACCACCCACTAATATTGAGAATTCCAATGTAAAAGTTTCATAGTCCACCTCATCATTTATTTCAAAACTTGGTTAGGAAGAAAAAAACCCTTCATATACCATTTAATCTAATTTCCATCACATTTGGTTCCATAAATTTTCACATGATTTTACTTTGTGTGTGTGTGTGTGTGTGTGTGTGTGAGATCATGTGTGTGTCTATGTGGTATTATAGAATGACAAAATCCTTAATCACATGAAAATAATAAGTCCAAATTATGGTGGAGGAAAGATATTAGGAAATATGATTTGGGAAGGAATGTGCAAATTAGTTGGCCTAATCTTGTGAGCATGATTTGTGTGTATATTTGTAAATCATATATAATGTTGTAATATTTTATTATTCTTGATTATATAAAAGATACTAATAATTCTTGTATGTTTATATTTTGTATATTTATAGCTCAAATATTTTTCTGTGAAGAAAGACCACACTTGGCAATATGAACCTAGAACAAAATAACGAGACAATTGCTAGATTATGGTCTCAATTTCGAAGAAAATTTGATAAATGTAATTGTCCTTGAAAAAAGTGTAAGGGCTTAAAGAATCAAAGAATTCTAATCACAACAACCTAGAGTCATCATAGGAAACACGACCACATTGAAGGGAGGCACAATTTTTGTTGATTGGTGAATGTGAATTTCCAACCAGAGGAACATGGAGGTGTGAATATCCAAGCTGGGGATAATCTCCCATGGAAGAATATGATTTTGTGGCAAAGAACACAATTGAAGATGATGGTATTAGCATAGCTAATAATGTTCCAGAGGACATGATTGAAGAAGATGGTATTGGTGTAGCTAATCAAGATGATCACGATGATGGTACTAGCATATTTGATAATGATGATGAAGATGGTCTTGATATACCTATACTTGAGAAGAAAAGCCCCTATAACAAGGCTCCCAAACAATTCTTCTCTTTTCTATATTGTTGTTGGTGAACTTGAAGGTTATGAATGATTTATCCAATGTAGCAATGTCACATATGCTAAGGTATGCCATTTTTGTCATCTTCAATGTTAGTATACCATCACTATTCATTATATTAACAATTCAATTTTTTGTTATAGGTTGATAGGTGAGTTTGTGTTACCGCCATCAAATATTTTTCCCTATTCATACTAAGAATTATCTACCATTATGAATCAAATTGGAATGAAGTATCAGACAATACATGCATGTCCCAATGATGACATTCTATATCATAAACAACATGAATTTGTAACAGAATGCCCTGATTTCCATATTAGTAGATATCAGTCAGATCAAATAACAAAAAAGATAACTCACAAGGTTGTTTGGTTCATTCCCATTATTCTATGTCTTGAATGATTATTTAGGTGCACTAGCTTGGCACAATTCATCAATTACCATGCATGCAATAGAAGTCAAGATGACATTATGTGAATACTTGTAGATGGTTCTACATTTAAATACATAGAAAAATATGGCCACACTTTAAGAATAACCTCATAATCTCAAGCTTTCATTGGTAGCAGATGGTGTCAATCTATTTGGAGATATAAGGTTAGTTTACTTAGTGTGGCCTATAAATGGGCGTAATAATTATGTAATGTTTATACTCATTCAATTACAAGGTAAGTACCAAGTTAAAGATATGAACGTCTATATTAAGCCCCTAATTGATGAGTTTTTGAAGTTATGGAATGGGGTCACTATCTATGACATCTCTAGATCAATAGGACAAAGACAATTTCAATTCCATGCAATGCTTCTATGGACAATACATGATGCCCCTACGCTAACTCATTTTTGTGGTATGTTATATTGTTAAGGTCACATATTTTTGGTATATCATAGTTCTTACACATTATTTTTGTATGTTTAAGTTGCACATGATAATTTTACATGATCTTTTAGGTCTTCAGACAAAGGGAAAATTCACATGTCTAGTTTGTGGTCCGAAGATGAAATCTCATCATTCAAAAAGTTTAGGAAAGAATGTGTTCGATGAGTTTAGGAACTTTCTCCACAATAATCATAAGTATTGAATTACTAAAAGCATATTTTTAATGGGAAAGAAGAGACAACATCAAGGCCACAAAGAATAATATTTCATCTATGGAAGTTGGAATACAATTGACTAAATTGATGAGGTAATGTTTATTTGATAATTTTTGTTTAAAATTTATATTTTGATATTATCTTTTATTTAGTAATGATGCAATTGATGTTCGTGAAGGTCATCAAAGCATCAATGATAAAATTTTTAGATGAATAAATAATTATCCTACTCAATTTAGTAGGTTACTATACTACAAGGATCTCTCAGTCATGCATTTGTTTGATGTTATGCATATTGGAAAGAATGCAACATAGACACAATGGAAAATATTGGATGGAAGGTGTGATAGAGAATTTTTTTCAAAAATTTGTAATGATATTCATGAATCCAATCATGCATTGAAAATATTCATTGAATCAAATAACAATGGAGACCACATAGATATTAGTGCCCTTCCTTGGTTATTAATGAAGCAAAAAAGTGATGCATTAAAAGAATTCATAAAGAAAATTTAAAAAATTCTCACAGGATTTACTGCAAATATAAGTAGTCTTATATCAATGAAAGGTGATTTTGGGCTAGGGTTGAAAACACATGATTGACATAGCTTCATCAAGGTAAGTCATGTTCTCTATTTATAATATATTTATAAAATTGCATGTACTTTTTATTGTATTATTTTATAATATCTTGAAAAGATCATTTTTTAATGAGTCCACTATGTCCTACCTCTATCCCTCCCACACCAATTTAGCAATAGTATTAAATGAGTTATATGTGATCTTGAAAAATACATGAGGTTAGAAGAGTTATTTATTAGATTTGTTATTCAAATGTTACATTTATGACTTGCTTTAATTTTTATGTAATTTATTGTATATTTTTATCTAAAATCTTGTTAATATGTTCTTGCATGTTGAATCTCTTTTAGGTGGTTATCATCTAAATTGATAAAAAAGATATAAAGTATTGGAAGAGAATAATCCCACAGCTTATGTGTGAAATGAAAAAGTGTCTACTTTCAACTTTTTTCAATGCTCAAAAATACTACCTCATACATCAAATTGAGGAGATTGAATTGTGTGGACTTGTACAAACTAGGTCAATGTGGATGGCTAAGAGGCACTTGAAATTTATGAAGGGCTTGGCTCAACAGAAAGCACGTCCTAAGGGTTATATGGTAGAGGGATATATGGTGTATATTAGTAAATATTTTCTCACATTTTTAACAAATATCCATGTAGATTACATTTGGGATCCCAACTCTATTAACAAATTCGAGGGGGAATACTTGATGGGGAGTGGTAGATTGAGGAGAGTGGGAGGTAATTATAAGATGTTATTGTAGTTTATTAATTCTTATAAA
Source organism: Cupressus sempervirens (assembly GCA_028749045.1). Lineage (NCBI taxonomy): Eukaryota > Viridiplantae > Streptophyta > Pinopsida > Cupressales > Cupressaceae > Cupressus > Cupressus sempervirens. Next base: position 485,331,747 of record CM053785.1, read on the forward strand.
TCTTCAATATAAGTTATTTCTTAGTGCTCTAGTTGTTTTCTTTATAGTTGGTCATGAGTGGGATGCACTACATTTGTATATTTTAAACAATCTTGATTGGATGACGGTATGGATTCAAAAGTCTCAAGAAAATGGTCACTCATTAACATGGGACATTGTTGCATCATTCATTAAAGAATCTCATCATAATCAAGATCTCAATATTACGTCAATGGTACTTGATCTAGCATATGGCTTAAGAGATAAAAATATACATATAAGATTACTAATCATGACTCGTAAGTTTAATATCAACTCATGGATCGATGCAAATAATTTTGATATATTTGAATAATTGCATATCAAACACCATAAAGATATGTACTACCATGGCCATAAATTTTACATAAAAAACTTAGGTGAAATGAAGAAAACTTTTAATTCTGGGATAAGTGCAGTCTTTGAGGTCACCAATATTTTATCTAGAAATGACATACATCCTCAACAATTTGAAAATTGATGCTATGGCATTTTGGATGATATACTTGAGTTTAATTTTAATTCATTAAAATTAGTTCTATTTGTCGTCAAATGGTACATGCTACAACTAAATCAAAATGATCTTGATAGGACTATTATTGAACATGATAGTAGGTTTACAATGATTAATACAAGATCATATGAGCCAGGTGGAGATGAGCCCTATGTTCTTCCAAGCCAATGTGAACTAGTATTTTACTTTGGCATTCCACATAAATTGGGTTGGTCATTTGTTGTTAGAGATGATCCAAGAGAAAGGTCAATAAAGTATAATGTGATAAAAAAAGAAGATATTGAAGAATCCAAAGATGAAGTAAATGATGATCATGAATGATTGTTACACAATGATAAAGAAGAAGAAGATGATTCTAGTGATGCTGACGATGATGGTGGTGGTGGTGATGATGATGATGATGATGATGATGATGATCATGGTGATGAAGATAGTGATGATGGTGATGATGATGACATGGATGATCAATGTCAAGTATGATGGAGTGACTTATTCATAGAAATTTGTTTGACTTGTATGTTTTTATTATTAAGTTATTATGTTGAACTCTACTATCATGGAGTATATACAATGATTTTGCATAGCTACCACACATAAAGTAGAGGTAAGGAATTAAAAAAATAAAATAATTTTGATAAATGCATCATGTAATTTTTTTCTTCTAAATAATTTGTATCATATACATCATGTAATTTTTCACTAACTTAAGATAAATTATTTATAGAAGGAGGAATTTCAATGCCTTTGACTAGGATCATGCACAATGGCATGGATTGATAGGTATAAGTCAATAGATCCTAGAGATACAATTTTTTATTTTCATATCTTCTATTTATTATCAACATCAAATTTAGTCCTAGTATGTCTCTCATTTTATGGATTGCATGTATCACCAAATAGGTATTTATCTAATCTATCTTCCTCGAGTTAGGAAAATGAGAGAATATAAGACAAAAGTGAGACATTTAGTAGTTCTAAAATAGGGAGATCAACTAGAGGTCAAAAGACTAGAAGAAAATTCAATAAATGAATGCAAATTTTTCTTGCTAAGGGGGGGTCATGTTCTTATGATAATGAGAGTGAAGGTGATAGGAAGGTTCTCTTAAGGTACACACATCTTCAAAAAGAATGGTTACCCAAGGAACTACCTCCATTTAACACTGATTTTTCTATTAATGAAAGGATATATCACATAGCTCCATCTTCATTACATAGTTTGGGCCTATTTTCCATGGATGGCATAAAGGTCTGTTATAATAAAGTTGTTGAATTAATGGAGTATGTAGGACCTTGTTACAATTAAAACAATTAGATGCAGATTGTGCAATATATAAAAGTATGCATAGGTATGCATTGCCAACAAATTATATACAATGCAAAGAAAATGATCAAAGAAAAAGGCTCACTATGTATATTGATGGAAGGCCAAAAGCAATAGGGAATATTGAAGGATTTATAAATAGTTCTTGACCTATGTCAACTAATAAGTGGTCAAATTGTATATTTGAGGCATGCGAGGGGAATTGTGTTTTTGTATGTGCAATAAAATCAATAAGTGTAGGGGAACATATTCTAATAGATTACACTTTGAATCCTGTAGATACAACAAAATTCACTATCATGAGACTGGTTAGTATAAAATTAAAACCAATTGCCTCCAATTAATATTGACTCCAATAGACAATCTAATATTTTATTAATAAATATTTTTGCTAAGCCTATTACTTTTATTTCACTACCGATTGCTAAGAATTATTAATCTTTGTGAAAAGGCGAGATGGATCCACCACAAGACATAGGCGGGGATGTTCCTCAAACACCTTCTTTGACAAAGGTAAACCTTAATTATTGTAATTGTACAAATTATATAGAAGAAAATGTCATATTATTATGTTCTTTTCTTTATGGCTCTAGAGATACTTTTATAAAAATTTACTGATATTGATGTCACAACTTGATACTAATTGATAGGGAAAAGCAAAAATGATAGCAAATCAAATGCAATCTAAAATTGAGGCATCATGATCATGATCAATAGACGTTTATAGTAAAAGTTCAATAGATGTTTATATTTTAATGGATCGTGATCTAAAATATTATATGTTCTTCTTACAAGACTTTGTGACACCTATGAGACTACGTGGTCAATATGGTGAGGGTTGTAGTTCACAACCTTCATGTAAATAATCCTTAAACCTTTAACTATTCATTTAACCTTTGGGATGCTTCTAGCTAGTATCCCATTTGATCTTTATCCATTGTAAATGTATTTTCTACCAATGTATTCTTCAGATCATGATGAAGTGTGGATGCCTCTTTCAATCACCACTCTGATATTGCCGACTGTATTGTCAACAAGGAGCTTGCATAGAACTTCTATACCAAATACAACTGGTAAAACCTTACTTTGCTATACTTTGTTATGTGCTAATCATGCATTGTTTTTTTTGTTGGGTGGATTTTATACTCATGGACCTATTTTGTGCACTAATAAATACACCTATAGTTGATACAAGAGAAAATACCACTACTAGTGAAGCTCAACCATTTCCTGGATCAGCCTGTGTTACTAGTATTGGTTCATTTGCGGGGTCATTTTTGTTGAACAATAAAAATTTGTTTCTATTAAAAGTACCAAAGCTTCTTAGTGCTTTAAAATTGTTATTATTTATAGTGTAATTGTAGTTTACTTATACATAAGTCATTTTGGATTGATAAACCCATGATGTTTTTTGTAGGAAATGATGTTTTCTATGATACTCTTTTTGAAATGACATTGAAGCTATTTGGAACCACCATACATAAAAAGTATGTAGTTTCATATTATTGGTACAATATTTTTCTTTTCTTCCATTTATTGTACTATATTAAAGTTATTGATCTAATTTTTATTTTTTTTTCAAAAAAGGTGGAATGAATAGGGTCTTGAACTAAAAAATTAGCTTAGTACATCTTTTGAGGACCTTTTGGAAAAAAAATATTATTGATAGTGCCATACTTCTTAAAAGAGAATCCAAACATATAAAGATTGTGAGGGACCAATATAGAAGGGCTCTAAAGGAAATCCCAAAGTAGAAGCATCCTCCTATGATTCTACTGATGGAGTGGAATGAAATAATGGAAGATGCAAATGAGAAAAAGCTAGAGGGTAGAGGAATTCAACTAGTAGACAGAAAAAGAAGGTATGTCATGATAGTATTAAGTAGAATGTAATTATGCACTAATTAGTGACATTTTATTTATATAATCTAACATGTTTCAAACTTTTCATAGATTGTGAGACACATCAAAAGCTACCTAAGTGAGAGTACAAAAGGTTGACGAACACAAACTTGGCTCTGGTGGCTACATAAAACTTCACTCTTGACTTGTAAGTAGTAGCAATAGAATTTAATATTAATTTTTTATATATAATGTTGTAAAAAAAATTGTTTAATCAAGTCATACATGTAAAACTAACATTATTAAGAAAAAAGTATAGGGCACAAAATTCAATGTAGAGCCCACAGATGAAGATATAAAATTTTCCTTAAAGCAAGACTATAAAGTTGTGGTTGCACACCAATGCCAAGAATGTGAAAGCCATACCGAAGAATCTGGTGCACAAGATCAGACACATGTAAGTCAAATTAAAATTAAATCATATTGAATGGTTGAGAAATTTCATGTTTGGTGTTAATTTCAAACATAAATTGACTATTTCTATTTTATATATCAAATTATGATAACAATGCGCATAACATTTCACTGTAGCCTTCAAATCTTATTACAAAACATGCACGTGATGAAGGCCATGATGTGCATCATAATGGTGGAGGTATTAATTTACTATTGGAAATTAATTATATAATTATTAATAGAATTTAACATCTTCAATTGAAATTTTTCATGTAACCTTTTTTTTGAATATTGTAGAGCATGTTGAACATCATGGTGAATGAGTGGAGCATGTTCGAAGTGTTTAGCATGTTTAGGTGGTGACTGATCAAAATGTTATTGTACATGATGTGGCATTGTCAGGTAAGAAAAATGCATGTTATGTTCTATTGGTTAATGAAAAACTTATAACAATTTTTAAAAAAAAAGAGTATGCCAATTTAACTCATTTACTTGTTATTGCAAAAAATCCCCCTTCAGTGCAACAACCTTGTGCTCCTCAAAATAGGAGGAGGCATCATTATTTGACATTACATGTGCCACAAGAGGAGGAGAGTGAGGAAGATATTGATGTTCATTTCAGCCTTTTCCTTAAGAAAGCTAAGAAAAATTTAAAAAAGAAATGATTTTTTAAAAATGCTCTCTGATAAACTTTGTTGGATAATGAAAGAACGTTGTTTTAAGTAATTATATATGAATTTTACGTATTAATATTGATTTTCATGTCATGTTAATGAATATTTTTATTTGTTAATGAGTTCTTGATTAATATTGCTTATTAATGAGTTTTATATCATATTAATGAATGTTATGTGATTTTATTGATTGTATGTTAGAGTTCATAAATGGATGAATGAATGAATGAAGTATGTAATTAGATGTTAATGGAGAATTTAGATTGATGTTAGGAGGAGGGGGGTGAGGCCAGATGAGCTTCCACCTTCACGTGGTTGGCCTTGTTAAGTAGAGAATATTAAAGTATTCTTGAAACCAAGTGAAGCTCAGACTAGCATACCTTCATTAATTAATCTTATTTCATTCATTGCAGGTCTTTTCTTATAAGTGCATTTTGAATGTGTCACTGTCAAGAAACTATCAAATAAAAAAATAGAAGGTCCAATACTCAACTCATCTGGCATTATTGGGCTTCATTTTTGTGTAAGTATTCTTTTCTTGAATGCATCAAATCTACATGGTTCCTCTTTTAGAGATCAAGTTTGCAGTTTGAAAAAGAGAGTAAATCCTTTGTAAATGAAAATTATGACACTGAGATATACCACATATGCTATCTTTAATTCTACTATGGTTCTCTTTATTGGTGTTATGGTCATTGTTGCAGTTATGATTAGATTAAATCGATACCACCTTCCAAGATTGATGGGACATCTTAGGAATATTGAAAATTTAATAGGTAAGATTTATTGGTATATTTTTACTTAACTTCAATTCATATGGCTTCACAATGTGCATGAACTTCCAACTTACAAAATGCAACTTGAACTTGCAAATTTAAACTATTACTTCTACATAAGGATGCAAGGAGCAAAAATAGTTGGACTATATTAGATTTAATCTTGTTATCTACTCCATTGATGGGTTTGTGACATAGCTTATTTATGTGTGTTTTTAGTGTTGTAATGTCCCCTTTTTGATCATAGTGTTTAGTGGAATCTCTATTAGTTAGTAGTTATTAAATAAAATCTTGTTGGCAATTAAGTTAGATTGGAGTCATTTATTTGTGCAACTTGAAACTTTTTTGTCTTAATATTTTGTAATGGACTTGCATAAATTCACTTAGTATTTATAAACATTTGAAGATAGTATATTAGGTTACAAGAGACTTCTTCTTTGAAATCATACTCTTGCAAACTACTTTTGTAACTCTAAGAAAAAGTTCAAAAATATTAGGAATGAAACCAACAAGTGTGAGATGACATGTTCCATTAATAACTTGATAAGTGTTACTAGAATGTATTTTGGTTTTTCATTGATGATCTTTGATTAAATCTTAATAGTTCAAGTAGTGGTCCCAAACATGTTTATTTCAATTTTGGAATGAATGTTCTTGCATAAACCAAACACACACATTGATTGACCTAACTTGCTTTAAAAAGGTGTGATAGCATTTGGAAAGAATCTAAACTTGGGTTATAAGAGATTAGATCTCATAAATGAACAATACAAATAATCTAGAATTTAGGATGTTATCCAAAATCAAATGATAAGAAATATAAAGACATGCAAAAGAGGATAGGTTATAAATATGATAAAATGACCCCTTAGAGAAGATGTATTTCCCTCCCTGGGACAAGAAGACATTGAATTATTAGATATGAGGTGTTCAAACAAAATAATACATAGGAAGACCTCAAAATCAATAAGACATAATTGCATGATGATAATGACTAAAAACTATGATATATATGATTAAAATATATAACAATAATGCACAATCAAGGGTTTGAATCCACTCTTTTTTCATCATCCAATTAGCAAAATCTAGATTCTGCATAGACAAGAATTTGAAACCAATCATCAAAAATGAGAGAAAATGAAGTACTGCAATAAATACAATAAATAAATAAATTAAATACATGGGTACTTTTCTTAAACCTTAATGCAAAAAATTACTCTCATGTCAAGAAATCATTTAAATCTCTAAACTTTGTTCGATTGTGAATTTTCCACTCTACCAGTGGTTTGTGAATGATTATGGACATTTATGTAGAGATGATATACACAATTGGAAATGTGATATACCAGTGGGGAAAAGTAATCATGTAACTCATAGATTTCAACCATTTTATTTGAATGCAAGCTGAAACTTAGTTGCCTTAATTTCTATAGTTTTCATTTGCATCATGATTGTTTACAAACATCATGGGAAAGTCTCTCAAAGAGTTTAGTATTCCCCAATCACACTGTAACAAACTAGCACTATGATGAGAGGAAAGGGGTTTTAAAATATACAATGAACATAGGATGATGTGCTCTAACAATTGTGCTATAACAAACAACAATGAGTTGCCAATATCACCCTAGTTGTTTGGCCTCTTTATTCATGTTGTACCTACTTCTTCCCTTCCTCATGCTCATGAAATATTGAGAAAGAATAAGTTTTCCCTTCCTTATCCTCCTTCTTCTTCTCCCTCTACATAATATGGTGTCAAATATTGCATACAAACTTTGAATCATTTCAGCTTCACTCCATACAACTATGACACATTTCAACAAAAATATCTCATCAAATCAAAACATTGGGGTCATGCTTCTTCCAAATCTCCCATCTTTGTGTATATGGGGAATGAGGGATTTATTGAATGGTTTACTCAAAACATTGGGTTTATGTTCGACATTGCTCCTCAATTCAGGGCCCTTCTTGTCTTCATTGAGGTATGTTATGCTTTGATTTGATCTACATTTGATGCAGGAGCATCCTAGGTTGCTTTTCTATCCTGCATCTTTTTAGTTTTCCTAGTTTCTGTTGAGTTGTAATGTCTTGCATTGTCGAGTTCTTAGTGGGTACCAAGCATTCAGTGGATGCTGAACTTCTTGGTTGATGTTGAGTTCATAGTTGCTACTGAGTGTTCTTTGGTTGCCAAGTCATGCCTTGGATGTCGAGTTTGATTAGATGTCGAGTGTCAATATTTCATGAAGCCTTTTTCTTTCAAGTTTTTTGTGTTCAGTTTCTTGTTGAGGCTAACCTTTGCATTGAATTTTGTGTTAGATGTCTATTGTGAGCTAACTTGTGGCTTAGCCTAGCATTTAATATGAGAGTTTATTTTGTTGTATTTGCAATAGGCCAACTTGTGGCCATGCACGTATTTAAGAGACTTGCCTAGAATCTTAGGGATGGGACTTAGAGTGAGAAGGAGTAGAATGTGAAGTTGGATCATTGAAGATTGTTATTAAATTGATACATGGTCATAACCCAGAAGACCTTATAGCTGAGGATTTGATAGATCATTGAATGCATATATGAAAGAAGGCATTTTCTCCCTCTATCTTCTAAGTTGTTTGTATTGTTATTTCTATTGTGTTGACTCTGAGCAAGTAGTTTGAATAGCTGGGTTCTCCTTTGGCCCTAGTTTTTCTTATCTCCTTGTGTTAGGTGGTACCACAGATGAGGTTCATCCTTGTGGAGATTGGATTGTGGAGAACCCTTAGTGAATTTGGTTGTAGGTTAGTAGATTTCAGGATTTGACCTACAACTTGTAGAGGGTTACAATCTTGTAAAGATGGTTTGAGGTAGAGGAAATGCTGATAGTACAATATTAGATACATTGGGAAAAATTACATCTAGATTAGATGATGTAGAGACTGCCCAAAGGAGAAAAGTAGATCTTGATTATGTAAGTGATGATGAAGTAGTAGCACCAAACCCTAATCCAAAACTTGAAGAAGATCAAGATGAAGCAAAGTTGTTGAGAGTATTGTCTAGAAAAAATTCAAAGCCTATTGTAGAAGTTGTTCCTTATTATGGGAAATTGAACACTAATGTTGTGTTGGATTGGATCTCTAAAATGGAGAAGTTCTATGAATATCAAAATACCCTTGTTAATAGGATGGTGAAGATTACAGTTACAAGATTGAAAGGACATGCCTCACTATGGTGGGAGCATTTACAAACTGATAGACAAAGGAGATGAAAAAAAAAGATTAGAGCTTGAGTGAAAATGGTGAACAAAGTGAAGAAAAAATTCCTTCTTTCTGATTTCCAAGTTAGCTTGTTGTGAAAGATGTAGAATTTAAGATAAAGAGACATGACTGTGAAGGATAATTCTGTAAATTAGACATGAGATTTGGACATGTGGATGATAATGTTGAGAAAATTTAAAGGTACATAAATGGATTGAGATCTAGAATTCAAGATGAAATAAGTTTTATAAAATTGGAAAGTGTGGAAGAAGCATAACAATATGCCTTGAAAGCTAAGGAGATCTTGACAAAGAAAGATGAACAAACAAAAAGAGGTAGAGGTGGTAGATTCCAGAGAGGAAGAGCTAGATCTTATAGTGAAGGTGGAAGATTTGATAGTTCTGTGCAAGATAAAGGGAAATTTGAATGGAAGAATGATAATAAAGACAAGACCAAGTGGAAAGGTGGTAATTCCTACCAAGGAGGTACTGGTTCTTATCGAGGAAGAGGTAATTCTTATTCTAAAGGTGGTTTTCATGATAATTGTTTTAGATGTGGTAAATAAGGGCATAAATCCTTTGAATGTAGATCCTATGAAAATGGGCAAGGTAACATAAATGTTGTAACTCAAGAAGACATTGAGGGTTTGCCTAGTGGACCTGAGGCTAGAGAAAATCTAATGGTGAGAAGAACCTTATGTAATAAGGGAAGTGATGAGGAACCTATCCTAAGGAGAAGTCTTTTCAAAACTAGATGTAAGATAACTAGAAAATGTCACAAAGTAATCATTGATAGTGGAAGTTCTACAAATTTGGCATCAAAAGAGTTGGTTACAAATTTGCAGTTGCAAAGGTTGAAGCATCCTAAACCCTACCATGTTTCATGGATCAAAGATGAGCATAAGATATTGGTAAGTGAACAATGTATTGTGAATTTTAAGATTGGACATTACTTTGATGAAGTTTTATGTGATAGTATGCCTATGGATTGTTGTCATATTTTATTGGGTAGACCTTGGCAATATGATAGATATGCTATACATGATGGAAGATTGAATCAATATACTCTTTGGATGAATGGGAAGAAGAAAATATTGTTACCTTTGATTGAAAGTCCAGATGAGGTTAATTATACTACTGTGAGAATTTGCATGGTTAATGGAAAACAATTTGAAAAAGAGATGAAGAAGAATCAATTCTATTTTGTTATAATTCTGAGGAGGCTAAGTTGTGCCAATAGTAATTGAGTGCCAGTCAATGGTGACCAAGTGATAGTTGGTAGTATTGACCAAGTGCTAGAAGAAATTAAAGTTTTTAAATAAGTATAAAGATATTATTGCAGAGGATATACTTGATGGTTTACCACTAGTAAGGAGTATAAGTCATTGTATGGATTTGATTCCTAGAGCTAGTTTTTCGAACAAAGAACCATATAGATTCACACCTATAGAGAATGAAGAACTTAATAGACAAGTGCATGAGTTATTGGAGAAAGGTTTGATTAGAGAGAGTTTGAGTCCATGTGTTGTACCTATCATATTAGCACCTAAAATGAATGGAGAATGTGTATTGATTCTAGAGCTATTAACAAGATCATAGTGAAAAAAATATTTCCTATGTTGAGGATGGATGGCATAATGGATTGTTTGAGTGAAGCTAAGTATTTTACGAAGATTGATTTAAAGAGTGGCTATTATCAGATCAAAATCAGAGAAGCTGATGAGTGGAAGACTACTTTTAAGACAAAAGATGGTTTGTATGAATTGTTGTTTATGCCTTTTGGTTTGACTAATGCACCTAGTACTTTCATGAAGTTAATGAATGAAGTTCTGGAAAGATTCTTGGGTAAATTTGTGATTGATTATTTGGATGACATCCTAATATTTAGTAAGACTAAGGAAGAACATCTTGATAATGTTAGACAAGTATTGCATAGATTGAAAGAAGAGAACTCAATGATTAATCTAAAAAAAATGTTCTTTTATGCAAGAAGAGATTGTGTTTTTGGGATTTGTGATTTTAGTTGATGGTTTGAAAATGGATCCTAAGGAGGTAAAAGCAATTTTGGAATGGAATGTGCCTAAGAATATGGGTGAGGTAAGATTATTTCATGGTTTGGCTAGTTTCTATGGAAAGTTCATAAAAAACTTTAGTTCTATTTGTAATTCTATGACTGAGACAATGAGAGGAGATAAAAAGGATTTCAAGTGGACATATGGAGCTGATAAGAGTTTTGAGACTTTGAAACAAAAGTTTGTTGAGTTTCTTGTATTGGCTTTGCCTAATTTCAATAAGGTATTTCAAGTTGAATGTGATGCAAGTGGTAGTGCAATAGGAGTTATATTGAGTCAAAAAGGTAAAGCTATTGCTTTATTTAGTGAAAATTTGAATGATGCTAAAAGGAAGTATTTTGTGTATGATCAATATTTTAATGCTATTATTCAAGCCTTGAAGAAGTGGAGACATTATTTGATTCCTAATTAGTTAATGTTGTATACTAATCATAAAGCTTTACAGTACTTGGGAAGTCAACATTAATTAAATCAGAGACATATGAAGTGGGTTGAGTATTTGTAGAGTTTTACATTTGTGATTAAGCATAAGAGTGGAGTTACTAATAGAGTTGATGATGCATTGAGAAGAAGACATTCTTTGTTGACTGAAATGAAGGTTGAAGTTCTTAGTTGTGATGAAATCAAAGAGTTGCATGATATTGATCCTGATTTTTCTAAAATGTGGAGAGAGTGCAGGGCACTAAATCTAATAGATCACATAAGTGAGTATGATGAGTATTTCATTCAAGAAGATATGTTGTTCAAAAGAATTTAGTTGTGTATCCCTAGAAGTTTTATGAGAATTGATTTGATTAAGGAAAAGCATAGTGGTGGATTAGCTAGACATTTTGGAATTGATAAGACATTGAGTTTGCTGAAGGATAAGTATTACTGGCCACAAATGTATAAGGATGTTTAGAAATTTGTAAGTTGTTGTGGAGTTTTTCAAGTTGCAAAAGGAGTGAGTCAAAATACTAGTTTGTATACACCCATTACTATTCCTGAGAAACCTTGGAATGTCATTAGCATGGATTTTGTTCTTGGATTGCCTAAAACAATGAAGGGGTATGATTCTATATTTGTTGTTGTTGATAAATTTTCTAAGATGACTCATTTTATACCTTGTTAAAACACATCAGATGTTGAGCATGTTGCTGAATTTTTCTTCAAAGAAAATGTAAGATTGCATGGATTACCAAGAAGTATTATTTCTAACAGAGATAGTAACTTTGTTGGTTATTTTTAGAAAAAATTGTGGAAAAAGATGGGTAATGAGTTGAAGTTTAGTTCTACATTCCATCCATAGATAGATGGACAAACAAAGGTTGTGAATAGAAGCTTGGGTAACTTATTAAGGTGTTTAGTTGGAGATAAGCCAAGTAATTGGGAAGTAGTGTTGACACAAGCTAAGTTTGCATATAATAATTATGTGAATAGAGTACAAGAAAGACACCTTTTGAGATTTTTACAGGAATGCATCCTAGAGGAGTATTAAATTTGAGGGATGTTGTTGGTGAAGAGAAGAGAAGTGTTGCCAGAGAAGAATTTTCTGATTTTATGGAGTCTTTGCATCACGAAGTAAAATTGAGAATGGAACAAAGTAATCAAAAGTATAAAGAGAATGCTAACACGTCTAGAAGACATCATGTTTTGACATTGGTGAGGAGGTGATGGTTCATTTGAAGAAAGGAATATTTCTTATTGGAACATACAATAAGCTAAAAATGAAGAAGTTTGGACCTTGTAAGATTTTGAAGAAGTTTGATAGTGGTAATGCATATGAAGTGGAGTTACTTGATGACATGGATATATCTTCTATATTCAATGTTGCTGATTTATACGAATATTATGAGTCATAAGATGAAGTGGATGTATCAAATGATTATCCTAAGAAGAAGGTTGAAGAAATTGAGTAGATATTGGAATAGAGAGTTGGTAAGAGCATGAGAGGAAAAGACTACTATGAGTATTTGGTAAAATGGAAAAATAGACCTAGTAAAGATGCTACATGGATTTCTCAATCTGAGTTCGATTCAGCTTAGGTTGTGACACTTGCATGATTTATGAGAATCATTTCTTTCTACCCTGGTTGTTTGATGCAGGAGCATCCTGGATTGCTCTACTATCCTGCATCTTTTTAGTTTTCCTAATTTCTATTGAGTTTCAATGTCTTACATTGTTGAGTTCTTAGTGGGTGCTAAGCATTTAGTGGATGTTGAGCTTCTTGGTTGATGTCAAGTTAACATAGTTGTTGTCAAGTGCTCTTTGGTTGTTGAGTCATCCTTTATATGTCGAGTTTGTTTGGTTGTCGTGTTCATGTGGGTGTCAAGTACATGTGGATTTCGAGTTCAAGTGGATGTCGAGTGTCAATATTTTGTGGAGCCTTTGTTTGTCAACATGTTTGTGTGGTTTCCTATTGAGGCTGACCTTTGTATTGAATTTAGTGTTAGATATATGTTGTGAGCCGACTTATAGATTAGCCTAGCATTTAATATGAGAGTTTATTTTGTTGTATTTGCAATAGGCTAACTTGTGGTCATACATGTATTTAAGAGACCTTGGTTAGAATCTTCAAGAGGGGAGTTACAATGAGTAGGAGTAGAATGTAAAGTTGGATCGTCGAAGATTGTAATTAAATTGATACATGGCCATAACCCAAAAGGCCTTATAGTTAGGCATGTAATAGATCTTTCAATGCATATATGAAAGAAGGCATTTTCTCCCTCTATCTCCTAAGTTTTTTGTGTTGTTATTTCTACTATGTTGACTATGAGTAGGCAGTTTGAATAGTTGGGTGTGCCTTTGGCCCTAGTTCTTCATATCTCCCTGTATCAACATTTCTACTCCATTATTGATAAAATCTAGCTAGAAAGAAGATCATAGTCATTAAATCTATAGAAATAAAAAAAGGTAACTACTATATAAGTATCTCAAAAGTGTACATTATAAATGCTTCTTTAAAATATCTTGGATCTAAATCTTATTAATGCTTCTTCAAATGTCTCAGATCTAAATCTTCTTATTCATTATGAGAAAAAAATAATTATGTATATTTCTTGTTTAAAGTTTTGATTGATTAGGATGATTCATATGAGATCAAGCTATCTTGATCAATAAGATTCATCTATCAATATAGTTTTTCATGAATCAATTAAACAAAAAAAAGCTTCAAATTTATTTAAATATGATAGAACAATGATATCTCAAGGTCATAAAATCTAAGAAATGTTTTTTCTCATTAAGATCATGACTCATTTGAGATCACACTATCTTCTTTAATAGAACCTATCAATTAGAATGGTTTTGATTAGTCATTGGAAAAAATCAAAGTTTAAAGTTTGTAGTTCAAATATGAAGAACAATTATATCTCAAGGTCATGAAAATTTAAGAAATTTTTAAAATGATTAATCTGTAATCACACTATTTCCTTTAGTAGTTGTCATTAATTAGAATGGCTTTGATGAATCACTCAAACAAAACCAAATATAAGGTCCTCTTCTTTACTAGTATTGATTAATAAGAATGGTTTTGATGAACCACTCAATCAAATCAAAATTTTAGGTCCACTAAAATAATAGTATGTTGTGATCATAAAAAATCTAGAGAATTTTTTTCATAGGCATTACAATTGCAAAAAAAAAAATATATATTTTTGTTTTTAGAATAAACTATGGAAACCTATCTATTACTATTTTTCTTTGATTAGGCAAAGAAGATCTTACTATGGGTTTATATTGGTTTGATTTTAGTACCAATACTATGGAGAATCAATGCCATATGGGAGTCAAGAAATAGCTTACAATAATGCCACCACAATGGGCTATCTCAGTGCCTCTCTAGCTTTGGTTGATTTTTTTGTATTGATTACAAATCCGAAAAAGAATTTAACAATAAAGGATTCACTAGTAGTTGTGTTTGGAGGATCTTATGGGAAGTAAGTTTTTTTCACTAATTTTGTCTTGTGACTTCAAATTCTAGTGATGAAACCATATTTTTATGTCTAAAATATATAATCAGTTTGTAGTGTTAATAGCCTGGTGTGGGCTCAAGTATTCACATATTACAATTGGGGCATTTGCATCATCTGCTCTGATTTTAGCTTTTGATCTCATTGTAGATCCAATTGGTTTCAAAAACATTGTCTCAAATTATTTTAGGGTATTCTCAATTCTTTCTTCCATAGTTCATAACATTAGAAAGCAAATTTTGGGTTATAATGTGTTTGTTCATTTGATCAACATTTTAGATTACATTTTGAAAACAACAAATCATCAATTTTTTTCCTTTTCTTTTCACATAAAGAAAAATAGTTTAACTTAAAACTTTGTACTTTATAGTTGAATTTTGATAACAACGTTACAATTTGATTTGCTATGAAAAATATCCCCTTCTCATCATTATTTTAATAATTTTAAAATACTATATACACTATACAATGAATTTAGGATTTGTTTTTGAGTTTTGATGGAGTGAAAGTGAAAACTTCTTCAATATGATTAAGAAGTCATGGAAGATATTGGAGGAGATGTCATCAACTCCAAGTGGTAGACGATCCATCCAAGAATATTTCAAACTTTCCAAGTAAAATTATATTTTTTGGAAAAAAATTGTTTGCATTGGTGTAGAGATAGCGACATTGGTAAGGTGGAAGGCTAATTGAATACAACTTATTTTGAAGCTATAGAAGTAGATTATCTAATCCCTACTAACTTCACATATTAATTAAATTTATTTTTTCATTGATGATAGTTGGTTAAATCTTAATATATTATTTTCTCTTACATTGTAGTCAGTTCATGAACTACCTGATGGTCATGGCCAAACAATCTTTACAACTACTATTGCTATTGTTGTTCTGATGGTATATTTGAACCTGTCGACTGAAGTATGATAGCCATGACAACAATTTTGAAGAGGTGATTCTTTTATAGTACAATGGATCTGAATTAGGAAAGACTAGAGCATAAATAATAAAATCTATGTAGAGAACAATGACATAAGCATGCTTTATTTTACTCTTTGGTTGATTTGCATAGAGTAAAAGTATTTTGAAGGTTGGATTAAATCTTATTGGAGTTCAAATTTATCTTTTGTAAACTGTATCCCTTTTATTGCTCTTTATTTTAATTCATGACTTTTCTTAGCTCATTCTTGTAGTATACCTAATGCATAGACACAATTTAGAAAAGAATGCATGTGTATACTTAACATGTAGGCACAAGGTAGGAGAGAATGAGTGTTTTAAAGTAGTTTCTCAACATATTATTCTAAATTATTGATTATTATTGATTTACCCCTCCCTCCTCTCATTATGCTCTTCGGAGTTAGGTTACATTTTAAAAATTTGTCATAGGTTTAATTAGAGTTTTCATTCCCTATTGAGTACATATTGAAGGAAAATCCTTATTGATGTATCCTAACAAATCTGATTTGTCAATGAAATGCAAGGAAATGCTATTGTGTGAGTACTCTAGCATTAGAGCTAAGTTTGCAGGTGCATTCCTTCATGGGTGAGGTCGTATTCTTATTATTCTTTCACATTTTATTTCTATTATATGACACATTTATGAATTTATTCCCTTTCTTGCACATTCATTTAGTAATGGAACAAGTGGTATCAGACTTGTATTGGTTCTCACTAAACTATTTTAAATAAATATTATACATCCCTAGAGTTACCTGGTTGGGGAACAAAGGAACATGTTTTTGGGATGACGATTAAGGGCGTAAGTTTTTGGGTGGTAGGGGGACAATAGAAAGGTGGTTGTGTAACTACATACGATACCTTATAAATTCCTAATGCAAGTTTTCAAGGTGCATTCAAATGATTTTCAAATCAATAACATTTTCTTAATCCCATTTATGGATGTCACCTACATAGTTGATTGTTCCCAGTTAGTCATGAAAAATCTATTGTATCTCACGTGATATTGCTACTAGATGAGTATTCTTCTTCATTTTATAATTATCCAATTAGGTCTATTGTTGGAGCTTTTGGAATTTCATTCTAAAACTCTTTAAACAACCTAAAAAACAAATAGTAACAACTGAAGATAAATATCCGAACTAATCACTGACTAGGCTATCGTCGATAATTACTTTGGATATTTATCTTTAGGTAATTTTTTAAAAACAAATTATATTGGTCAAAATTTTGACCAATGTTGATCAACATTGATTGAGCTTTTGACCAAAATTTTTCAAAATTTGACCAAAGCATTGATCAAGATGTCATCGTGGGTTTGGTATCCTAGTCGATCGAGGGAGCCATTTTGACCAAGTTTGGTCAAAATTTTGACAGACCTCACAAATAAGGGAGGCCATTTTTTACCAAATTTGGTGTCAATATTTTAATGTTAACAAGGATTGGTCAAATTTTTAATGAGGAAAATAGTGAGAAGACAATTTGTAGATCATTCTACCAATGTGAGTAGAAAATTCAACCAATTTTCATCGAAAAAAGAGGCCAATTCTACTAGTGTCAGTATATCTTGTTCTATCAAAAAGATATTTAAAAATCCACTTTGATATCATTAGTTCCCTTAATGAGTCTTATCACCAAGATTGAAAGGTCTTTCGTTGATCACAATGAAAATGGTGATACCACTATAACTTACACTATTAGAAGAGTCATAACATATTTCCAATGATCATAGTTTTGGTGGATTTTAGCTTTTTACAACCTAGTCTTCAAGGATGCTTATCCTATTTTTCTTCTATGAGATTATCATCAAAGTAACTCCCATTATCAAAAAGATGTTATTTCTCCATCCCAATAGTCTAATTCCTATGACGAGTTTGATTGCCAAGAATATTTCTAATGACTAATGACATAGATACTCCTCATATTTCAACTCCTTTATTAGTAATGCACATGAAATGATCATTTGATATATGTGGTGGCTATCTCATCAAGGTAACTCATACTAGTGAATCTTGTATTGATATATTCTTCTAATGGCCCCCATTGGTCTAATGTCATACTAATCCTCCATTAGGGTAACACATAAAGTGTTCTACTAGGTGTGGGCGTTAAATATGGGCCTCTAATTCAATCACACACTTCAACATGATCATTTTTTTTTAGTTCATCCCAGAATGAATATGAGATTATTCATTTGACATGTCTGCACAAGGTGATCTGTTGCCTTCTAAATATATAAGGTTTTACTACATACTCTCAGAATTGAGAGTTCGATAGCCAAACCAAACTAGTATGAAGGATTTGAATGAATGAAAATGCAATATTAATCTATTTTTTTAATATTTTTGTCTACAAAGATATGAATCTAGATGATTTTAAAATTAATCTAAAAATAGTGAAAAGTAATTTAAGCTAAATGAGTGCATTGGTAATCTAAATGATGAGCATGTAAAAGCCCTAGAGATTCAAATGTAAAATTCTTGAGTGATCAATCCAATAACAATTTGATACTCTTCACTTGCATCCTCTCCAAATAAAAGGTCAAGGGTCTCTTTTATAGAATCCTGGATCCAAGCAACAATCAAGATTAAACCAAGTGTATGGCTCAAATTGAATGTGAAATTGAGTCCTCCTTTATTTATTGAGTTGAATAAGATGAAATAGGGGACACCATTGATCCATTCAAATATCTGCTCATAATTATTATTCTAATTAATTAAATAATTAGTTTCAACAATTATGATGAGCATATTTGATTAAATCAATATATTTAATTCCTTTTTCATGTGAGATAAATTAGGAAAGAATATTGATCCATTCAAACATGACATCATAATTTAATATTATAATTAATTATATAATTAGTTTCAACACTTATGATATGTATAGTTAATTAAAGCAATGTATTTAAGTCCTTTTTTATGTGTATTAACTAAAGAGGGTGGATTTAATTTAATTGAAGTGCTTAAGATATATAATTAAATTAATTAAATTGGGAGGTTAATTTAGCCAATTTCAATCAATATTTAGGAATTAGATAAAGTATGTAATTAATGCAGATTAGGGATTTTCTGCATTCAGAACTTAAGTCAAGTAAAGATGACTAGAACTAGAAATACCTAGTACAATAGGACTTAATTGATCAAGAAATAGATGTTGTAAGATTGATGCACCAAAATTGGTTTAGAATGCCAATGTGCCAATATAGGGGTATTACATTTACCCCTCTAATTTGAATAAATGTGCGAGTAACACGTTGATTCAAAGAAATTGAAAGTTTGAAGTATAGAACAAGAACTGAGATTGATTTCTAAGGTTTGATGACATGGAAACCAATTGATGAGATTTTTAGCGTTATCTCCAGAATGAAGCTTAACCCTTCAGAGTCTAGATAGAACACCTAGATACTAATGTAATAGAATAAAGATTGTCAAAATTCATAGGATTGTTCCCAAAATGAGACTCAATCCTAAGGAATCAGGGTTAGAATGCCCTGATACATATCCATTAAATGATGATAAGATTAATCATGATTCATAGGATTGTCCTCAAAATAAGGCTTAATCCTCAAGAGTCAGGGTTAGAATGCCCCAATACTTGTCCATTAAACAATGATTGAAAGAAAGCTTATAATTGTCTTTAGAACAAAGCTTAATACTCTAAAATCCAGATAGAACACCTGAATACTAGTCTATACAAAAAAGATAACAAGACCTAATCATGAGTAGTAGGATTATCCCCAAAACAAGGCTTAATCCTCAGGAGTCTCGATAGAACACCTAGATACTTTTCCATCAAGCCATGATTAGAATTGTTATGAGTTTGATCAGTTGATCAATAAGTAAGATTAGATAGCATATGATGCCAAATAGAGGGAACAAAGATGCTCCGATTTATGAGATGCCTCTAGCAATTAGGACATTATATTCATATTAAGTTGAAGCTAGATTTGAGAGATTTAATGATGTAATCATCCTACCCCCTTGGGAGCGAAATCAAAAGATGACACAACATAATAGTAATGATAAGAAATATATCTGAAGATATTGATGTAAGAAAATATTCAGAATAATATTGAACATTTTGAAAGACTATTAAGAAAATTTTGAGTTGATTTAGAGTGATGCGAAGGTTGAGTTGACCAAGTGTAATCATAGTTGACCATATTTG
This sequence comes from Cupressus sempervirens, assembly GCA_028749045.1. Lineage (NCBI taxonomy): Eukaryota > Viridiplantae > Streptophyta > Pinopsida > Cupressales > Cupressaceae > Cupressus > Cupressus sempervirens. The sequence goes on from CM053785.1 coordinate 485,351,722, forward strand.
ACCAAGGTTTACTTTTGATGAAAAAGTTGAGAATTTGGAGAAAATGTTGATATGATGATGTTCCAAGATTCATAAAGTATCAAAAAGATAGCCTACATAAGCATTCAATAGTGTCAGTCCCAAAAAATTTAAAATGCAATTTGGAGTTGTTTAAGTGTTTTAGATTTTGATTTTGATCTCAAAATTGAGTTCAGAGCAGTCCAATTAGCTAGATGGGTGATTTTCACATCCATCAAAGCAATTTGAAAAATTAGGTCAAAACCTATATAAGGGCTAGAATGGTCATTTTCAAATAATTTGATAGTTTTTTCTTTTGTAGAGAAGGAGCTTTGAGATGAAAATGGTGGTCCCCATGCATCTTCACTGATTTGAATGATCCAAGCAACACAACTGGCCAATAGACTATGAACCTCTAGTGAGTAATCAATAAACCACTTAGTCATTTCAAATTTCATGCATTTCGATAGATTTTGAGCCTTTTTAGGATTGTTTTTAACTTTTCCACCATTGGGGTCACCATGCAAGGACTCAATTTATCACGCGAGCCTCTATAAGACCTCGTGCATTGAGGTTCTACTAGGGAATTTTTCTCATACAAAATATAGGGTTTCATCACATAGGAGATACCCATCTCTTGTGCGTGTGACCCTAAAATATAGTCAACAATTATTTTGAGATTGTTTCCTCACACGGGCCAAGGAGATTTCTCACGTAAGAGTATACAGGTGTGTGCAAGGTTCCAAAGTCTCATGCGAGATTCCTATTAAGATCGAGTACTATTTTGATACAAATTATTATGTTTTCCATCCAGTTCATGTCATCTTAGGTCATTATAGTGTGTTTTTAGGATGTGTGAATTGCAATAGTTTATGATTACCACATTTATGTTGAGATCAAATACTAATTGCGTTATGTTGTTTTCATGTTATTAGGTTGACTTTCTAGATGTAGGATTCAGGTCACATTATCCTATCATTGGGGCACTGACTAGGTAGCTGGATGCTATAGAGCTTAGACATATTGATGCACTTGGTCTCTCTCATCTATGTGATATCCCTGATTTGTGGGTGAATCATGGTTTGGTGACAATGTTGGTAGATCATTTCCATTCGAAGACAAACACTTTTGATTCTCCCCTTGGAGAGATGACTATCACACCCAAGGATATGTACAAGATTCTATGGATCCCCTTCTACGAGACATGGATTGAGTATGATACACATCTATGACCTGGGACATTGGTATCGAGGGCTATATTCAATGATGAAATCCTTATGGGCAGAGCTATCCCTTGGGAAGAGTTGGTGTAGGTTTATGGCCTGACCCACAGATTGGCAGTTGTACTCGAAGCTTTCCTTGGGTGTTATCTAATGCCCAATAGAGATCAACAGGGCCTATCATGTAGATGGGATTCGATGTTGTAGAGGATGTTGGAGCAACCAACACACTTTGTTTGGGTCCAATGTATACTAGCTCATATGTTCTGCGAGATGCACGAGATTTTCTATAGAGAGATAAAGAGCATGGCAATAGGAGTGTATGTACTACAAATATGGGAATAGGAGAACCTACCCATCACTAGACCTATATGTGAGGATATGTGATAGCCTTATGAACCATGTATATATAGATACCATAGGTAGATGATCCAAACTACATTAGGTAATATTGAGCAGTGGAAAGCACATCTAGATGATCTGATAGAAGTGGTATGGTGGCCCGCAAGAGACAGAGGCATGAGATGATGCCCAAGCATAACTCACATATATGTTTACTTTTTGGCCATTTATTGGTCAAATTGATCCATGTTATTGAGTGATTCCCTTTAACATGCATGTGGAGGTAGTACAACCACCTAGAGGATATTTCACAGGAGTACTTCACATATGTCTGCTTCACTAAGGAGGTGGAAAAGGGGTGGTAAGTGAGATTGCACCTTGGGAGGTTGATGACTAATGTACATGGTATTGCACTGACCTAATGGGACTACATTCTAGTGATAGTAGATGGAGGAGTGACTCCTAAGTATAGGGATCATTTTATTAGTCATCCCTTTCTATAGTTTATAGATCCAGTGCAGACTGCAATACCAATGCAGCCAACCCAAGCCCCATAGTACCACAAAAATAGGGTTCTCAATAGATAAATACACATATTCTAATCCCTTCATGACAAATGAGAGTGGATCCAAGTGCTAGTTGGAGTGCTTCCAGGTAGAGGAAACCATGTGGAGAGATAGGAATCTTGGGTTCCATTTTAAATGAGGCACAAAGGCTGAGAGTGGAGGACCAACATGCACAATAGGCATATCATGGAGGAGGCAATGAGAAGATGCAGGATCAACCTACTCTTGAGCCATAGGGCAGAGACATCCTAGCATAGACATAGGATGCTCTGAGTAGATTGAGGGATTGAGTGAGGACAACACAACAATAATTTAAAGAGTTGTATATCCAGGTCATTGTATAAGATACATGCCTAACAAAGTGGGATCAAGAGATCTAAGAGCTTCAAGAGAAGCTAAAGCTCCAATAGGACAAGGTCAGGATATAGACAATAAGAGAGACATTGTTATGCATCTTATGTCATCGCAGTCCTTGAGGCAGTAAAGTAGGTGCCTCGTTATGAAAAGAGAAAAGTTATGTTTTAGACAAGAGAAAAGTTATGGCCTGTTGGAAACTAAAATTGGAATAATTCTTAGGTTGTCATTGATTTAAAACCTTATTGGTAAGATAGTTTCCATCTAAATAGAGTGTCATATTAAGATGATTGATGAAGAGGATTTGAGATGAAGACATGACAAGAGGACCTAGAGGAAAGGTTGAATTATGAGAAACTAAAATGGGAACTTGATTAGTTGGACTTTGGTAAGATAATATGATTATTTAATAATAACCTAAGTGCAGAAGATAGTTGTATTGAATCCTAGAAGGAATATCAAAAAAAAATCAAATGCATAGGCTTGAACAAGCAAAAGAGTAAAAGAACTAGAAGTTTATGCTGAGTGATCCTAGTGTTAACCAAGTGACAACATAAGCTAAGTAGAATACAATGTTGATCGAGGATCAATATCACTCAAGTATAAAAATGTATGTTGAATAGAATAGTTAATATTGACCAAGTAATTTAGTGATGATCGACATGTTAGAACGTAGTGTTGGCTAAGTGACAACATTTTTTTGTTTGTAAGGAAGTCTTGATTCCAACTAACACAATTGAAAACTTGGGATATGGAAAGCATGTTGAAGATAAGGATGGATGACCTAGAGAATTTAGTTCAAGGGAAATTTTGTTTGAGCATTTCTATGCATGGATTCAAAGATAATTTTGGAGAATTTTCTAGAAGAGAAAGGACATGAAATTATGAAAGGATTTGATAAATCTAACATAACCCTAAGATTTGTGGTGATATTTAAGCAGCAAAAGATCATAACTACCTATTTAAGGAGGGTTAAGGGTGACCTAATTAAGGTTAACAAGTAGATTCTTTGTTGATGTTATTGACTGGTGAACTTAAGCATGAGGCTGAGAAGAGTTATGAAGAGTTGAAGTGTGATCGCTTGAAGGAGTACCAAGTAAATTAGAGACAAAGATGATAATGAAGGTCAATCAATGGATGAACATATGAGCTACATTGTGATTTTTATTTGCAAAGTGAGTTGTATTTATCGAATCAACCTATTGTTACTTTCTAACCATTGTATCAATTTATAATCCTTAATCAAGGTTGAACTAATATCCATTTATAAATTCTTTAATCAAGGTGACATTCTAATGGAATGTTCTAAAGCCCTCTAACAACGTCACTCCTTATAGAGTTATTATATCCTTCCCCAAGGTCACATTTAATAGTGTATTTTGTAACCTTTAATAGAGTTGGCTCATAATAGAGCTCACTTCAAAAGAGTGAAAATTGATAGCATGTTACTGGTGGTTTTTCCCAAATTGGGTTTCCCCATTTTATCCTAGTGCCATACTTGTGTGGATGTTATCTAAGATGTTTTACTAATAATATTTTTACATTCTACAAATTTTTTATTATTAGGAAAATGGACTACAAGTTTTATGTTGCTAATTATTTTGTATAGAGACTGAGATACTAAATGTTTAGAACTAAAGTATTTGAAGTGATTAATAGTTCAATTGGTACATCTTGACCTAAGGATAATTGATTCACCCCCTCTCTCAGTTGTTCTAAATCATTCTAATAATTTTTATCAGATTTGTGGTGCTTATGCATAAAAATTTGAAAATAGTTGTAACCAAAGATCAATATGTACAAAAGTAAGTGTCAAAGTTGAACAAGGAGAGCTTCCTTGTAAAGAAGAGTTTGATGAAGTTGCATTTGGCAAGAATTGTAGAAGGAGAAATACTCTATGTGGAACTTGCATATGTAGAGATACCAAGACCTTTGACATCTCAATAGATGAAAGAGAAGCAAGAAAATAATCAGGAAATGTTGGAGATTACATCATCCCTAAGCTATACTGAGTTTGATGATATAAAAATGCCAAGAAAATGTGAGATACACTATAGACTATCTATGGAGGAGACACAAATTTTTTAAGAGAAAAATCAAAAAGTTTGAGAGGTAAGTTTGATGAGACGAGAATGAAAAAATATGAAACCAATGTTGCTCAATATTATGGATGAGTCAAAGAGATCGTAAATGATAAAAGAGGATCCAATGGAAAGATTGATGGTGAAACTAACATTAGTAAGGTACTAGGAACTCTACTTCCTATATATTTTATTAGAGTCCCTATGATAAAATAACTAAGATGTACACCTAGTAACAACCTGACTTTGGAAGGATTAGTTGGTAGGCTTACTATTTTTGAATTGTCAAACTTTGATAAATTTAATCTTACTACTATTGAATCTACTTTCAAATCCATTGCTAGACTTTCACTCTAGCCCTTTTAAGCTTCTATCTCGAAGAGTTTTCAATGAAATTATGTACAAGTTCTTGTCTAGATAGCCCCTAGATTGTTCTCTTCTCATCAAACATCCTAAGGTTTCCCTTTTGTGGTCTTTCTAGGCTTTCTCTACCCTGATTCCCCCTTATTCCTCCATGTAGGATTCTTGTTGTTCCACAACATTAAGTCTTAAGTGATCTAGGATTGGGAGGTTTGACTGGTTGAGAAATTTCCCAATGAGAAGAAACTCCTCCTTTGATTTTGTACTTCAGTATTTACCATAATCAAGTGTTTTCTTTGGATTCTATCCATTTTTGCATGGTTTTTGTCTTTGGAAAAATTCATCAAGTGAGGACCCAGAGAATGAGAAATAATGACATCCGTAGGATTATATCCAATCAATTCATGATGAAAGGACCAAGAGAAGCAAAAATATGAAGTGAAGAAACTCTTAGATTGAAGATCCATAGCTAGAGTTCATTTCTATGTAGAGAAATGGGACTTCATGTTTTCAGTTACTAACCCTCTGGAAGTGAACATATTCTAGTGTGTTTCTGAAGATTAAGATCATATCCTATTTTTTGATGCTATCTTAGATCAAAGGTTGTGATTTAGAAATGAATAGCTATGGGTATAAAACAAGAAAATTTGTGCTCCATGTGTCTAGTGGACCCATGCATGGTGTTATAAAGAAGTTAACCTGGGCCCTTGATATGCATTACTAAATGATGAATCCATGGTCAGTGATCCATCTTGAGGATATCTATGAAAAAGTGGCCAAAGTAAAGGTAACGTTTCTAAGTGCTTCTCCCTTTGGGAAGTAAAGGTCACTAGGTGCTTTTCCATCTGATGGAAACATTCAAGATTTATTTTTGAGAAGACAAGGAATGTAAAAAATTCTTAAACTTAATGTAGGAATATTCTGTGGAGATTTCTTTTCACAGCTTCTCCAAGCTAATTTGTGACATCAAGATGAAAATCCTTGTGCAAAAAAAAAAGGTGAGAACTCAAGGCACAAAATAATAGTTCACACATTGTGCCCCCAAATGAAAGGAAATCAAAGGCAAAGGTAAGTCTATGGAAAAGCAAGGTAATGCCTCTTTCCTCCACGCTTAAAGGATTTAAGTGCAAGCCTTTGCTCTAGATTCTCAAGAAAGAGGGCAGTTCTTAGTAAACTTAAGTAAAAGGATCTGGAAATGAAATAATCTTGCTACTATAGGAGATTAAAGTGATTTTATGGTCATTAGATTTATGAGTTATCATGTGGGTGGGAATATGTTTCAAATAGTCATTGATCTACCAAATTCATTATGAATTTGACTGTTATGGCAATTAATTATGAGTTACTTCATTTGCGTGACACCAATGATCCAATTTCCAAATCTATATGATCAGACTTTGGCTAAATGAGGTTCCTCATTCTACAATGATTATTTAGTTGAAATAATTGCTTTCTCTATATGAATTTATAAGCTAATGGCAGTTAGAGATGTCTGGTCTAATCATTTGATTGGATTAGAGAGTGAGCTAAAGAACTTTTCTAATACCTTTTTCAAGTTTTATAATCATGGTAATTTGTACAGAAGATTAAACACCGAGCCCCTCTATCCAATTACACAAAATTTGAAGGAAAGTGGTTTAGTCAAAACTATTGGTTTTCCCATGGTTGTGCATGCACCACAATTGGAAAAGGAATGCATTAAAAGGTATAAATAAAAAACCAAGCAAATATTTTTCCCTGACCAATCTATTTTTCTTTTAGTAAACAAAGAATTGATGCAGTCTGTGTTTAGAATTCCAGTGAAGGAGCAGTATCGTGACATAAACTTTTCTTCTTTTGCACAAATGTTCAATGAAAAGAAGGCTCTACGAAGAGAGGACATGCAAAGAACTTGGTTCTAGACCCCTCTTTCCAAAAAGAGTAAAATGTCAAGGACTCTCTTTGGAAACAATTTAAAGAGGGAAATTGTGGATATCTTAGCCTTGTTGCTAAGAATAAAGGGTAAAGAAGAAGTCTTATATTTCATTGAGCATCACTTCTATATAGTTTAGTTCATCTGTGTTGCTGAACTACAAGTTGACTAGGCCCAAATCATATGTGAAGATCTAGCCTCCTGGCTAACTTTGGTGAAATCATTCAAGAAATTTTACATGTCATCATACATAATATATGCTTTAGCCACACATCATCTTTGGCCTGGTCTTCCTAGCATTTAAGATTATGATGAGAACATTAAGGTATATGAGCTATATCCTCCTCTACAACTAGAAAAGAGCTTTGAAGAATACATAAAGGTGAATGACACCTTCACAATGAGGCTATGTCGAGAGTTGCAAGGGTTTCCTAAGAGGATATTATCACCTAAAGCTATATAAAAAATGAGCTATTTTAGATATTTTTTTATTAAATTTCATCATTCTCATACCTAAGGATTGGAGTATTCGATGATTTTCTAAAAGGACTCCCCAGGTATCCTAAAGATAAAGTAGTGCTTTTTGAGTTATGCGGGAAAATTCTAGATGTGAATACCCTATGTTCCAATGTAAAGAAGATAGTTAGCATCCCCTTACCAATTGTGACAGGACCTTATTCTTGAGCATCTAGGTTTGATGCCTAGAATTTGGTGAAAGCCTTTGAGAACAAGGTCAAGTTGATCAATTATGAAGTTCTAAGGCCCCAATATGATCTTGTTAGTTTTGTCAAAGATCATCTAAAGCTAGGACATGCTTATAGGCATATTCTAGATATTGAGGATTATTGGGTTAGATGTTATAATGAGTACCAAACTAGAGAGACGTACTAGTCTAGGGTAACTATTGATGAAATCAAGTTATATAATGATAAAATTGATGTTAGTGAAATTGCAAATGATGGTTCTTATATGTGACCCTCCACTTATGAAAAAATCAAGAACACTCATATAGTGTCAATTCTACTTGATGGTCAACATTGATACAATGGAAACTCTCATGACTGGCATCATCAAAAGGATAGACAAGTTGGTAAAATGAACCCGAGCAAGGAGGAAGAGAATTGGAGCCAATAGTTCTACTAGTGAAGTAGCATTTGGAACTGCTCAATCATCACCAACTACTACTTCCACTATTGCTGCCACATCAACATCATCTAGACTAGCTCAATCTATTGGTGGAGGAAGAGATCAACCTTTTGAAAAGAACATGCAAGTCCCTCCAACCTATGCCAGACACTAGAAAAGTGGGATATAAAGAGGCAGAGTCAGATAAAGATAAAGAGAAGGAGAAATTAGTAGTCAAGGATTCCTCCTCTGTAACAGTCATCAACCTAGATAGGAAAAAAAACCCTTTGGATGGATAGGAGAAAGATGCATCTCAAAAAGGTAAAAATCTAGCCCTTTTAGTTATTAAAGAAACTACCTTTCCCTTTTCTAGTAGGAGCAAGGTGAAACTCCTAATGGTGAGGAAGCTCTTTGATCCTATAGCTCTATAGTCAACACTCAATGTCTTTTCAACTGAATCTTGGTTGGAAGAGGCCATTGATAGAAAGAAGAGGAGACGTGAGAAGAGTGCTCCATCTAAATACCTCACCGTACAAGAAAATTAGTCCTAGCCTAAGTCAAATAAATAAAAGAAGCAGAAGATTATTACAGTGTTGGCAATAGACTCAATTTTTAGATACTTGCTTATGGAGATTGCAAAACCCCAAAAGGAGGGAAAGTTTCATGAATTAACTCCTAATCATTTTTAAATCAAAACTATTGACTTGGGAATTCTAGTGCATAACTCTGTGGTCAACATCTGGAAATCAACTATTACAAAGATAGAAGATAAGCTAGAGGAGTTAAGGTCTGAGAAGGAGGTACTGAAAGCCTCAAATAGAGAATTGATGGATTCACTAGTACATTTAACCCCAAATTTCTACCTTAAATTTTGACCAATCAAATATAAATTTCTTGGTTGGTCACATTATAAAGGAATTTTTTTTTTGATACATGCTTGTGTTGGTCGTAATTGTGACCAATGTTTTATATTTTGTTTTGGTCTCAATTGTGACCAACACAGCAACATAAAGATTTAAAAGAAAGTGGCAAATTAGTTGAGCATTTCACTTGAGCACCATATCCATTGAATATTTCACTTTTCTAGCATTTAATATTAGAGCATTTAGAAATCTTGTGAGCAACATAACCCTAGAAATCCTTCCAGCACCATTTCTAGGAATCTTGCCACAAAAATCAAGCAAATTAGGTAAGCATTCAAAATAGAAAAGAAAGGATTTTGTTTTGAATTAAGAGACATTCTGCAAAGTACTCCAATCTTGATATTCTTTATTTCTATTTTCAATTTTCTTATCAACTTACAACCATCGTCCTTGGAGAGAAATAAAACCCTTAATCTTAGGGTTTTTTGAACCAATCTTCCTCATGGCCATCAAAACTGTGCACTGCACTAATGCTTTCTGGAGCAAAGTTGATGATTTTGACTTAAGAGTGGTGATTAGGTTACAGATTTAGTGGAATTCAAAAATAACAGTTTTTCTTATCTTCATAGTTGGAATTTTATGCAACTTTAGGGTCTAGAATTTACAAATTAAAAACATGCAAAACTCCTTCAAAAAGTTGACTATTGCTAGGACAAAGCTGGATATTTTTGCTCCAAATGCTTCAATCAAACAACTCTCAAATTTTCATATTTTTCAGAGGCTAACGCGTGCTCTTTAATTTATGAAAATTCACAAGCTCCAAAATGTAGTATAACAACACAATCAACTTGGAATGAAATTTAAAACATTTTAGCTAGAAAGCTTCCATGATACAAAATATATTATGGAATTAGCAGCCCAAATCAAAAGGAAAATTTACAAAAATAGTCAATTGAACACCATCAAACCATATTTAGTTCGAATCAATTATAATTACACTGTTAATCACAATACTCTAGCTTCAAAAAAAATGATGATTCTATCTCATGAAATCACACTCTCACATACAATAAATCTAAAACCTTGCAATAAAAAATGATACATAGTTGGAGTTGCCTAGACATACATCTAGTATTCGCACATCAAAAAATTGTTCTCACCTACTTTTGGTGACATAGCATTAGCTTGGAGACCTAAAATTTTAGAATCCTAGAGAAATCCCAAACACATCAGAGTTTCAAATTTGATTTGAATATTTTTTGGAAGAATTTTAAGTTATTTTCCAAAAACTTGATATGTAGGCCTAATTGAATTGGGTATCTTTTTAGGTAGGATTAATAGTTCTTCTTGTGGGGTTTTGAAATGAATCTTGTAATCTTTAATTTCGGTGATTCTATGTTGGTTTAGTTTCTTAAAGCCTTTGGTATGCTTAGGGAGTGCCTTGAAGGTGTTGGTATTGAAAGATCCTAAGGGGGTGCTAGTGAGTGATAGAAAGGTGAAGAGTCATCTTGGAGTTTGGTGAATCTTTGTGTGTGGGAGTAGAAGTAGGTGAGATTGTGTTGCTTGGTAGATTTGTGAGTACCATTACCATTCTACCTACTTGCTTGGCCCATTGGGAAATTGGAAACTTTCCTTGTATTAGCTTACCATGAACAATTGTGGACTTCCCTTGCCTTCATCAGTTCTACTTGCATCAAAGAGACAAAGATAAAAAGGAGGGAAGGAAAGTGAGATAAATATAAAGATAAAGAAATGAGAGATGAGAGATATAGATGGATCAAGGGAGAGATATTAGACATTTATAATAGGGGAAATAGAGGGGAGAGAAAGAGATGCGGTGAAAAAGATAGAGATTGGGAAGAGAGATCAAGAGGAAGCTATAGTTGAAGATGGAGAGGGAGAGATATAGGTAGATAATATATTTGTATTATATCTAAATATAAAATTATATTGATTACAATAACTAAAATTTTAGCAAAATTTCCTTCCATGAGGTTATAGTGGATGTAATTTTTTTGGAGAGCTCCCTTATTGACGCAATTAAGGAGAAGGCATGTAAAGGTTTTTGAGACTGACTTTCTACACATTGATTGCATGTGTTTGAAAGTTTCTAGGAATTTTAATAAATTTTTTTGCATATTCCATGGTCACTAAGTAAACCAAATTAATTAAATTTATCTTTATATCTCTCACACACACCCCCTTGTGTGTGTGTGTGTGTGCACACATGTGTGCGTGTGCATGGCTTCCTATATCTATCTTCAACTTTATATCTCTCCCTCTCTTATTCTTTTCTTATGTCAACTCTATAAATATTTATCTCTTCCATATCTATCTTCCCCTTTCTCCTCTCTCTTTATCTACCCCTTTTCTTTGCTTCACATGCTCCATATTTATATATCTTCATCTCTATCAATCTTCCATCACTTTTACTTATTACGGTCTATGATATCTCCCATTTTTACATTGGTTTTCTTACTAAACCATTTTATTTTCCAACTCACAGTCAATTCCATGATGTAAAATTTCAATTCCGTTTCCTTGATATCATAGTTTACAAAGGGAAATATGGAGGGAGGAGTTAACACATAAGGCTCTATCATAGCCACACAAATGCCAATTTCTTGTTGTTCCACATATCACATTACTCAAAATTCACAATTCAACATACTCCCACCTCATTATATTAAAATAAACTACACTCTCATTGTCTAATTGCAAAAGTGGAGCTAATAAAAAGCAAAGGAACCCAAATGATGGGATGGAATTTAATTGGCATTTTTTATTGCAAGTATTCATGTGGCTTGATGAGTTGAGCTTGGGCAGAGCCTCATCTTGGCACGAGCTGGGAGTCCAAGAAGATTTGTGGTAATAAATCTACAAGTGAAATAGTGTTCCTTAAAATCAAATGCATGATCATGTGTAGTAAAGAAAGTGAGAAATGATGGAAATCCAAATAGACAACCCACCATAGATCCAAAACATGATCCTTGACATGAGAATTGAGCTCTCATGGTTGCAATGCATATGATCCTTCAATCACTTCTCTCTTCAACCTATGCTCCAACCCCCTATACTTCACCAATTTGCACAAATGCCACCTCAAACTTCCAAATTCCCTCAATTTGCAACATCAATCATCTCTGATAATTCATCCACCCATACACAAACCAAACAACACTGTGGGACAATTTTAGAACATACACCATAGCTCTTCCCTCCCTCAAAATCCCAAATAACTTTACCTTTTCCCAAAACACTTGGTAAAGTAAAATCATTTTCAAATACCCTTTTCCAAGTACCTTAACATACCTAGACCTTACTATAGACTTCTTTGGACTAGGTCTAACTATCTGCACAAAGTGACACTTAAGTAGCATAAAATCCCATCAATTAATAGAGTATCCTCACTCTTCTCTCATCCTTATCACTCCAAACTCTCAACAGAGTCATATAATGGCTAAATATGACTAAATCCCAAAGGGTTAAGACTCTGATGTAGAGCATGCAACAAAAGCACCAAAATGCTCTTCCAAACTTCAAATAGCACCTTAACTTGCTTTCAAGGATATTGATTGATCCAATGGGCTTCTAACACAGGTAGACTCTACCTTGCAAGTGGACTCCACTTTACAAGCCCAACCCTCAAACCTAAGGCATTCAAACAACTTAGATCAATCACAACTATCAGGGACTCCCTATCACCAATAGGCCTAAAATGGAAAATACTTCTTAGATTGATCAGGACTCAACTTCTCTATTAGAAAATGGTTTCTATAGACTCAAATCAATAAGAAACTCCAACTTTGAACTTCTTCTCATACCCAACAACAAATTTGCAAAGATTGTTACCAGCATTCTATTAGGACAAATTTTAGTTTCCACTGTCAAAATCCCAAACCATACAAAGGACCAACCAATGTTTTTACACCTTTAAACACCCTTCAACCACTCATAATATATTCCAAAAGATCAAGCACAAAATCTACTCTAGCATCAACTTATGCCTTGTTTAATGTCACAGTCCTAATTAGCTAGATTAGGCTGGGTTACAAGGAAAACATAAAGAAATGGGTTCACGAACTTGTTTCAACCACTTGGATCTCTTCCACACATTCAATTTTTCCTTCTACACCCTCACCTAGGTCAAATTGATCAACTTGGGAGCCTGATCCTTCTTTTTCCTTCAAAACTAGACTAGACATAAGACTATGTTCAGTTTAGGGCTTGTTGGTAAAAATAGGTTCCCTACTCCTACAACCCTAAAACTTTGCCATCTCAAAGAAACCTCTCCTAACTTACATTCCACAAAGTGGCATTGAAATCCCATAGTATAATTGCAAGTTAGGAAGCCATCTTTCTGAAACCCTCAAATTTAGGGTAAATCCGAGTAACCTTCACAAAAACTATTATAACTTTTATTCTAAATAAGATAAAGCCTTCAAAACAATTGAAATAGAACTTGAACTAAATCCTATATCCAACCATATGAAACTTTTACCACTACCAATCTATACAGGCCATACAAAATTGAAAAAATAGAGAAAAAGGAAAAAAAATTGAGTTTTATTCACTAAATGTTATTCACTCGTTTGTACAATGACCTTCTCCACTTGTGGAGACCTTAAATAAATTAATTCCAATGGTTATAGCTAATATTTGAATGGTTGGAAGACTGTACAACCCCTTTTTCAATTTGACAACCAAAATTGCAAAAAATGTTATCTAGCAACTTTTTGCATTTTGCAACTTTCTTACACTTTTTGCAATTTTTTACAAACCCTATATCCAATGGTGTCTTAATGATTGAAAACCCTATAAACACACTTATACCCACCTAAAACATCCTAAAAACATCAAAATACTCAAAATCACATAAATTAAGACTCTTTGGTTACATATGGTCACTTGGTTTATAACCACACCAATGTGCCAATGTACCTTACAAGTGAGTCTTTATTATAAGTAAGTACCAAACCTCTTTCCTAAAAATTCTAATCTATCAAAAAACCTTGATACCATGCCTTGGATACTTAGGTGCCCTGCACTAGACTCAATCCATTGGAAACCCCCAAAACCCCAATTTATGACCTCCAAACCCTCAATCCAAGGGTTTCTCAAATCTACTGTATCTGATCAATTCTAAGAACAATCGATAGTTGTTTATCCTTTAGATGATCATACTAAGATGGTTCAAACCATAAAATAGGTTCCTCCTTCAGACCAAAACTCTACTGCTACTCTATACCCATGAATTCCTTCTAGGAAACCTGCACTGTTTCATAACAGTCAACCAATGTTGCATTCTCCTTTGTAATTAAAAGGTTAGAATACAATTATACATGTTAGAAATGCACATCCCATGAATTATAGGCCCTTATAATTCATGGGATGGCCATCAAGTAATAAGTCTTAGGATAAGTTACAAGATAACTAGCAGAATCAACACTTGTTTACTTGCACTAGGCGTACAAACTTCTCAAAATGAAGTGAAGTTCAACAATGATTAAAATAGAATCGATAAGCCTTTCTAATTCATAAATATATCAATCCAAACAATGAAGAGTTCAAAAAATCAATGAAATAGAAAAATGAGGATTTTATTGCTCATTGTTTTTATCAATCTATACAGCCAGATCTCTAGTGTACAATGGATGCATTTATGCTTTAATGGCCTTCCCCAAACTATCACAACCAACTCTTACTGGTTGGAGGCTTAGTTTAAGCCTAAATACACCCCAAACACTAATTCCCTCCAAATACCTTTATAGTCATTTGTTTTTAAATATTTGAATTTTAAATAACAAAAATGGTTTTAAATTTATATTCAACCCTTATTCTAATACCTAGACCTATCTCCTGCCCTTTCTAAACTTCTTGTAAACATAAGTTAGGTTTGGACAACATTAGTCCAATAAAAAAAAATTCTTGGTCCTTTAAGGACATTACAAGTATGACTTTCAGTCCTTTTAGGACATTACAAAATAAACTCATCTAATTAGATTATTTTCTTATGAAAACCATTATAGCTTTTAATTCTAGTCCATTTGTATTGCTTGGATATCTCCTTGTCCTACTCACTCGTTTGTTCTTCATGATATGTTTTGGTGTCTTCATAGGATGATCTTGGTGCCCCTACACCACTAATTAGGCCTCTAAATTTTCCATTTTGAAAATATTTTGAAAAGAATTCAAGAAGATACCAGTTAAGTTATGATTTTAGAGAGCTTGAATATTTTCAAGGTTTTAGTTCTTCAACCCCTCCATACAACTCATTCCTATAAAATAGCCTACTTACAAGGTTTTGAAGACTTTACTTGTTGATGGGTCTTACAAAGATTCAAATCCTTCTTAGTTCTTGGAAACTATACCTTTAGATATTTCTATACATACTCCAATCCTTAATTGGCACAAACCAATAAAACTACTGCTCTATCCAAACCCTATAACCATCAAGTCACCTTGTCGGGTATGCCTGAATCCACCTAGGGATTGATTCCAAAAATAGAAGACCATTTCATATTGACCCTGAGTTATTTATAGTTCCCTAATATATTCCTAAAGGTTGTTGTTTTCCAAAATTGGAAATCAAATTAGAGTAATTTCTATGATAACTACTAATGCAAAGGAAGGGCAGTTGGTATTAAATATAGAATAAAAGTTGCAAACTTAAGAGACTTAGATACTTGTGCCTATTGACAACTTCAAATTCTTCAAGGAATTAACTTGTTTAAGTCTATCACAATATTCCTAGATGCTGACTCAATTTCTTAAATACCTAATTAACTGGCACAGTGTTCTTTAAGACTCTAAGACAATACCATACTTCTATAAATTTTTCTTAAATGCACAATACCCTACCTGTCAATCCTGATGCGTGCTTGGAATGGGGAAAACTTTGGTTTTCCTAAAAATGTTTGACAATCTAAAGACACTTCTTAATACCCTTTTAAAATATTTTTATAACATAGCAAAGGATTGCATATGGTTACCATAGACCAATATAATTGTATAAGGTTACCATAGACCAATATGTTTTTAATTTTAACCCTTGAGTGCATAGAATAGCATTTGACATACATTATAGACTATAAAAAATGCATGCATTTAAAATCAGTTCTTTACACTTGAAAATCCAACTTTTTATACTATAGATCCCAAGCCTTGGTTTCAGAAGTCATGTGCTACATCTTTCTCCATCTAATTTCAAGTACAAATTTTCTCTATTTTTCTTTATTGAGATGGTTGATAGCACAACATAGATTGTGCATTAGTACATAGGTATTACCAAGCCCTATCACATGTGGATCTCTACCTTCCCAAGTGGAACCCACTCTCCTAGGGTCTTTGTCTTTGTCTTTGAGCGAATTAGAACATTTATGTTGAAAAAAATACCAGATCTAAAGAATGCCAGTTATTTTTTCTTTGTCTTTGAGTGAACTAGAACATTAGAGACTCTCCTCTCTCTGGATCAACATTTCCTCTTGCCCCTTGGTCACTTTTTCCATCCTCCTCTTGAGCCAAATTGACTCTCCTATTTCCTTCTTGGCTACTGCTGCCCATTTTCTCAGGAAGTGCTTGTATGTAGCAAGTGCAATATGTAGAGGTAGAGTTATGGAAGGTCAACTAAGTATTTGTTTCTTTTCATTTTTTATATTTCTTTATCTCTTTATCAATCTATCTCTCTATCTGTACCTCTTTCTATCTGTCTCACTTTATTATTCATTTCTATGTGCCTTCCTCTTACTACTCCATTTGCAGGTTGCAAAAAAATCATCCTTCTTCCACCAACGAGTCATTCCATTCAAGAAAGACCATGTTTGATGATATTAACACACAAAAAAATAGGGAGACAATTGCTAGACTGTGGTCTAACTTAAAAATAAAAGGTGATGTAAAATGCTATTGTCCTCGCAAAAATTGTAAGAGCTTAAAGACTCAAAGATATTTAATCAAAACAACTAAGGAACATTGTCGGCAACATGGTCACATTGAAGGGGGAAACAAATATTGTCCATTGGTATGTATTTTAATAATTTATAAATTACATAAGAAATGATTTGATGATGACATCATGGTCATGGCTAATATAAAGTCATCATTTTTCATATAGGTCAACATCCCTAAGTTTCATGTTATGGACAATGAAAATTCAGAGAGTGTGGATTTCCAAATGAGGGAACATGGAGGTGTGAATATTGAAGTAGAAGGTAATGATACCATGGAAGAAGATCACGATGATCAAGATGATCACAATGATCAAGATGATGATGATGATGGTGGTGTTGACATAGAGCTTGATGTACCTATACTTGAGAAGGCACACAAGTCCCTATATGAAGGCTCTGAAACAACTCTTCTTGTTTTTGTATTGTTGTTGGTGAACTTGAAGTTTATAAATGGTTTATCCAACGTAGCAATGACACGTATGTTAAGGTATGTCATCTTCTTTCATTATTTTACTCGTAGTTCCCTTACAATTAACATTGGGTTTGTGTACCAATTGATATTCTTGAAATTAACAAATTATATTTTTGGTCGTAGGTTGATAGGTGAGAGTTTGTTACCACCATCAAACATTCTACCTCACTTGTATCAAGAATTATCTGCCATCATGAAAGATATTGGAATGGAGTATCAAACAATACATGCATGTCTGAACGATCATATTATATATCATAAACATCATGAATTTACAACACAATGCTCTATTTTTCATACTAGTAGATATCAATAAGATCGATTAACAAAAAAGGTGTCTCATAAGGTTCTTTGGCATATTCCCATTATTCCATGTCTACAACGATTATTCAGGTGTAATAGCTTGGCACAATTTATGGATTACCATGCATGCAATAGAATTCAAGATGACATTATGCGAATGCCTGCATATGGTTTGGCATTTAAGGAAATAGAGGAAAAATGGCCACACTTTAAAGAAGAACCTCATAATCTCAAGCTTTCATTGGAAGCAAATGGTGTCAATCCTTTTGGAGAGATGAGATCTACTTATTCAGTGTGGCCTTTTTTTGTTATCAAAAATAACATACCTCCTTAGTTTTCCATAAAGAGAGAGCACATAATGTTGACACTGATTGTTCCAGGTAATTTTTGATTTAATGGTCATTTAAATTAATTTATTATTACTAATCCATCAAAATGGTCATAATAATTATGTAATATTTTTGTTCATTCAACTAGGTAAGTACCAAGTTAAAGATATCAATGTATATATTGAACCCCTTATTGATGAGTTGATGGTATTATGGAATGGGTTACTATGTATCACATCTATAGACCAATAGGACAAAGACAATTTAAATTTTATGCAATGCTTGTATGGACAATACATGATGCCCCTAGGCTAACACATCTTTGTGGTATGTTCTCTTCTTAACACCTCTTTTTTGGTATGTTATAGTGACAACACAAAGTTAACATATTTAATCCAATTATACACAATCTTGTAGGTCTTTAGATAAAGGAAAAATTTGCATGTCTAGTTTGTGGTCCAAAGATGAAATCTCGTCATTTAAAAAGTTTAAGAAGAAGGTGTTCAATGAGAATAAACACTTTCTGCATAGAAATCATAAGTACCAAATTATCGAAAAACATCTTTTCAATGGGAAAGAAGAGACTACATCAAAGCCTTAGAGAATGACACCTCGCCTATGGAAGTTGGCATACAATAAAATAAATCATCCAGGTAATGTCATTCCATCTGATGGTTTTTATTTCAAATTTATATTTTGATATTGTGTTTTGTTTACTGATAATGTAATTGATGCTTGTGAAGGTCGTCAAGGCATCAATGACCAACTTCCAAAAGGACTAAAAGTTTATCCTACACAATTTACTAGGTCGTTGTACTACAAGCAACTCCCAATTGTGCATTTGTTTGATCTTATGCATATTGGAAAGAATGTAACAGAGACATTATGGAAAATCTTGGATGGAAGGCGTGACAAAGACCAAATTGTCAAAACTTGTAGTGACATTGAAGAATCCAACCATGCAATGAAAAATGGCATTTGATAAAATAACAATGGAGACCAAATTGATACAAGTGCCCTTATTTGGTTATTGTCAGAGCAATAGAGCAATGCTATAAAAGAAGTCATAAAAAAAATATGACTTCCCACAGGATTTGTTGTGAACATAAACAATCTCATATCAAAGAAAAGTGAATTTGGGCCAGGATTGAGAATACAGGATTGGCATACATTTATTAAGGTAATTCATGTTATTTTGTATTCACTATATATTTGTATACTTCATGTAGTTTTAATTGCATTCTTTTATAAAATATTGACAAGATCATTTTACAAATATTGTAGTACATTCTACCTCTATCTCTCCCACACCACTTCGCTAACAATGTCAAATAGGCTATATATGATCTTGGAAAATACATGAGGTGGTTGTCATCTAAAGAAATCAATAAAGAAGATATAAAATATTGGAAGAGAAAAATTCCTCTTCTTATGTGTGAAATGCAAAAGTGCCTACCTCCAAGTTTTTTCAATGCACAAGAACACTGCCTCATACATCAAGTTGAGGAGATTGAATTGTGTGGACCTGTACCAACCAGGTCAATGTGGATGGTTGAGAGGCACTCAAAATTTTTGAAAGTCTTGTTTCGACAAATCGCACATCCTGAGGGTTCTATGGTATACTAGACCATGGTGTACATTAGTGAATATCTTCTTAAGTTTGTAGCAAAGATCCATGTAGATTGTATTTGGGATCCTAACTCAATTAACAAATTTGAAGGGGAGTACTTGATGGGAAAAGGTAGATTGAGGAAAGTAAGAGGTAAATCTAAGATGTTATTGTAGTTAATTAATTCTTATAAATTTTCAATATAAGTTATTTATAATTGGTGTATTTTTTTTTATACAGGTGGTCGAGAGTGGGATGCGATACATTTGTATATTGTGAACAATCTTGATTGGATGATGGTATGGATTGAATGATGTCAACAAAATGGTTGCTCATTAACATGGGAAGGTGTTGGTTCATTGGTTACAAAAGCCCATTGTAATGGAGATTCCAATGTTACACCGATGGTAGTTGATCTAGTAAAGGGTTTAAGAGGTGGAGAAGTATGTAGAAATTTATTAATGATCATATCTCAATGTATATTTTGTATCAATTCACAATGCAAATAATTTACGCATGCTTCAAAAATTGTAAGTCAAGCACCACAAAGCTATGTACTATCACGACCATAAATTTTGTATAAAAAAGTTAGATGACACAAAGAAAACTTGTGATTCTGGGATAACTATAGTTTTTGAGGTCACCAATATATCATCTAGAAACGACATACATCCTCAACAATCTTAAAATCAATACTATGGCATCTTGGATGATATAATTGAATGTGACTTTAACTCCTTCAAAGTAGTTCTATTTGTTGTCAAATGGTACAGGTTACAACTAAATCAAAATGATCTAGATAGAATGGTTATTCAACATGATAATGGATTTACAATGATTAATACAAGGTCATTTGAGCCAATTGGAGATGAGCCCTATGTTATTTCAAGCCAATGTGAGCAAGTTTTTTACTTAGAGGTTCCACATAAATAGGGTTGGTCATTTATTGTTAGACATGATCCAAGAGGAAGGCTGATAAAGTATAATGTTATGGAAGAAGAAGATATTGAAGATTATGAAGAAACATATGATGAAGATCAAGATGATGGTGATGACGATGATGGTGATGATGATGATGATGATGATGGTGATGGTGATGATGGTGATGGTGATGATGGCAATGATGATGGTGATGATGACAATGATGATGGCAATGATGATGGTGATGATGGCAATGATGATGATGATGATGATGAAGAAGAAGATAATCAATGACTACAGACATCATCACCCCTTCTGTTGATGATCTTGTATTCCATATATAAGTTAAATTTGTTCATGTTTGCGATGTTGCATATTGTTCATGTTTTCTTCTAAGTTATTTGTAGCATACGTGTATCATATAATTTTTAGCTAACTTAAAATAAATGATTAACATATACAAGAAATATGATTACATATTTATTGTGTTCAATTAAAATGATTACAACATATGTTATTTATAATTACCATTGTTTATATTATGTTTGATTATCACCCTTTTTCCAAATAGTCAATTGACTACAGACATCATCACCCCTTCTGTTGACAATCTTGCATTCCATATATAAAGTAAATTTGTTCATGTTTATGATGTTGCATATTGGTCATGTTGTCTTCTAAGTTATTTGTAGCATACGTGTATCATGTAATTTTTAGCTAACTTAAGATAAATAATTAACATATGCAGGAAATATGATTACATATTTATTGTGTTCAATTCTAACGATTAGAACATATGTTATTTATAATTACCATTGTTTATATTGTGTCTAATTATCACCCTTTTTACAAATAGTCAATTGACTACAGACATCATCACCCCTTCTATTGATGATCTTGCATTCCATATATAAGGTAAATTTGTTCATGTTTACGATGTTGCATATTGTTCATGTTGTCTTCTAAGTTATTTGTAGCATACGCATATCATGTAATTTTTAGCTAACTTAAGATAAATGATTAACTTATGCAGGAAATTTGTTTACATATTTATTGTGTTCAATTCTAATGATTAGAACATATGTTATTTATAATTACCATTGTTTATATTGTATCACCCTTTTTGCCAATAGTCAATTAACTACAAACATCATCACCCCTTCTATTGATGATCTTGCATTTCATATATAAGGTAAATTTGTTCATGTTTATGATGTTGCATATTGTTCATGCTATCTTCTAAGTTATTTTTAACATACATGTATCATGTAATTTTTAGCTAACTTAAGACAAATGATTAACATATGTAGGAAATTTGATTACCTATTTATTGTGTTCAATTCTAATTATTAGAACATATGTTATTTATAATTACCATTTTTTATATTGTGTCTGATTATCACCCTTTTTGCAAATAGTCAATTGACTACAAACATCATCACTCCTTCTGTTGACAATCTTGCATTCCATATATAAAGTAAATTTGTTCATGTTTACAATGTTGCATATTGTTCATGTTTTCTTCTAAGTTATTTGTAGCATATGCATATCATGTAATTTTTAGCTAACTTAAGATAAATGATTAACATAAGCTAGAAATTTAACCCCTTTGGTGTGGATCATGCATAGTGACATGAACTAGTAGGTATAAGTAAATAAATAGACATAATTTTCTTATATTCTTCTTGTTTATCATTGACCATGTATGTTATAAATAGACATATTATATAATCATATAATGTATATACAGAAAAAAGAAGGTCTGTATAGAAATATAATTGTATAGTCACTTTCAACTTACTACATTTCATATCTCCCGTATAGATAAGGAAGCACTGCATGTATAAGTCACGACTTGATTATTCTATCTATATATATATATATATATATATATATATATATATATATATATATATATATATATATATATATATATATATATATATATATATATATATATATATATATATATATATATATATATATATATATATATATATATATATATATATATATATATATATATATATATATAAAATTTAAATACTATCAAATTTCTATTTGATGGATTGCAGGACCCATCAAATAGGTAATTGTCAGATCTATCTACATCGAATGAGGGAAATGAGGAAATGGTAGATGAAAGCTCTACATGTAGTACAGCTAAAATAGGGAGATCAACTAGAGATCAAAAGATTAGAAAAAAAATTGATAAATGCATGCAATTTTTCCTTGCTAATGGGGGGTCATGTTCTTATGATGATGAGACTAAAGGCGACATCAAAGTGCCCTTTTAGTACACACACATTGAGAAAGAATGGGTACCCAATGAGCTACCTCCAATTAACACAGATTTTTGTGTTAATGAGAGGATATATCGCATTGCTCTACCCTCATTACATAGTTTTGGCCTATTTTCCATGGATGGGATAAAGGTATATTACAACAAAGTTGTCAAATTGTTCAAGTATGTCGGTCCATGTTACAATTACAGTGATTGGATGCAAATTGTTAGATATAAAAAAAGTATGCGTAGGTATGCACTCTTAGCTAATTATATACAATGGAAATAAAATGATCAAAGTTAAAGATTTTCTATGTACATTGATGGGATACCAAAAGCAACAGCTAATATTGCAGGTTTTATAAATAGTATGTGACCTTCCTCAACTAGTAAGCAACCCAATTGCATATTTGAGGCGCATGAGGGGAATGAAGTTTTTGTTTGTGCAATAAAATCAATAAGTGTAGGGGAAGAACTGCTAATAGATTACCATTTAAATCGCATAGATACAAACAAAGTTACTATCATGAGAGTTGTAAGTACTATATACCATTTTGTTAATAAGTTTTTTTTTGTTGTCTATTGCTTTCAGTTAGCAGAAGTTTTTATGTTTAATCTTTGTGATAGGACGTTATGGATCTGACAGATGATAGAGGCCATGAGGATGCTACTTCCACCCATTCTTTAGCAAGGGTAAACCTTATTGAAATTGTACAAATTAGATAGTTGAAAAATGTTATATTATTACGTTATTTTATTTACAGTGTTTGAGTTTTTATGATAGTTTTATTAATATTCCTCTCACAATCTAATGTTCAAGATAAAGAAAAAGCACCTGCAGTAAGTACAAAGCCACTAGCTACCCCTTCTGATGACGATATTGCAGAAACTCCTAATGTAACAATAATGTTGAAGAAAAAAAATTTAAAAATTAATTTACAAATAATGAGAATTTTGGATGAAGAAAATATTCCATCCGAGGAGATGGTGAAGAGGCTATCTGATTTGAGAGCAAGCTCGTCATTATGAAGTAAGCAATAATGAATCTTTAGTTATAACAAAATTTCAATAAAGATTTATATTTTATAATATTTTATGTTGCAAAGTAAAATATGTAATATGTTTTCTTGTTACAAGATTTTTTGGCAACTGATCCATAACCTAGTCAAGGACAACGCGGTGAGGTCGGTAGTAGAAGAGCTCTGACTGCCACTAGTAAAATAATATTTTAGTTAACAAGTTACAAGGAATTTTTTAATTGTGTCATAGATCATACGTAGCATCATGAAGTCCCTGATGTGCATCGTACTATCCATGGAGGTGCTCATTTTCTATTTAAATCTAATTATGTAATTATTAATACAATTTAACATCTTTAATTAAACTTGGTGTAACCTTTTTGTGTATATTTTAGAAATTTAGAGGATATAGAATCATGTCATGCTAAACAAGTGTCGAAGGATGTTCAGACTGATCAGCATGTAGCTCATGTCACACATTCAGGTAAAGAAAATCTATGTTTTGTTTTTTAAATTAATTTTTTGATTTATAGTTATTTTACTTAAATAAAAACCCATAATTCACTAATATAAAATGGTGTGAATTTAACTCATGAGGTACTTGTTATTGTAGCATACCCCCCTTTGGTGCAGTAGCCTCATGTTCCTCAAGAGATGAGGAGGAAACATGCATTGCAATTAGAACCGGTAGAGGAGGGGGATGACGAGGACATTGATATTCCTCTTAGAAATTTCATGAAAAAAAAAATAGCAAGAAAGCCAAAAAGAAATGATTGTTGTATGTTAATGAATTTTATGTGTTAATGACTTATTCATGAATGTTGTGTTAATGAATTATTCATGGATGGCTTACTCATGAATGTTGCACGTTAATGAATTATTCATGAATGTTGTGTGTTAATGAATTTTATGTGTTAATGAATTTTATCATGTGATTATAATAATTGAATGTTATATTTCAAAAATGGATGAATGAATGAATGTTATTAAATGTTAATGGGGAATTCAGAGTGATGTTGTGAGAGAGGGGGGGGGGGGGAGGGAGGCGCCAAATGAGCTTCCACCTTCATGTGGTTGGCCTTGTCTAGTAGAGAATATTAAACTATTCTCAAAACCAAGTGAAGCTCAAACTTTAAAGATAAGCTTATAGTTAATAGTGACAACCAATTAGCAAGTCCAAATGAAGTTCTTCATTACAGGTACCTTTTTAGTTTTTAAAGCACAATGTCATGTTTTAATATTGTGTAGTTTTTTTCTTAAGTCAAAGTATTATTTTACTATAAGAACATAATTTATGACCATTTTAGTAACTATTCTAACATCTCTTTATGATAAATCCTATTTTGGCAAAGATGGCGATAAGTGGTGATGTCTATTCCTTGGGAGATTGGATTGTACAGGTTTTTTTCTCAAAATCATTTGCATGTGGTAGAAATGCTTACTTACAACCATTTCATTCTACATTTAAAAACATTGATGACACTCTAGACACAAAATAATGCTAAGTATAGAGATAAGTATTCATAAACAAGATGGTGAGAAAGATAAGTATTCATAAACAAGGTGGTGAGAAAGATGGTGAGAAAATGGGTATTTTGGGTGAGTAGTACTCTCTAATCACATATTTTCTACTTCTTCTAAGATTGGGTTTTTATACTCTTATGGTCTAATTGGTACTTTTTTTTGTTTGTAGGATGGAGAAAGTAGACATTAAGACTACAAGTAGCTAGTTCAAGATTATGGGTACAATTTTGTGTGTGTCTGGAGCCATGGCCATGAGCTTATTGTGTGGTCTTGCTATAAGCTAGCTCTGGCTTTCATTAGACCCTCCCTCAAAAAACATCAATTCCCTAACTTTCTACATGAGGGGAATTTAGACAAAACTATCACTGGATGCATTTACCTCTTAACAGTTGTGACAATCATGTCATTTGCCATGATTGTACAGGTGGAAGCTAAGATCAATTATTATTATGTTTCATGATTAATTGAGTTGAGAGGCTCATAATTCACAGATATGTTGTAGACTTTTTCCTTGGTTCTATTTGATATTGTCATCCTCTTTTCCTAGTTTTTAGTCCTTTCTTACTATAATAGAAACATTGGTCTCATTCATGAAGCTCTTTGCTTATATAGTAGTTGTATTCTTGAGTTGTGACTAAAAATTGAGAGCATGCAATGTAGGTAGAGACAATGAAAAGCTTTCCAACCCCATTATCCCTGTCAACACTCACAACACTTTTGGGATCCAGTGAAACTACTGCTTTGATAGTGTTTTTGGACAAGGGTGTTGATAAATCATCATGGTGTTTGGAATGGGGTGGGGTTGTCATTGTTGTGCTTGGGGTGAGTGAAACAGATCTTATCATTTTATTGTTGTTAATGTTTTAAATCAAATTTCATCATTCATCATTTTAATCTAGGAATATTTTGATTTTCCTATTTTGATTTTTTTTTTTCATATTTTGATATTTTCATGATGGATCATAGAATTGATCAAAAATATGAACAAATCATCATAAATAATAGAAGTTTCAAATTATTAAATTTCCCTACAATTTTTCAATGTCCTAGCTGGGACTTTGTGGCAAATTCAAAAGCCTCACTTTCTCACCATCTTGTTTATGAATACAATTTTGTTTATGAATACTTATATATTTGATAAGTATGGAGAGTATGGAGATAAATATGGGGAGTATAATAAGTATTCATAAACATACTTATCTATTTGAAAATTGCTTAGCAACTTTTTGTTGCATTTTGTAATTTTTAACATAATAAAGTCCTAAGACTCTCAAACCTTCCTAAGACCTATATACACTTATTCTAAGGTCTTTTCAACCATTTTGGACTATATTCCTTATTCTAAGCCTATTTAGCCCTTATAGGTCTCTAAGGATTCATGGTTTATAGAAACACCAAATGAACCTTGAACCTTTACAAATGGGCTTATAACAACATGAACTTATTCCTAACATCCTAAAAAGAACTCAAGTCCCTTGAGTTGGTATTGTGTCCAATTGATACCCTACCTTTTCAATCTCTGTTTGAGTCATCCAAGTTGCATCTTCATTGGGTGTGTCCTTCCATTTGACTAGGTAGGAATAATAGGTGTCTCTCTTAGTTTGTTTTGTAACCTTCTTGTCCAAAATGCATTCAATCTGAGGTTTAGTGACCTTAGGTAACTGAGAAACATCAGCACTATCCTTATGACTTATTCTTGCATCACAAACATCAGTAGGTGGCTTATATGTATAAAGATTAGAAATGTTAAAAATTGGAGAAAGGCCTATATCTGATGGAAGATCAATCTTATATGCATTGTTTCCACATTTCTTTAGGACTTATCACCATACTTTGACATCAAGGACAAAGGGTGTCCTCTAAAACACTGTATGGACTTTGTGTTACCATGCATTACCCTATAATATGAAAAGTCATATCTATAACTAGACCCACATATCCTTCTTTGCAATTCATGACTTCAATATTTACATTAGCACCTATTGTTTTGTATAGGTTACAAGACTGATATATACCAACTCTAGTGTTTCTCTTTTAGCATTGGCATTAAATGCACTCCACAAACTATGGAAATGGCCATGGAATGAGAAAAATCCATCTGGAAAGGTGATGCTCTTAATTTGGAAATAATTTCTGTGTGCTGCTTAGAAAATTGTCTTTTAAGTTACTAAGATAGTGATCTTCTCTATAGTCTACTGCCAATTTTCAACCACAAATGTGGCAACCAGCTAGTGGGATTGTGATGACTAATGATATCTATGCTACGAATCTAGAAGAAGTTGATGCTTTCATAGCTTTGTCTAAGAATGATTCCTATGTAATGTCTACCTCTAGTGGAAAGGTCTCCTTGTTCAATATGATGACATTCAAGGTGTAATTTTCTTTTGGTGGCCTTTAAGCTTCATTTTTACCTTTATTGTACACCAAGAATGTAAGAGTGCTTGAATGGAGAAATGTTAGATGTGTTTTGATTTGTTTTTGGGATGTGAGGCCTCACCCCGACCCATCGTAGCATAGTGATACATTACTATTATTTTGATATTCATGACTCGAGATGTTGAGACATTATTTGATGCTTAGAACATACTATACTATTTCATGTTGTGTGATGTTACATTCAGATATATTTGATGTTTGTCATTTAATATTTCATGTATATGTATGTTGATGAAATCAGTAATGTAGGATTAAGACTTTGATTTAAGAGAATTTAAATGGTTAAGAAGTAAGCAGGTTTGAGATCCTTGAGAGGATAGGACCTTTTGCATACCGTTTAGCTTTGCCACCTAGCTTGTCACGTATCCACGATGTGTTTCATATTTCAGTACTTAGAGGATACATTTATGATGAGTCTCATATTATAGATTGGGATTCTTTACAGGTGGAGTCGGACGGACAGCTAGCACTGGAGCCTATCCGCATTATTGCCCGACGGACCCTAGCACTTCGAGGCTGAGAGCTAGACTAGGTTAGGGTCCAGTGGGACTGTTACGATGAGGTCATAGCTTCATGGGAGGATGCAACACAGATGCAACCTCAGTACCTGTACCTTTTTTATGAACTCCAAGAGGAAGTTCATGCCTAGTGGGGGAGTATGTGAGGCCTCACCCTGGCCCATCGTAGCATAGTGATACATTGCTATTATTTTGATATTCACGACTTGAGATTTCAAGACATTATCTAATGCTTAGAACATACTATACTATTTCATGTTGTGTGATGTTACATTCAGATATATTTGACATTTGTCATTTAATGTTTCATGTATATGTATGTTGATGAAATCAGTAATGTAGGATTGAGACTTTGATTTAAGAGACTTTAAATGGTTAAGAATTAGAAGAAACCCTTATTGATGTATGTTTCAATTTATGTGGATTTCTGACACGTATACATATATGTACATGTGACTTTACGAGACTACTAATGTGTGCAATAAGTGTGCAGATATTTTAGCCAAGGAACCCTACGGAGGAACAGAACTGATCTTTGTGTGCTAATTTTGGAAACATTGTTGTTCATAATTCACGTATTGTATTCTGAGATGTATGTATGTATCTTCCTATGTTCAGTGAATGTTAGTGTTCATAATTATGTTCTTTTAGTGTCGCTTGACACTCGTAATTTGGTTTTGTTCTTCAGTATGCTGATTAGGGCTAGTTGTGTAACCTTTGGACCCAAGTTGGTTTAAGGTAGTGTCAGTTTGCTAATTAGGTTCTTAATCGAGGTTAGTCATCCCTTAATCTGGATTAGTGCTTAATCTGCATGATAGAGTAGTTAGAAGGTCCTATTTTATTCCTAGATTTTGTTTGGCTCTAAACCTTTTTCCTAAGGCTTAAAACATGAAATAATTATACCCAAAGGGTATGGGTATGGGTTAGGGGTCTTTTCCAACCCTAGTGAGAGTAGAGTTAGGAGTTTCTAGAATTACAAGTGGGTGGGAGAAGTTATTGATCCCTTGGGTGGTTGAGCTTTGAAGCTTATTTAGAGGCCCTTCTTGGACTAGTGGAGGTTGTTACCCAATCTCTACATTTAGAGAGGAGTTCTTGAAGATTGAAGGAAGGAAGTGGAAACTCTACTCAAACTTGTTCATTGCCATTACCTCTTTGTGAAGGTAGGAAATTCTCATCTCCCTTATTCAGTTTTCATATTTGTTTCATGCTTATGCTACCTTGTTGTTGTTTCAATGTTTGTATGTTTGTGGGTATGTTGGGAAGATTTGAAAATTATGTTATTGTGGATGATTTCCTTTCATGTTTATGTTGCAATTTTGAGATTTTTCTTGCATGGGTGTTTTGGTATTACTCAGCTTCGGAGAGGGCAGAAGTGACCAATTTTGGCAAAGGTCTATCTAGTTGGACTCCAACTAGTGTAGAGTCTCTTCTTAGGATGAGAAGAGGGAGAGAGGGTAGGGTGTTATGGGCCCCTACCCATTAGCACAAACCTTGTATGAGTATGGCATGTTTAAATGGCAGAACGAAAGTTCTTGGTTAATAGCCACAATTGGGAATCTGATTTGGTGTTGTTCTTGACTTCTCCTATTGAAAGAATCCACCTTTCCCTAGTGTTGATTCATTGTGGATCTTATTGTGAAAACCTTGTATTAATATGCATGTTTGAATTGTTCTTGGTCATGTTTTTTTGGTCACCTGATCAGATTTTGTCCCCTCCATGGTTCTTAAAATATGTTGCAAAAATCGTTATAAATCCCTTGATGAGGGTCATGAAGAAAACTCAATCAAATTGTTGTAATTGGGATTGATATCCTATGTAAATTAGTTTTTCAAAATTTGTTGTAAATGGCAACGAAGCCCAGTTTTCTTCCTGGTTCTTTCTCGACTGAGCCTTTGAATTAGGTTTGCCAATAAAATTGGTGTTTGAGTATAATTGGTTGTCATGTGATTTAATTGTAAACTTTAATCTGGATGGATGCACATCAAAATAGGATGGAAATGTTGTTGATTTAATTAGGCAAATTTCAAGTTTACTTCTATGTTGGAAACGAAAATTATATCATGGATGTAGATTCAGTTTGATTTAGCAAATTTTCAAGTTCTTTATATGTTCCTTATGTGTTCAAAATGATAATTATGTTCAGGAAAGAAAATAATGCCTATGGTTGATATATTGCAAATGCAAGTTGTATAGGAAATCACATTAAGTATGGTGCTATTATGCCTCAAACTCTTGTATCAATGTTTTAATTTTATACAAAAAAATTCTAGACTATATATATATATATATATATATATATATTCTCGCATGGCTTTGAAATCTACACTTAGAAAATTTTCAAAAAAAAATGTGGCCCAAGAGAGTAAAAACTCTCTGCCTTTTGTATGAGAGTAGCATTTAAATGTCTCTAGTGATAGAGAATCAAAAGATTCTCTAATTATTCTTTTCTTCCTTTTTGAATATGGTATCTAAAATGAATAAAGAAGCACAATAATAAAAATCATATAAAGAAAGAGATTATAAAACTTAATAAAATAAACTATATATATATATATTTTTGGCTACCCATAAAACTTTATGTCATTAATATAATTCCCCCTTGGTGGACGTCAGTTTGGAAGGAGGTATTAGAAATGTTTTTTTTATGTTGCAAAGTCAAGAAGTCATCATGTAGATGATGTCACCTGTCCCCTCTCTTAAATTCGCAGTGATCATGAGACTGGCTTGTTATTATATGTTATTCTTCCCACCTCCTTTATTCCTCACTGAGCGCTCACTCAACTTGGGGGAAGCATTAATTTTGCAGTTAAACAAAATAGAAAAAGTTTTGCTTTTGCTTGGTCTCTATTTACTCCCCTAGCGTTGGTCACCACCTCACGCATCCACTTGGGATTGCGCAACTTCCGTCCACGCAGGATCAGGGGGCCCAACCTGCCATGTGCAGGCCTCCGGCAGTGCGTGCGCAGGGGGCTAGGGTGTAGGTGGGGGCTTAGGGTAGTGTGGGGTAGCTTGGGTTAGTTGTTAATAAGTTTAGTTTTAGTTATTTATGTTAGTTAGTTATTGTTTATTTTATTTTGTGTTTTATTAAATGTTTAATTAAGTTAGTGTTAGATTTTAGATTAGTTAGAAATTAAGTTAGATAGGGTAGTTAGTATTTTAATGATATTAGTTTAGTATTGTTAAGTAAATATGATGATTATGTAGTTTCAATTTTAAATGAGTTTAATTAATGTGATGAATATTTAGTTTTAATTCTATTTTGGTTTAAGTATTAGATAGGATTAGTGTTATTAAAAGAAGGTTAGTATTTTAGTCTGTTTACCCATTTATATTGAATGAATAACTAAATGAAATTTACGTTTTATTTATTTATCATTTAAGTTAGTAAAATTTAGTTTATTAAAATGCAATTATTGGAAAGTGATATTAATTAAATTAATATGGATCAAGTATTTTTTGTAGAGTTAGTTTATGTTTTAGTTAGTGTTTTAAATATTTAATTAAATATAATTTTGTTAGCTTTAATCATGATTTGGTTAGTAATTGTTAAAATTAGATTCTGAATTAAAGAAATTTAGATTTAAGTGTAATTATTTAGTAATGTAATAAATGTCGAGATCAGATTAATAACGAGAGTTCATTTTAATGATGTATTCCTCTGCAAGGATTATAACCTTAAAATGATATGTAGAGAACCTTTAAATTGTGTTGTTAACCAGATCAAACTTAGAGCATTTTAATTATTAATTTAATTTTTTTTTTTAAAATTGTGTGTTTTTGCCCTCGTAGTTTGGGTATGACATTTTGGTATTAGAGCCTGTGTTTCAACACTAGGAACCTTAAACCATTGTGCTTCCTAAACTTAACTCAAACTTTTAATTGTGTAGATGTCGCCTGTTACTCGTAGCCGACGAGGGAGAGGTCGTAGGGCTAGGGGTGGTAGAGCGGGACAGGAGGATGGACCACCTCCACCACCACCACCTCCACCTCCACCACCACTGAACCCGAACTAGGACATTATAGATGCACTTCAAACTTTGATCGGTGTAGTTCAGCAAAGAGTAGTACCTGTAGTTCAGCCAGTTCAGTAGATTCCAGTAGTGGAAGTAGAGGGACCCAGAGGAGGCAGGCCCAAAGTTAGAGAGAGGACTAGGAGTCCCCCACCGAGGCAGTTAGAGGGTTAGGGTGAACATGAGGAAGAGTCCATACACCAGAGAGGACCCCCAATTGACAGACCTCCTAGACATGTAGGAGATGATATCAAGGAATTGATTCGACTTGGGCCACCATTATTTACCGGTGCCACTGAGGGAATAGTAGCAAAGGCATGGTTACAGAGCCTACAATGATGCTTTGGGTTACACCCTTATGGGAGTAATCTAAAAGCATGCCTAGCAGTTCATCAGTTGAGAGGGGATGCCTCCAACTAGTGGCATCAGGAGGAGATCATAAGTGGAGTGAGGATGGACACCCTCACATGGGAATCTTTCTTAGAAAGGTTTTGAGAGAGGTATTTGTCAGAGCATTTTTGATAGAAACAGATAGAGGAGTTCCATTCTCTTTATCAGAGAGGCCTTTTAGTGGCTTAGTACGAGAGTAGGTTTCTCGACCTCCTTCCTTATGTGGAATACATGAAGGATGAGAAACTACGAGTGCATCGCTTTATCATGTGGCTGAATTTCTCTCTTCAGGGACCAGTTCGAATGGCCTTCCCTACCACCGTCAAACAGGCAGTAGAGATAGCACTAGTTGCTGAGGATACTCGAGGTAGGTAGGAGTTATGGGATCGATCTCAGAACCAAAACTCTTCCCAGCAGAAACCCCCTTGGAAAGGGAATCAAAATTTTACAGCAGGGTCCTTTAAGGGCCAACAGTCTCAGTAGCCAAAACCCCAGCAGCAACAGTAGCAAAAATCTTCTCAAGGTTATCAGGGCTCCAAGCCCAAGCAGTGGTAGTCACAGGGTCCTAGGCAAGATTAGAAAGTACAGGCCACACAGTCACAGTCAGTTAAGACTCAACAATCTTCTAGGGGTGGTTACAGTGGATCTAGCAGGTTAGGAGGCCCACAATAGTCTGGGTCAGAGGGTGCACAATCTTATACTTGCAAACCATGCTACACTTGTGGTGGCATGGGTCATATAACTAGGGAGTGTCTGCAAGGATAGGCATCCAGTGGTCAAAGTAGGGCTTTTTCAGAGCCAATAGTTGGTGACCTAGGTAGATCTCATAGAGTTTTTGTAGCGGTTGACAACCACCAGGCTGAGCATCAGGCCACAGTTATCAAGGCTACAGGTACTATACAGGGCTGTATGGTTGCAATTTTATTTGATTTTGGAGCTATTGACTCTTTTATATCTCCATATGTGGTGGAGCATTGCAGGCTAGTGGCAGTTAGACAGGATGTTAGTTGGGAAGTAGAATTAGCCTCAGGAGCCAGAGTGTCAATTAGTTCCATGGTGTGAAGTTGTCAGATGCAGATTGGAAACATGTCCACTAGGACTGATCTACGCAGTACCCCTCTAGGTTCTTATGATGTTGTTCTTGGCATGGATTGGCTTTATGCCCACAGTTCCAAGATGGATTGTCGACAGAAGAGGGTGGAATGTGTGGATGATGATGGTATCTCTAGGGAGATCTTTGGAGTGAAGAGGTCGGTGTCCCTTCGTATGATTTCTGCTATGCAGCTTAGACGGTGCATGCAAAAGGGTTGTCAGTTGTTTTCTATCACTATTAGTGACAGAGAGGAAGATTAAGAGAGGGAGCCATCCCTTGATGATTTTCCAATCCTTTAGGAGTTTGTTGATGTGTTTTCTTCAGAGCTTCCTGGTATGCCTCCACCTCGAGCAGTGGATTTTCACATAGACCTTGTACCAGGAGCTAAGCCAGTTTCGAGAGCACCATACAGGATGACTACTCATGAGCTTAGTGAGCTAAAGGCTCAGTTGGAGGAACTCTTAGAGAAGGGGCATATTCAGCCTAGTGTGTCACCTTGGGGTGCACTAGTGATCTTCATCAAGAAGAAGGATGGATCACTTAGGTTGTGTATCGATTATCGACAATTGAACAAAGTGACCATCAAAAACCAATATCCTCTTCCCAGAATCGATGACCTCTTTGATCAGTTGTAGGGTGACTAAGTATTTTCAAAAATTGATCTAAAGTCAGGTTACCATTAGTTGAGGATTGTGGATAGTGATATCCCCAAGACAACTTTTCATACTAGGTATGGCCATTACGAGTTCACCGTGGTATCTTTTGGCCTTACAAATGCTCCAACTATATTCATGAGCCTCATTAATGGAGTATTCTATACCTTTTTGGATAATTTTGTGGTTGTGTTTCTTGATGACATTCTGATTTATTCTCATGATGAGAGAGAGCATGAAGAGCACCTAAGACAGGTATTGCAGAAGCTGAGAGAGAATCAATTGTTTGGCAACTTGTCAAAGTGTGCATTCTTTAGACTCGAGATACATTATTCTAGTCATGTCATATCAGGTGATGGTGTCTCAGTAGACCCATCAAAGATTAGGGCTATTATGGAGTGGCCAGCACCCACCAGTGTTACTGAAGTGAGGAGCTTTATGGGGCTAGCAAGATATTACCGAAACTTCATTTCAGGATTCTCTAGATTGGCACACCTCATCACATCTCTTCAAAAAAAGGGGAAGAAGTACGAGTGGATAGAAAAGTGTGATAGAGCTTTTCAAGAGCTCAAGAGAGCCCTCACGAGTGCACCGATTCTTGCAGTACCAGATCCTGTTGCAGATTTTGTGGTGTGCACCGATGCATCTTTAGATGGATTAGGGGCAGTCCTTATGCAGGAAGGACGACCTATTTCCTTTGAGTCTAGGAAATTGAAGACTCATGAACTCAATTATCCTACTGATGACCTAGAACTTGCGACAGTGGTTCATACCTTGGTGAGATGGTGACATTTCCTTCTGGGTCATAGATTCGAGCTTCATTCCTATCACCAGAGCTTGCAGTACATATTTTCTCAACCGAACCTTAATGCTAGGCAAAGAAGGTGGATGGAGTTTCTGTGTGAGTATGATTTTGATGTTCATTACATCAAGGGAAAGGAG
Organism: Cupressus sempervirens; assembly: GCA_028749045.1. Taxonomy (NCBI): domain Eukaryota; kingdom Viridiplantae; phylum Streptophyta; class Pinopsida; order Cupressales; family Cupressaceae; genus Cupressus; species Cupressus sempervirens. The sequence continues at coordinate 485,386,995 of CM053785.1, forward strand.
AATGTGGTTGTAGATGCCTTAAGTAGAAGGCACCATGAGCTTTCATCTGTGACTACTTGCACTGACTTGAGAGAGCGGATCTTGCAGCACTTACCAACTGATGAACTTTATGCACAAGTTAGTGATGTAGGAGCATCCAGAGGTATAAGGGCAATCCTGTGTCACCCAAAAAAAGTACTTAGACTTAGTTTCTATTTCATGTGTTTTCATTTTTGGACACCCATTTGGGTCAAATAAAGGTTCCAACTCTCACAGTTCCACTATCAGTGTGCTAGTAAATCTTGAAAAATAGGAGTATGTAATTGGGCCATCATTTTGGTAAACTAGAAGGTGTGAATTGGCCAGATGAATGTAATTATGATTTAGAACATTCCAGAAAAATAATCAAGCCAAAAGGCCCCACGGTTTGAAAGTTATTGTAGTTTTTTGAGTTTTGGAGACCTCCTGAGAATGCTTCAAAGTCAGGTTAGGGGCATTAAATGACCTTGAAAAGGGCCAAAAAATGGGGGATGAGCAAAGCCTATCCATAGGGCTATAGGGTGCTTCGAGAGCTTTTCAAAAATGTAAATGGTTTGTCAATCGGAGCTACGGTTCAAAAGTTATGGCTCCCGAAAGTTCGGTTACCATTTCTGGATTCTTCTAGATTTGCGCTGACTTCTAACGTAGCTTTTAGAGCCTTCTATTTGGTCAGTGGATGCCTACTAGAACTTTCTAGAATGTATTCCTAGTCCTTAACCTTTCAAGGTCTATTTAAGGAGATTCCTGGCATTGTAGAAGGTAGTTCGGAGTGGAGTTTGAGAGGAGGTACTAAAAAGAGAAATTATCTCCACATTTATGCTATTGTAAGCCCTTAGGGCATGTTTTGAAGTTTATTTTCTTTGTACTGAATGTACTATCTTATTTTCAGTTAATACAATTTCTCTTTTTTGTTGTGCCCACTCTATTCTTGGGTTGTGTCCCCATTAAGTGGTATTAGAGCCGATTTTCCTGAGTGTGTAGACAGAGCGCCGACTATGAGGCAGTTTGCACCAGGACTGTGTGGTTGTGGGTTTGAGTTAGAAGATGCCTCCATGAAGAGAGTGTGGTAGAAGGGCTAGAGCTATTAATCCTGAGGAGGTTAGAGCCCTCCAAAGGCAGGTACAAGCATTGCAAGAGTAGCTCCGTCACAGGTGATGACAGTGAGGATGACAATGAAGAAGAAGAAATGGGACTAGAAGGGGAATTTGATGGGGAGGTTCTGAATCATGCAGAGGAAAGGCTTTTTAGGGCCATTAATAAGTTTGGGAAAAGAACCACAATTGAAGTGGGTGTATTTTCAGGAAATTTGAAACTAGATGAGTTGATCGATTGGATCAATGAACTGGAAGAATACTTTGAGTATGAGGATATCAGGGACCCAAATAGGGTTAAGTTTGCAAAGGCCATGCCAAAATCTGGTGGCAAGAGGTCCAATTGGAAAGAAACAGAAGAGGAAAGGAGAAGATCACAAGATGGGATCGCATGGTGGAAAAATTGAAGAAGCAGTTCATTCCTGTGGACTACGAGCCTGATTTGTTTAAGAAGATGCATGGGTTAAAGAAAGTAGGAAGATCAGTCCAAGAATATACAGAGGAATTTTACCGACTCTTGATTAGAGTAGGGCATGCAGAAGCAAATAAGGAGAAGGTTGCTCATTATATTAGTGGGTTGTGACCTAGCATCCAGGAGGAATTAAGTTTGGTAAGAATAACCAGCGTTGAAGAGGCATACCAGTTTTCTCTACGAGTTGAAGAGAAGCTGAATAAAAGGTTTGAAGGAAGACAAAGAGGGTGCAGTCAAGGAGGAAGGGGAAGTGGTAGATCATCTGGAGGCTGCAATGAAACCCAAAAGAAAAATGAAGATGTGGGTACTAGCAGGAAACAGAGGAATGAGGGTTTCAATCACTCCCATGATCAAGACTTTGGAAATCAGAGAGGAAGAGATAGAGGACATGGACAAGGAAGAGGAGGCTTCCGTGGTACCTATTTCCATTGCAATGAAGAAGGTCATCGTGCCTTTGAATGCCCTCAACGACAAGGAAGGACAGATAGAAGAGCTGAGGGCCAAGCTAGGGTTGCTCATGTGGATGAAGATGCACAATCATCACATTTAGAGGATGCAGAAAGAGGAGAGACCTTGGTAAATGAAAGAATCCTACTAAGTGGTGAGATTGAACCAGGACAATGGAGGAGTTTGTTTTATACTAGATGTAAGTGTGAGGATAAATGTTGTGATGTGATCATTGATGGTGGTAGCACTGATAACTTGGTATCAGAAGAGATGGTCTCTAAGCTAAAGCTCAAGAAGGAGAAACATCCCCAACCCTATTGGATTGCTTGGGTAAAAGATGATCATAAGGTCCTGGTAAGTGAACAATGTTTAGTAAAATTCAAAATTGGGAGTTACCATGATGAAGTTCTCTGTGATTTTATTCTGATGGATGTTTGCCATCTATTGCTGGGTAGACCATGGCAATTTGATAGACATGCAGTACATGATGGACATGCAAACACATACTCTTTGACAAAGGATGGAGTTCACCACAAATTGAAGCCCATGAAAAAGGAAGGTGAAAAGGTATGTAGCAGTGCTAGGATTTGTCTTGTTGATGAAAGGAAGTTTTTAGATGGCATGAAACATCAGCATATGTGCTATGCTTTGATTCCTAGGAAAGATAAAGAAGGTAGTAGTGAAATACCACTTGAAGTTTTAGATTTACTAGGGGAGTTTGAAGATATTATCTCTGATAATATTCCAGATGGATTGCCACCAGTAAGGCAAATCAGTCATCAGATAGATCTGATTCTAGGAGCTAGTTTTCCTAACAAGGCTGCTCACATGATGACTCCTACTAAAATAGAGGAGCTAAATAGACAAGTTCAGGAGCTGTTGAGGAAGGGCTTGATTTGAAAGAGCCTGAGTCCATGTGTAGTACCTGCAGTACTCGCACCAAAGAAGGATGAAGAGTGGAGGATGTGTATAGATTCTTAAGCTATAAATAGGATAACCATCAAGTACTAGTTTCCTTTGCCAAGGATGGATGATCTTATGGACTGCTTGAGTGGAGCTCAGTACTTCACAAAGATAGATCTGAAGAGTGGTTATCACCAGATACGGATTTGAGAAGGAGATGAGTGGAAAATAGCCTTCAAGACCAAGGAGGGTCTTTATGAGTGGTTAGTCATGCCCTTTGGATTGACGAATGCCCCAAGCACCTTCATGCGGCTCATGAATGAGGTACTTAAGAAGTTTTTGGAAAAAATTGTTATTGTCTATTTGGATGATATTTTAATTTTCAGAAAGACTTTGGAAGAACATTTATTGCATATTCGTAGTATCCTTGAAAGGCTAAGGGAAGAGAAATTGTTAATTAATCTAAAGAAGTGTATCTTTGCAAAAAGGGAGTTAGTCTATTTGGGGTTTGTTATATCACCTGAAGGTCTCAAAATGGATCCAGAGAAGGTAAAAGCCACCTTGGAATGGCCTACTCCAAGGACTGCTACTAAGGTAAGATCATTTCATGGTCTGGTTAGTTTTTATAGGAATTTTATTAAGAATTTCAGTGGCATATGTGCATCCCTAACTTATACAATAAGAGGGGATAGAAAAGAGTTCAAATGGACTGCAGCAACTGCGAGAAGTTTTGAATTGCTAAAGAAGAAGGTAACAGAACAACCTGTGTTGGCACTTCTAGATTTTAGAAAGGTTTTTCAGGTGGATTGTGATGCCAGTGGCAACACTATTGGGGTTGTATTAAGCCAAGAAGGTAAGCCTATTGCATATTTTAGTGAAAAATTGAATGATGCAAAGAAGAAGTATTCTATTTATGATCAAGAGTTTTATTTAATAGTTCAGACCTTAAAGAAATGGAGGCATTATTTATTGCCAAAGGAATTTTTTTTGTATACTGATCATCAGGCATTACAGTACCTAAATAGCCAAGGTAAATTGAATCAAAGGCATATGAAGTGGGTAGAGTTCTTGTAGAGTTATTCATTTGTGTTGAAGCATAGAAGTGGAAAATCTAATAGGGTTGCAGATGCACTAAGTAGGAGACAGTTGTTGCTTACAGTAATGCAGGTTGAAGTAGTTAGGTTTGATGAACTCAAGAATTTGTACCCGAGGATCCTAATTTTTCTGAAGCATGGAAAGCTTGTAAAGAACCTGTTGCTATAGATAGAACCAAGTGGTTAGACTATTTGATTTAGGATGGCATGTTGTTCAAAGGTAGTCAATTGTGCATTCCAAGGAGTTCCATGAGGGAAAATCTGATTAAGGAGAAACACAGCGGAGGGATGGCAGGACATTTTGGTCGAGATAAGACCATTGCCATTCTTAGAGAATATTATTTTTGGCCTCAAATTTCACAAGATGTGAAGAAGTTTGTATAGAGTTGCCAGGTTTGTCAAGTTGCCAAGGAGTTTAGTCACAATACTGGCCTATATCAACCATTGCCTATTCCATCAAGGCCATGGGAGGACATAAGTATGGATTTTGTTCTTGGATTGCCAAGGACACAAAGGGGTAATGACTCTATATTTGTGGTGGTTGATAGGTTCTCCAAAATGGCACATTTCATTCCATGCCACAAAACTCATGATGTTGTCCATATTGCAGACTTGTTTTTCAAAGAGGTGGTAAGACTACATGGTCTTCCAAGGAGCATAGTTTATGATAGAGATACTAAATTTGTGGGGTATTTCTGGAGGACATTGTGGAAAAAATTAAGAACTGACTTGAAATTCAGTTCCATGCATCACCCACAAATTGATGGCCAAACAGAAGTCTGGGCAATTTTTTGAGATGTTTAGTTGGGGATAAGCCCAAGGGATGGGATTTGATTCTACCACAAGTAGAGTTTTCTTACAATAACTCTATAAATAGGACTACAGGAAAATCACCATTCCAAATTGTCTATGAGAATAGCCCAAGGACTGCACCAGAATTGAGGAAGATAGAACAAGGGGAGAGGACAAGTGCTGAAGCTGAGGAATTTGCTGAACATATCAAGCGTTTATATGAGGAGGTTCAAGCACACATTACCAAGATGAATCAAGAGTATAAAGCTAGGGCTGATCAAAGGAGAAGACATAAGGAATTCCAAGTAGGGGATCTAGTCATGGTGCACTTACGAAAAGAAAGATTTCCAGCCGGTACTTACAACAAGCTGAAAATGAAGAAATTTGGTCCCTGCAAAGTTTTGAAGAAACATGACTTAGGAAATGCATATGAGGTGGAGCTACCAGATGGTATTCACATTTCTCCCATTTTCAACATTGCAAATTTAACAGAGTATCATGATGATGGTGCAGATGAGGAGCTGGTGTTAGAGCCATATCTGATTCTTGCTTCTAAGAAGGAGGAGATAGAAGACATTCTACATCATCGTGTGGGTAGGAGTACTAGAAATAGGCAGTATGAAGAGTATTTGGTCAAATGGAAAGGACGACCGATCAAGGACTCAACTTGGATTTCAGCAGCTGAGGTTTCCCATTTGGGATTTCCTCTACCATTCATGAAGTGATAGGGTCACTTTTCAATCTACCCTGGGTGTCTGATGCAGGAGCATCCAGAGGTATAAGGGAAATCCTATGTCACCCAAAAAAATGTACTTAGACTTAGTTTTTGTTTCATGTGTTTTCATTTTTGGACACCCATTTGGGTCAAATAAAGGTTCCAACTCTCACAGTTTCACTATCAATGTGCTAGCAAATCCTGAAAAAATAGGAGTATGTAATTGGGCCATCATTTTGGTAAACTAGAAGGTTTGAATTGTCCAAATGAATGTAATTGTGATTTAGAGCATTCCAGAAAAAGAATCAAGTCAAAAGGCCCCACGGTTTGAAAGTTATTGCAATTTTTTGAGTTTTGGAGACCTCCTAAGAATGCTTCAAAGTCAGGTTAGGGGCATTAAATGACCTCAAAAATGGCCAAAAAATGGGGAATGAGTGAAGCTTGTCCATAGGGCTATAGGGTACTTCGAGAGCTTTCTGGAAATGTAAACAGTTCATCAATCAGAGCTACTGGTCAAAAGTTATGGATCCTAGAAGTTCGGTTACCGTTTCTAGATTCTTCTAGATTTGTACCGACTTCTAACATAACTTCTAGAGCCTTCTATTCGGACGGTGGATGCCTACTAGCACTTTCTAGAATGTATTCCTAGTCCTTAACCCTCTGGGGTCTATTTAAGGAGATTCCTGGCATTGTAGAAGGCAGTTCGGAGTGGAGTTTGAGAGGAGGTACTGAAAAGAGAAATTATCTCCACATTTATGCTATTGTAAGCCCTTAGGGCATGTTTTGAAGTTTATTTTCTCTATACTAAATGTACTAGCTTATTTTTAGTTAATACAATTTCCCTTTTCTATTGTACCCACTCTGTTCTTGGGTTGTGTCCCCATCAGTTAGTCAGTTAGTACATTCTTAGAGACCCTTGGAAGGGAAGTTTGCAGAGTATTCCTTGGAGTCTGATGGAATTTTGTGTCATAGGGGATGTATGTATGTACCTTCCATTGGGAGTTTGCGTGAGCTCATTGTACTTGAGGCTCATAGAGCACCTTATGCAGTGCACCCCGGTGTTAAGTTACATGCAAATTTGAGGCAGTTGTATCATTGGCCAGGCATGAGAGTGTAGATTGCTAAAATATTTGCCAGATGCCTTGAGTGTCAGAGGGTGAAGGCGAAGCATCGTCATCTTGGTGGGCTTCTCTAGCCACATGAGATAGCAGTGTAGAAATGGGACACTATATCTATGGATTTCATTGTTGGTCTTCCTATGTCATCTCGTCGCCATGATGCCATTTTGGTGATAGTTGACACATTGACCAAGGTTGCCCATTTCTCACCCATGCGTACTACATTCATAGCATGAGATATAGCTCGAGTGTTCTTGCAGGACATTGTTAGACTTCATGGTGTTCCTCGTAAGATCATCTCTGATAGAGACTCTTTGTTCACTTCTTCATTTTGGAGAGAGTTGCAGTTGGCTTTGGGCACCAGGCTCAATTTTAGTACAATGTACCATCCTTAGATCGATGGAAAGACTGAGCGAGTGAATCAAGTTTTGGAGGACATGCTACGTATGTACATGATGGACCATCAGGTCAAATGGGAGGAATACCTACATCTTGTCAAGTTTGCCTATACCAATGGGTACCATTCTTCCATAGGTATGCCGCCTTATGAGGCCATGAATGGGAGATCATGCAAGACACCCTTGAGTTGGGACAGGATCAAGGATCAAGTATCTATTGGTCCCCTGTTAGTAAAGGAGATGGAGCAGTAGGTAATCCTGATCAGACAGTACCTGAGAGAGGCACAGGATAGGCAGAAGAAGTATGCTGATGCGAAGAGGACAGATCGAGAGTATCAGGTTGGTGATAGAGTGTTCTTGAGGGTGCGACCACACAAGAGTTCGATTCATTTTAGAAATGGCTCTAAGTTGGCACCTCAGTTTGTTGGGTCATTTGAGATCCTTGAGAGGATAGGACCTATTGCATACCATTTAGCTTTGCCACCTAGCCTGTCACGCATCCACGATGTGTTTCATATTTCAGTACTTAGAGGATACATTTATGATGAGTCTCATATTATAGATTGGCATGCTTTACAAGTGGAGTCGGATGGACAGCTAGCACTGGAGCCTATCCGCATTATTGCTCGATGAACCCTAGCACTTTGAGACCAAGAGCTGGACCAAGTTAGGGTCCAGTGGGACTGTTATGATGAGGTCATAGCTTCATGGGACGATGCAGCGCAAATGCGATCTCAGTACCTGTACCTTTTTTATGAACTCTAGGAGGAAGTTCATGCCTAGTGGGGGAGGATGTGAGGCCTCGCCCTGACCCATCGTAGCATAGTGATACATTGCTATTATTTTGATATTCACAACTCGAGATGTCGAGACATTATTTGATGCTTAGAACATACTATACTATTTCATGTTGTGTGATGTTACATTCAAATATATTTGACGTTTGTCATTTAATGTTTCATGTATATGTATGTTGATGAAATTAGTAATGTAGGATTGAGACTTTGATTTAAGAGACTTTAAATGGTTAAGAATTAAGCAAGATGAAGAAACCCTTATTGATGTATGTTTCAATTTATGTGGATTTCTGACATGTATACATATATGTACATGTGATTTTATGGGACTACTGATGTGTGCAATGAGTGTGCAGATATTTTAGCCGAGGAACGCTACGGAGGAACAGAACTGATCTCTATGTGCTAATTTTTGAAACCTTGTTGTTTGTAATTCACGTATTGTATTGTGACATGTCTGTATGTATCTTCCTATGTTCAGTGAATGTTAATGTTCGTAATTATGTTCTTTTAGTGTCACTTGACACTCGTAATTTGGTTTTGTTCTTTAGTATGTTGATTAGGGTTAGTTGTGTAACCTTTGGACCCAAGTTGGTTTAAGTTAGTGTTAGTTTGCTAATTAGGTTCTTAATTGAGGTTAGTCATCCCTTAATCCAAATTAGTGCTTAATCTGAATGATAGAGTAGTTAGAAGGTCCTATTTTATTCTTAGATTTTGTTTGGCTCTAAACCTTTTTCCTAAGGCTTAAAACATGAAATAATTATACCCAAAGGGTATGGGTATGGGTTAGGGGTCTTTTCCAACCCCTAAGCCCCTTTTTTTGACTTTTGAGGCCACTCAAAATGTCTCTTTTTGCCTTTGTGCGAAAATTGACCATGGTTATCTTGAGTTACCTCACCTCATCTCCACTTAGTGTTTAACCCTAGTGAGAGTAGAGTTAGGAGTTTCTAGAATTACAAGTGGGTGGGAGAAGTTATTGATCCCTTGGGTGGTTGAGTTTTGAAGCTTATTTAGAGGCCCTTCTTGGACTAGTGGAGGTTGTTACCCAATCTCTACATTTAGAGAGGAGTTCTTGAAGATTGAAGGAAGGAAGTGGAAACTCTACTCAAACTTGTTCATTGCCATTACCTCTTTGTGAAGGTCAGAAATTCTCATCTCCCTTATTCAGTTTTCATGTTTGTTTCATGCTTATGCTACCTTGTTGTTGTTTCAATGTTTGTATGTTTGTGGGTATGTTGGGAAGATTTGAAAATTATGTTATTGTGGATGATTTCCTTTCATGTTTATGTTGCAATTTTGAGATTTTTCTTGCATGGGTGTTTTGGTATTACTCACCCTTGGAGAGGGAAGAAGTGACCAATTTTGGCAAAGGTCTGTTTAGTTGGACTCCAACCAGTGTATAGTCTCTTCTCAGGATGAGAAGAGGGAGAGAGGGTAGGGTGTTATGGGCCCCTACCTGTCAGCACAAACCTTGTATGAGTATGGCATGTCTAAATGGCAGGATGAAAGTTCTTGGTTAATAGCCCTGATTGGGCATCTAATTTGGTGTTGTGCTTGACTTCTCCTGTTGGAAAAATCCACCTTTCCCTAGTGTTGATTCATTGTGGATCTTATTGTGAAAACCTTGTATGAATATGCATGTTTGAATTGTTCTTGGTCATGTTTTTTTGGTCACCTGATCAGATTCTGTCCACTCCATGGTTCTTAAAATGTGTTGCAAAAATCGTTATGAATCCCTTGATGAGGGTCATGAAGAAAAATTAACTAAATTGTTGTAATTGGGATTGATATCCTATGTAAATTGGTTTTTCAAACTTTGTTGTAAATGGCAACGAAGCCCAGTTTTCTTCTTGGTTCTTTCCCGACTGAGCTTTTGAATCAGGTTTGCCAATAAAGTTGGTGTTTGAGTATAATTGCTTGTCATGTGATTTAATTGTAAAACTTAATCTAGATGGATGCACATCAAAATAGGATGGAAATGTTGTTGATTTAATTAGGCAAATTTCAAGTTTACTTCTATGTTGGAAACAAAAATTATATCATGGATGTAGATTCAGTTTGATTTAGCAAATTTTCAAGTTCTTAATATGTTCAAAATGATAATTATGTTCAGGAAAGAAAATAATGCCTATGGTTGATATATTGCAAATGCAAGTTGTATAGGAAATCACATTAAATATGGTGCTATTATGCCTCAAACTCTTGTATCCATGTTTTAGTTCTATACAAAAAAATTCTAGACAAAATATATATATATATATTCTTGCATGGCTTTGAAATCTACACTTAGAAAATTTTCAAAAAAAATGTGGCCCAAGAGAGTAAAAACTATCTGCCTTTTGTATGAGAGTAGCATTTAAATGTCTCTAGTGACAGAGAATCAAAAGATTCTCTAATTATTCTTTTCTTCCTCTTTGAATATGGTATTTATGATGAATAAAGAAGCACAATAATAAAAATCATATAAAGAAAGAGATTATAAAACTTAATAAAATACCCTAAATATCTATTTTTGGCTACCCATAAAACTTTATGTCATTAATATAATTCCTCCTTGGTGGACGTCAGTTTGGAAGGAGGTATTAGAAATGTTTTTTTTATGTTGGAAAGTCAAAAAGTCATCATGTAAATGACATCACCTATCCCCTCTCTTAAATTCACAGTGATCATGAGACTGGCTTGTTATTATATGTTATTCTTCCCACCTCCTTTATTCCTCACTGAGCGCTCACTCAACTTGGGGGAAGCATTAATTTTGTGGTTAAACAAAATAGAAAAAGTTTTTCTTTTGCTTGGTCTCTATTTACTCCCCTAGCATTGGTCACCACCTCACGCATCCACTTGGGATTGCACGACTTCCGTCCACGCAGGATCAGGGGGCCCAACCTGCCATGTGCAGGCCTCGGGCAGTGCGTGCGCAGGGGGCTAGGGTGTAGGTGGGGGATTAGGGTAGTGTGGGGTAGCTTGGGTTAGTTGTTAATAAGTTTAGTTTTAGTTATTTATGTTAGTTAGTTATTGTTAATTTTATTTTGTGTTTTATTAAATGTTTAATTAAGTTAGTGGTAGATTTTAGATTAGTTAGAAATTAAGTTAGATAGGGTAGTTAGTATATGTTTAGTTAGTTTTAAGTTAGTATTTTAATGATATTAGTTTAGTATTGTTAAGTAAATATGATGATTATGTAGTTTCAATTTTAAATGAGTTTAATTAATGTGATGAATATTTAGTTTTAATTCTATTTTGGTTTAAGTATTAGATAGTATTAGTGTTATTAAAAGAAGGTTAGTATTTTAGTCTGTTTACCCATTTATATTGAATGAATAACTAAATGAAATTTACGTTTTATTTATTTATCATTTAAGTTAGTAAAATTTAGTTTACTAAAATGCGATTATTGGAAAGTGATATTAATTAAATTAATATGGATCAAGTATTTTATTAAAGTTATTTTGATTTTAATTTTTGCTTTGTAGAGTTAGTTTATGTTTTAGTTAGTGTTTTAAATATTTAATTAAATATAATTTTGTTAGCTTTAATCATGATTTGGTTAGTAATTGTTAAAATTAGATTCTGAATTAAAGAAATTTAGATTTAAGTGTAATTATGTAGTAACATAATAAATGTCGAGATCAAATTAATAATGAGAGTTCATTTTAAAGATGTATCCCTCCGCAAGGATTATAACCTTAAAATGATATGTAGAGAACCTTTAAATTGTGTTGTTAACTAGATCAAAATTAGAGCATTTTAATTATTAATTTAATCTTTAAAAAAAAAATTGTGTTTTTGCCCTCATAGTTTGGGCATGACATTTTGCTATTAGAGCCTGTGTTTCAACACTATGAACTTTAAACCATTGTGCTTCCTAAACTTAACTCAAACCTTTAATTGTGTAGATGCCGCATGTTACTCGTAGCCGGCGAGCAGAGGTCGTAGGGCTAGGGGTGGTAGAGTGGGATAGGAGGATGGACCACCTCCACCACCACCACCTCCACTTCCACCACCACCGAACCTAAACCAGGACATTATAGATGCACTTCAGACTTTGATCGATGTAATTCAGTAGAGAGTAGTACCTATAGTTCAACCAACTCGGCAGATTCCAGTAGTGGAAGCAGAGGGACCCAAAGGAGGCAGGCCCAAAGTTAGAGAGAGAACTAGGAGTCCCCCACTGAGGCAGTTAGAGGGCTAGGGTGAACACAAGGAAGAGTCCATACACCAGAGAGGACCCCCAATTGACAGACCTCCTAGACATGTAGGAGATGATATCAAGGAATTGATTCGACTTGGGCCACCATTATTTATCGGTTCCACTGAGGGAACAGTAGCAGAGGCATGGTTACAGAGCCTATAATGGTGCTTTGGGTTATGCCCTTATGTGAGTAATCTAAAAGCATGCCTAGCAGTTCATCAGTTGAGAGGGGATGCCTCCAAATGGTGGCATCAGGAGGAGATCATAGGTGGAGTGAGGATGGACACCCTCACATGGGAATCTTTCTTAGAAAGGTTTTGAGAGAGGTATTTGTCAAAGCATTTCTGACAGAAATAGATAGAGGAGTTCCATTCTCTTTATTAGAGAGGCCTTTTAGTGGCTCAGTACGAGAGCAGGTTTCTCGAGGTCCTTCCTTATGTGGAATACATGAAGGATGAGAAACTACGAGTGCATCACTTTATCATGGGGCTGAATTTCTCTCTTTAGGGACCAATTCGGATGGCCTTCCCTACCACCTTCAAACAGGTAGTAAAGATAGCACTAGTTGCTGAGGATACTCGAGGTAGGCAGGAGTCACAGGATCGGTCTCAAAATTGAAACTCTTCCCAGTAGAAACCCCCTTGGAAAGGGACTCAGAACTTTACAGCAGGGTCCTTTAAGGGCCAGCAGTCTCAGCAGCTAAAGCCCCAGCAGTAGCAGTAGTGGAAACCTTCTCAGGGTTATCAGGGCTCCAATCCCAAGCAGTGGCAGTCACAGGGTCCTAGGAAGGATCAAAAAGCACATCCCTCACAGTCACAGTCAGTGAAGACTCAGCAATCTTCTAGGGGTGGTTACAACGGATCTAGTAGGTCAGGAGGCCCCAAGCAGTCTGGGTCACAGGGTGCACGATCTTATACTCGCAGACCATGCTACATTTGTAGTGGCATGGGTCATATAGCTAGGGAGTGTCTGCAAGGACAAGCATCCAGTGGTCAGAGCAGGGCTTTTTCAAAGCCAACAGTTGGTGACCTAGGTAGATCCCATAGATTTTTTGCAGTGGTTGACAACCGCCAGGCTAAGCATCAAGCCACAGTTATGGAGGCTACAGGTATTATTACAGGGCTGTATGGTTGCAATTTTATTTGATTTTAGAGCTACTGACTCTTTTATATCTCCATATGTGGTGGAGCGTTGCGGGCTAGTGGCAGTTAGACAGGATGTTAGTTGGGAAGTAGAGTTAGCCTCAAGAGCCAGAGTGTCAATTAGTTCCATGGTGTGGAGTTGTCAGATGTAGATTGGAGACATGTCCACTAGGACTGATCTACAAATTACCCCTCTAAGTTCTTATGGTGTTGTTCTTGGCATGGATTGGCTTTATGCCCATAGCGCCAAGATGGATTATCGATAGAAGAGGGTGGAATGTGTGGATGATGATGGTATCTCTAGGGAGATCTTTGGAGTGAAGAGGTCAGTGTCCCTTCATATGATTTCCGCTATGCAGCTTAGACAGTGCATGCGAAAGGGTTGTCAGTTGTTTTCTATCACTATTAGTGACAGAGAGGAAGATTCAAAGAGGGAGCCATCCCTTGATGATTTTCCAATCCTTTAGGAGTTTTCTGATGTGTTTTCTTCAGAGCTTCCTAGTATGCCTCCACCTCGAGCAGTGAATTTTCACATAGACCTTGTACCAGGAGCTAAGCCAGTTTCGAGAGCACCATACAGGATGACTACTCATGAGCTTAGTGAGCTAAAGGCTCAGTTGGAGGAACTCTTAGAGAAGGGGCATATTTAGCCTAGTGTGTCACCTTGGGGTGCACCAGTGATCTTCGTCAAGAAGAAGGACAGATCACTTAGGTTGTGTATCGATTATCGACAATTGAATAAAGTGACCATCAAGAACTGATATCCTCTTCCCAGAATCAATGACCTCTTTGATCAGTTGTAGGGTGCTCAATTATTTTCAAAGATTGATCTAAAGTCGAGTTACCATCAGTTGAGGATTGTGGATAGTGATATCCCCAAGATAGTTTTTCGTACTAGGTATGGCCATTACGAGTTCACTGTGGTACCTTTTGGCCTTACAAATGCTCCAGCTGTATTCATGAGCCTCATGAATGGAGTATTCTATACCTTTTTGAATAAGTTTTTGGTTGTGTTTCTTGATGACATTCTAATTTATTCTCATGATGAGAGAGAGCATGAAGAGCACCTGAGACAGGTATTGCAGAAGCTGACAGAGAATCGGTTGTTTGGCAGCTTGTCGAAGTGTGCATTCTTCAGACTCGAGATACATTATTTGGGTCATGTCATATCAGGTGATGGTGTCTCAGTAGACTAATCAAAGATTAGGGCTATTATGGAGTGGCCAGCACCCACCAGTGTTACCGAAGTGAGGAGCTTTATGAGGCTAGCAGGATATTACTGACACTTCATTTCAGGATTCTCTAGATTGGCACACCCCATCACATCTCTTCAAAAAAAGGGGAAGAAGTACAAGTGGAAAAAAAAGTGTGATAGAGCTTTTCAAGAGCTTAAGAGAGCCCTCACGAGTGCACCGATTCTTGCAGTACCAGATCCTGTTGCAGATTATGTAGTGTGCACCGATGCATCTTTAGATAGATTAGGGGAAGTCCTTATGTAGGAAGGATGACCTATTTCCTTTGAGTCTATAAAATTGAAGACTCATGAACTCAATTATCCTACTCACAACCTAGAACTTGTGGCAGTGGTTCATGCCTTGGTGAGATGGTGACATTTCCTTCTAGGTCATAGATTTGAGCTTCATTCCGATCACCAGAGCTTGCAGTACATATTTTCTCAGCCAAACCTTAATGCTAGGCAAAGAAGGTGGATGGAGTTTCTGTGTGAGTATGATTTTGATGTTCATTACATCAAGGGAAAGGAGAATGTGGTTGCAGATGCCTTAAGTAGAAGGCGCCATGAGCTTTTATCTGTGACTACTTACACTGACTTGAGAGAGCGGATCTTGCAGCACTTACCAGCTGATGAGCTTTATGCAAAAGTTAGTCAGTTAGTACATTCTTAGAGACCCTTGGAAGGGAAGTTGGCAGACTATTCCTTGGAGTCTGATGGACTTTTGCATCATAGGGGACGTATGTATGTACCTTCCATTGGGGGTTTGCATGAGCTCATTATACTTGAGGCTCACAGAGCACCTTATGCAGCACACCTTGGTGTTAAGAAGTTACATGCATATTTGAGGCAGTTGTATCATTGGCCAGGCATGAGAGTGTAGATTGCTAGCATAGTTGTGAGATGCCTTGAGTGCCAGAGGGTGAAGGCAGAGCATCATCATCCTGGTGGGCTTCTCCATCCGCATGAGATAGCAGTGTGGAAATGGCACTCTATATCTATGGATTTCATTGTTGGTCTTCCTATGTCATCTTGTCGCCATGAAGCCATTTTGGTGATAGTTGACACATTGACCAAGGTTTCCCATTTCTCACCCGTGCGTACTACATTCACAGCACGAGATATAGCTCAAGTGTTCTTGCGGGATATTGTTAGACTTCATTGTGTTCCCTGTAAGATCATCTTTGATAGAGACTCTTTGTTCACTTCTTCATTTTGGAGAGAGTTGCAGTCAGCTTTGGGCACCAGGCTCAATTTAGTACAACATACCATCCTCAGACTGATTGCCAGACCGAGCGAGTGAATCAGGTTTTTGAGGACATGCTACGTATGTACATGATGGACCATCAGGTCAAATGGGAGGAATACCTACATCTTGTCGAGTTTGCCTATAACAATGGGCACCATTCTTCCATAAGTATGCCGCCTTATGAGGCCTTGTATGGGAGATCATGCAGGACACCCTTGAGTATAATTGCTTGTCATGTGATTTAATTGTAAACTTTAATCTGGATGGATGCACATCAAAATAGGATGGAAATGGTGTTGATTTAATTAGGCAAATTTCAAATTTACTTCTATGTTGGAAACAAAAATTATATCATGGATGTAGATTCAGTTTGATTGAGCAAATTTTCAAGTTCTTTATATGTTCCTTATGTGTTCAAAATGATAATTATGTTCAGGAAAGAAAATAATGCCTATGGATGATATATTGAAAATGCAAGTTGTATAGGAAATCACATTAAATATGGTGCTATTATGCCTCAAACTCTTGTATCCATGTTTTAATTCTATACAAAAAAATTCTAGACTATATATATATTCTTGCATGGCTTTGAAATCTACACTTAGAAAATTTTCAAAAAAAAATGTGGCCCAAGAGAGTAAAAACTCTTTTCCTTTTGTATGAGAGTAGCATTTAAATGTCTCTAGTGACAGAGAATCAAAAGATTCTCTAATTATTCTTTTCTTCCTTTTTGAATATGGTATTTAAAATGAATAAAGAAGCACAATAATAAAAATTATATAAAGAAAGAGATTATAAAACTTAATTAAATACCCTAAATATCTATTTTTGGCTACCCATAAAACTTTATGTCATTAATATAATTCCTCCTTGGTGGACGTCAGTTTGGAAGGAGGTATTAGAAATTTTTTTTTATGTTGCAAAGTCAAGAAGTCATCATGTAGATGATGTCACCTGTCCCCTCTCTTAAATTCGCAGTGATCATGAGACTAGCTTGTTATTATATGTTATTCTTCCCACCTCCTTTATTCCTCACTGAGCGCTCACTCAACTTGGGGGAAGCATTAATTTTGTGGTTAAACAAAATAGAAAAATTTTTGCTTTTGCTTGGTCTCTATTTACTCCCCTAGCGCTAGTCGCCACCTCATGCATCCACTTGGGATTGCGCAACTACCGCCCACGCAGGATCAGGGGGCTCGACCTGCCATGTGCAGGCCTCGGGCAGTGCATGTGCAGGGGGCTAGGGTGTAGGTTAGGGCTTAGGGTAGTGTGGGGTAGTGTAGGGTAGCTTGGGTTAGTTGTTAATAAGTTTAGTTTTAGTTATTTATGTTAGTTAGTTATTGTTTATTTTATTTTGTGTTTTATTAAATGTTTAATTAAGTTAGTGTTAGATTTTAGATTAGTTAGAAATTAAGTTAGATAGGGTAGTTAGTATTTGTTTAGTTAGTTTTAAGTTATTATTTTAATGATATTAGTTTAGTATTGTTAAGTAAATATGATGATTATGTAGTTTCAATTTTAAATGAGTTTAATTAATGTGATGAATATTTAGTTTTAATTCTATTTTGGTTTAAGTATTAGATAGTATTAGTGTTATTAAAAGAAGATTAGTATTTTAGTCTGTTTACCCATTTATATTGAATGAATAACTAAATGAAATTTACGTTTTATTTATTTATCATTTAAGTTAGTAAAATTTAGTTGATTAAAATGCGATTATTGGAAAGTGATATTAATTAAATTAATATGGATCAAGTATTTTATTAAAGTTATTTTGATTTTAATTTTTGCTTTGTAGAGTTAGTTTATGTTTTAGTTAGTGTTTTAAATATTTAATTAAATATAATTTTGTTAGCTTTAATCGTGATT
Source organism: Cupressus sempervirens (assembly GCA_028749045.1). Taxonomy (NCBI): domain Eukaryota; kingdom Viridiplantae; phylum Streptophyta; class Pinopsida; order Cupressales; family Cupressaceae; genus Cupressus; species Cupressus sempervirens. Next base: position 485,404,523 of record CM053785.1, read on the forward strand.
TGGTTAGTAATTGTTAAAATTAGATTTTGAATAAAAGAAATTTAGATTTAAGTGTAATTATGTAGTAACATAATAAATGTCGAGATCAGATTAATAACGAGAGTTCATTTTAATGATGTATCCCTCCGCAAGGATTATAACCTTAAAATGATATGTAGAGAACCTTTAAATTGTGTTGTTAACCAGATCAAACTTAGAGCATTTTAATTATTAATTTAATTTTTTTTTTTTTTTTTAAAATGGTGTATTTTTTCCCTCGTAGTTTGGGCATGACATGGGAGGTTTCTAGATTTCATTCTTGCAGTCTATCAGTATAGCTTTCTTCTTTTGTGATTTATTATTTTGATGCATCACAGAGTATGTTGTCAAAATTTTGTGATCTATGTATCGAACTTTTCTTATCTAGCTCAGTATCTTCAATATAGATAATAATTCAAATATTTAAGGTCTTTAATGTAGATCTATAGAGTATGAATGACGAATTTATTTCGAATTTGAATGCTCTTGAAATTGTTTACATATATTTTTTCTATGTCAACATTTTCTATGATCCATTATCACCTTGTCTTTTCTAGATCATTGTTTCAATAATGCATTATAGAGTACGATCCATGTTCTTACAATCCATCATCAAGATTATTATTATTATTTTAATTCATTATATTCATGGGTGTTTGAACTCTTTGAAAATCTTTATTATGGACCAAGAAAGTAAGACTGCCTAAATTTTTTTTAGATTTAATTATTTTTATCATTTTTTCCTATCAATATTTTAGATCGTGTTCTATGATCTACCATCACAACTTTCATTTTCTCTAACTTCCTATCGTGATCATGATAGATAATGGAGTATGCACCAATTCCATAATGTCTTGTTAATAACTCATAAATATTGATGCAAAAGAGAATTATGAAGTCATATTAAAATCTTTGAAATTCATTAAATTTTGAGAAAAATAGTGTACACTAAGTGAACTACTTATAAATAGAATCTTTATGCGCTTTGAATTTTCATTTTTTTGAGTTGATTGTGTATTTTTGTAAACACAAAATTAGAAATCATAGCTTTATCCATCATCATAATTTTTCTCTTTTCTAGCTCATTATCTTGTTCGATCCATTATAAACCTAACCACACTCATATGAAAAAGTCTTAATTTGTATCTTAAATTGGAAAGCTTGTAGACTTGACTGCAGGTATCTCCAAAGTTATATTTATGATCTAGCATGACTTTTTGTTTCTTTTTGAGCTCACTTTAAATGATACATCATGGCAGTTCTCTTTTTCACTAATTCACTGTCTAGATTATAGATTCTAAAATATGAATTGCAAAGTCGATGCAAAAATGTTATACATGGTCAAAGTGAACTGTCCTCATTCTATTCATTTTGTTTTGGTGTTTATTTATAGGAAGAGTAGTTGGGGCTATTCAATATGATGACATTGTTCAATATGATGACATTCTAACTTGTGTCTTTTCAAAACTTGTTTAAACTAACTAGGTAAAAATGAAGCTTAAAGGCCACCAAAAAAAATTTATAGGCTTAGCATTTTCACACACTTTGAATGTATTGGTATCTTCTAGGGCCAATGCCCAGGTTTGCCTTCATTTTGTATATCCATTGCCATCTCATTTTGTACATTCACATGTTTATAGATTCAAATTACTAAATGTTTGGCCAATGTTCTAGTAGCTCTATTTCTGGAGCATTGATAGATGGGAGAAGCGAAAGTCAAAAATTTTACAAGTAAAGACAGGAAGATCATCACCACCAGTTGGGGATACAAGAGTACAGTTCCACAATGATCAAGTTCACTTGTTGGTTGTTCATGAGAGCCAACTTGCTATTTATGATGCTTCTAAGTTTGATCGTTTGCATTATGTAAATCTTTGTTAGCAATTTAGAATTCATAAGTGATAATGATATAAGCTACCTTCTCTATGTGAGTGTAAATTGATATTACATTTGTTTGTACTGCAGTAGACACCTCATGATTCTCTATCTGCTCCCATTTCAACTATGGTATATTCATGCGACAACCTTCTCATAGTTGCAAGCTATTGTGATGGTGTCGTTGGAGAATTTAATGCAAAGAGCTTGAGGCCACACTGTCGTCTTACACCTTCTACATATTTAGCTTCAAGCATGAATAGGTAAGTTGGCCCAGGTAGGCAAAAGTTATGTTATGTATGGATAAATGGATCCCCAAGTATTTTATGATTTAACTCAAAATGTATCCTTTGATTATTCATGTAGTGTCTATCCTCTAGTAATTGCATCACATCCATCTGACTCAAATTAGTTCGCTCTTGGAATGATTGATGGAGGAGTTTATGTCATTTAGCCTTCAGAATTAGTAGGAAAGTGGGGTGTGGGACCTCCTCTAGATAATGGTACCCTTGGATCAAATCCAACATTAAGCAATCAAGGCTTAAACCTAGCTCCAAGGTAGTTCATCATATTAGAACATGGAAAATGGTGGCTTGTACTACCTTTTTATGTTTATCACTTACCTATCTGCAACTCCACAATTGATATTGATGATAATCTCTTGCCCTCACCGTGCTCCTTTTGGTATATCAGTCTTGTAACCTGTATATATATCTTCAAGAGCATGGTGCTTCTTTGTGCATAAGTTTGAGCTTTTAGAGAAAGTCATTTACTTATGAACATTCCAACAAAGATAATGTATACTAAGGATATGGATTTTCTAGCTATTAAGTGGAAGTTTCACATTTTTTGAACATTCAAATAACTTTACTTTTATTGATGCAGCTGAACTACGAGTGCCTTTTTTTTCTTGACAAATGGTAAGCTTTCAACTTTTGTGAAGCCATTACAGATGCAAATGAACAACTAGTGAGGTGTCAATTTTAAGGATATTTTTGTTTCTAGAGTACAATTCAATTGCTAGAAATAGGTTCACTGATTGATTGCATTTTAATATTATGTCCTGGATGCTATTACCAAGGAATTGATCAACAAGCAGCCAAATAAGGGGTTATAGTTATATATTCACTCTTATGATGATGTGATTGGGACTATAATTTTTTTTGTCATGTTTATTTTTTTGAAAAATAAAGATTAGTCAGTGTTATTGGCTTTGATTCTTGATAAATAATTCTTTCCTAGTTTTATTTTTCCCTACAATCTTCACAAGCAATGGTGTCTCAAGAACCAAAATTTAGATGGGTTGTGTCAATTATTGCAAAGGCTTTGCTCTCTTAAGAGCCTTTTAAACTGCACAAAATTTGATTCTAAAGCATAATTTTTTGGTGGAGACTCAGGATATTGTGCATATTTCTTCCTCCTTCCCATTGTTTTTTATGAAATAAATCATGTGATATGAATGAAACAATGGTGTGGAGGTAGAAATGTGCACAATACCCTAAGTCTCATGCACTGAGCAATTATGCTTTAGAATCAAATTTTGTGTAGTTTAGAAGGCTCCTATGATATCAAAGCTTTTGCAATAATTGGATACCCCGTCTAAATTTCTACCAAGCATTGGTCTCAATTTTGACCAACATGTCTTCCCTTTTTTTTTGAATGTACGGTATTGCCATAGAAAATTAAGGGGTCTTGGTTATAATTTTGACAATAGGTGAAAGGGATCTTGGTTGCAATTTCGATGATGATTGGTCTTTTTTGCCATCAAATGTTTGGCTTTACCATCGAAAAGGTCAAGGGGTGTATGCCAAAATTTTGACCAGTGATGGATGCAAATGAGGAAATAAGAGTTCAAGCTAGACTAAGGAAATCAATGAAACTCACATCAGTAAATTGACCTTTTTGAAGTTAAAATTTTGACGCATAATTGCAATGACAAAAAATTGACTAAAAAAGATCGATGATGAGTTTAGTCATCTATTTGACCAACTCAGGTCACAATTTTGACCTTTTCTCATCAAAATTTAGGGCTAAATTTACTAGTGATTACATTAGGGCTACACTTGGAAGAACACCTTCAAGCACATTTAATCCAAGTGTAGAGGAGAACAAGAACCTATTTCTTAAGCTATAAAAAGAGGGATAATTTGGTCAAATTGTTCATGCCTGGATAGATGAACTCAAAGCCCAAGGTCCTCCCCTCATTGAGAACTTACAAAATATATTGTTAGATGTGGATTGATTAGAAGAAGTAGTGTCAAAGCACTAGGACTCAATGAAGAAGGAATCAAAAAGTTTAATAGAGCAATTGGCTTTGTTACAAGAGGTGATTGACATGAAAACCAACATGGCTGTGAATCATGGGATACTTAAATCTAGCCAAGATTCATTACTTCATTGGAAGCAATCTTTGATATTCAAATATGAGAGTTTAGTGAAGTCTGAGAATGAATTAAAATGTGTCTATGATTTAGTGAAAAAGGAAATGGATAATGTTAGAAATTTTTTAGAATAACTGGGGGGCAGGGGGTGAATCATTTATCCAAAGTCTAAATGCCTTAATAATACTTTTTCACTAATTATAGTGAGCCCATTAAACTACTCATCCATCCAAGCTGAAAACAACCATCTTAGCAAGTTAGAGCAAAACAACATGCAAGAATAAAACATGCAAGATTGACACATGACACAATGATTTACGTGGAAACCCAATTTGAGAAAAACCACCAGTAACATGCTACTCAATTCTCACTCTTCTGAAGTGATGCCCTATTAAAGGCTTACAACACACTGTTAAATGTGACCTTTTTAGAGGATTTCACCATACTGTTAGGAATGGGCCTGGTCAAAGGACTTTGGAACATTCACTTGGAATGTCACCCTGTTAAAGGATTTACAACATGGCTATTAAACCAACCTAGGTCCATAGGATTTATACTAACTATTACAATTGCTAGAGAGTAACAATAAGAGCTTTTGATCTAATACAACTCACAACATATCTTGCAGATTTCAGATCACACTTCAGTTCAATCCTTTGCTTGGCTTCAATCACTACGCCTTTGACAGCTTGTCTTACTTTCAAGCTTCATCTCCTTGAGTCTTCTTGCCCATCATACCAATGCAATCATCTATGTGGTCATCTATCGAAATAGAGTTTATGTTCTCTCTTCCTCCTTAGCACCTTCTTTAGCACTTCATGCTTTCATGCTTGACCAATTCTTTTGCTTTGTGACCTTATGACCCCTTAAATAGAAATCTAGAATACTTTATCCGCTAGATTCTCCCTCTCCAACTTTAGGGTTTCCATAGATTAGGTAGGATACAATGTATCTATCCCATATCTCATTTTTATCTAGAAACTTCATCTAGAATCTAGTTGTATTCACCAAAAAAAAATTACATAGTGTTCTGTGCCACTAGCTCATCGTTCTTACCTTCTATCTAGTTCACAAAATTCTAGATAACAACCATGTCAACTCAGATCTGGCAAATCTTTTACTTTTCAAAATAATGCAGCAACTCAACACTTTTGAATTTTGATGCTCGACACATGAACACAACTCGGCACTTGATCTTTACTCGGCACTTGATCTTCACTCGGCACTTGATCTTTAAGTATATTGTCAATACATCACTTTATCATTGTCTTAATTGATCTTTGCACTTCATTCCAAAACCATAACTCAACCTTTCCCTTAGGTGCTTTTGTTACATCTTATTGATTCCTCATCAATCAACTAAGTGATAGTGCTTGGATCTTATAAGCAATTGCCATTCCAGCAAATAGCAGGTTTGACATCAGTGACAAAATAATGATTGAACACATTCTGTAGCAACAATATCTTTCATACAATGTTTTGTTTCAATCAGATTACAACAGATAAAATATTTGAATATTTAAAGGTCTTGCATATTGAATCTTATGTTACCAATAACCATCAGATGGTGAGCATTGAGCAAATGAAGGCTAAGTTTCTAGCATTCATTGAAGAAACTTCTAATCTAGCAAACTTTCAAGTGGCAAAGCTTCCAGAATTGACAACAGTGGACTACATGTTGAAGCGTACAGTAGAGAAGCTCCAATCAACGATTTATAGAGTGGAAGAACTAATAGAAATGCACAATTATTGGATAGTCAGAGTTGACAACATCTTTATCCCAAATGTCATGGATCTAAATAATTTAATCAAAGCAATGAAGGCCAATAGAGTTAAATCTATGACTCCAAAGAAGAACTAATGCTTTGTCAGAAGCATTACATATATCCTCTCTGCAATATGATAGGTCCCCGCCCCATTCTCTCTCTTTTCTAATATTGTAGCCATATTTGGCATTCTTCTCATAGGTTTAGACTTTGTAACGGATGATAACCCAGTCAATCCTATTTTTAACATTCAACTATTCAGAGATGATCTGTAATTGTAATGTAACTGGCCATTTCTAAGAAGGCCTATAAATGTAACTTTTTGGAGAGTAAATAAGATTGGCAAAAAGTTATTATGTGGGAAAATCCCTATAGTTGGGACTACTGTGTGAGACTCTGCATCTTCATTTTGATTTTTTTTTTCATTTAATTTTTGTATCATGCTTGGAATAAAATGTGTTGTTAATGAAAGCTATGAGATTGCAAATAAACTGGGTTTTGTTTCTTTCTTTGGTTGTAAGCTTTACTTTCCATATTTACAGCATTATCTTAATTCCTTTGTTTTGTGCAAGTTAGGTCATATGCATTTCATTGTTGTATGAGAAGTTTGAAATTTGTTTAATGAAAGGGACTAAATAGGAAGCAATATGAGTATTGCCACATCTTAGTAACTGGGGCAATTTGGATGTTGTCTAGTTGACAAGACTTTCTCTTCTTGTATAGTGTGCATTGGTAGATAGTTTTGCATTGTTACATTTGGCATTTAGAAAATAGAATAGATTGCATTTTAGGTGTTAGATGAGCTTAAAAATAGCTTACATACATTTATATCTATTGAGGTTGTGAGTTATAATCTGAAATTGGCCTAGATTTCTTGAGGTGCTTGGGCAATCTAGTTATACCTCTTCTACTCTTTGGTTAAGAGCATACCCCCAAAATAGTTGATCTAATAAAAACAAATTCTTTACAAATCTTTGCACTACAAGGGAGTTGTACCTTTCAATTTAGAGGTCTTTGATGGATTACTACATTCACCCATTCTATCATTAACTATTTGTTTTCCACCATATTGGGCACACTATGAGTCAAGGTATAAACCAAATCCAAGGAAGACAAACTATTAACCAACAAAATCTCAACCAATTCTTAATGAGAGAGGAAAAGGAAAGTGTGTGAATAGTGATAGTGATATCTTTGATGATGATCTCAATGAGCTTGAACCATTGATGGCAAGAAGACTTCCTAGAGGCAAAGGTAAATTCAAAGGTAAACTTCCTATAATATATTTTTCATGTAAAAATTTTGGTCATATTGTTGAATGATGTTTAGGGAAAGAAAGTATAAAGGAAAAAGAGATGTCCAAGACTAAAGAAGAAACAAGGAATACAAAGACAAAAGTAAGAAATATTGTTATATCATTGTAGAAGAAACTAACAATGAGTATGATAGTAATGATGAAGAAGTTTTCTATGTTTCTATGAAAGAAGATTTTGATGAAGATTAGAAAATTGCATTAATTTCACATGTCAATAAAGGTGATAGATGGATGATTGATAGTGGCAGCTCACATCACATGACTAGTGATAAAAGTAAGTTTGACACTTTGGAATAATATAAAGGTAGTTGTGTCAAGTTTGGTAATAATACACCATGTCTTGTGAAAGCTAAACGATCAACAAAATTAACTAAAAAGATCAAATGTGACAATGTTTATTGGGTTGAAGGACTTAACTGTAATTTTTTGAGTGTTTCATAGTTGAACAAATAAGGATATATATTGGAATTCTATCACAAGAAGACAAAGATATTTGATACTACTAGTGAACTAATTGGAAGTGGAGAATAGACAAGAGGTAACTTGTTCTATCTAGATTTATCTAATGAGACATGCTTGATTGCACAATATGATGATATCTGGTATGGTATAACAGGTTGTGCCATGTGAACTTTAATAATTTGGTAAGCATTAGTAAGATGAAAAGAGTAAGAGTATTAGAAGGATTGAAGAAACCTGACAATTCTATGTGTAAACAATGTCAATTGGGAAAAATGACAAAGTCTAGTTTCAAGAGCAAGACATACTCATCTAATGATATTTTAGAATTGGTTCATACTGACCTTTGTGGACCTATTGGAGAGCTGATGGCTACTCTAGGATGATGACTATAATATTTCTAAGGGAATAATCTAATTCTTTTCAATTGTTGAAGTGGTAATTGGAAAGATTTAAAAAGAAAATAGGTAGAAGTCTAAAGTGCTTAAGATTTGATAGAGGAGGACAGTTTATCTCTAATGAATTAAACATATTCTATAATGCTAGAGGAATCAAAAGACATATAGTAGCACCTAGAAGCCCTCCACAAAATGGAATAGTTGAAAGGAGGAACAAATCAATCATGGATAATTCTAGAACACTAATGATGGGGAAGAATGTGTCACATAAATACTAGATAGAAGCTAAAAGTACTACAGTTTATACTTTGAATCAAGTACAAGTCAAGAAATGTACAAATATTACACCCTTTGAGTTATGGTATGGGTATGCATCTAATGTGAAATACTTTAAAGTCCTTAGAAGAAAATTTTAATTACTAAAGGAAAATAGAAATGAAAAACTTGATGCTAAAAGTGATCAAGGCATATTCATGGGATATTTCACTAAAAGAAAAGCTTACAAGTGTTTGAATTCTAACACTAACAAAGTTGTGGAAAGTGTGAAATTGTGAAAGTTGATGAATATGCAGAAAAGAATGAAGTAGAATTCAAAAAGGAACCTGAAGATTAAAAAATATTTATATATGTCAATGAATGTGTTCCCTACACCTTGCTTGAGTCAGAGAATAAGACTAGTGAGCAAAAACAAACTTTGAATGTTGAGTTGCAGCATTTGGTTGTTGGGAAACAAACTGTAGGTGTTGAACGTCAATAGAATGACACTTAGATACAAGAAGAGGTTGTTGAGCACTAGGAAGGAAATCTCAAACAACCAGAAGTAGAAGTAGAGATACAAAATGAACTTGAAATAAATTTTCAAGATGAAATTAAAGAAGAAGAAAGAATAAAAGAGCCTACACTAGAAAATAATGTGAGAAGACATCATGCACCTAAATAGATAATTAGAAATAAATAATATGGTGTCATGACAAGGAAAAGAATAAGAAGATATACATGTTTACTATGTGAGTTTGAACCTAAATCAATAAAGGATGCTTTGGATAATGAAGATTAGATTCTTGCAATGAATAAAGAAATTGATCAAATAGAGAAGAAAAAACCTGGTCATTGGTACCTAGACCAAAGGACAAGAATGATATTAGAACTATTGGGTTTTCATAAACAAGTTGAATGAGAAAGGAGAAGTCACAAGGAACAAGACTAGATTGGTATACACAAGAAGAAGACATTGAGTATTGAGAGGTATTTTTCCCAATTGTAATATTGGAAGGAGTTAAAACTTTACTTGCATATTCTTCTTACAAAGGATTTAAAGTATATCAAATGGATGTCAAATATGCCTTTCTAAATAGAATATTGGAAGAAGAGGTTTGTATTGAACAACTAGAAGGATTTGTTGAACCTAGCAAGAAGAACATGAGTAAACTACACAAAGCACTATATGGATTGAAACAATCCCCTAGAGCATGGTATGAAAGGTTGCACAACTATTTGGTAAAGACTGGTTTTGCAAGGACTAATGAAAAATAAATCTATACTTGAAAATAGAAGGTGATAAAGGGATACTATTAGCTGAAATATTTTTGGATGATATTATATTTGGAGTACAAGATGCATTATGCAAATCATTTACTAATGAGATGTAGAAGGAATTTGAAATTTTTATGTTTGGAGAAATCAAATTCTTTTTTGGTTTACAAGTATATCAAATGAAGGAAGTGTTACAAGCTATAGTTGTCGCTGCACCAAAGGATTGACCTATTAATGCCTAATACAACCACTAGATTTATAGAACATAGGAGGTGGTTAAGCCATGTCACAAATCCTAAAGGGAAACATTGGATGTTAGTCCAACAATCCCCCCCAACATTACTCGAGGAGATTTGAACCTATGACCAAGCTCTGATACAACTTTTTACAAGCTAGAGTTGTCGTTGCACCAAAAGATTGACTTGTTAATGCCCAATACAACCACTAGACTTATAGAACACATGAGGTGGTTAAGCCATGTCACAAATCCTAAAGGGGAATGTTGGTGGTTAGTCCAATAGGAAGGTATCTACATTACACAATCAAAATATATCAAGAAGATACTAAAAACCTTTGGAATGGAAGATTCAAGACGAGTTAGCACACCTATGCTACTAGACATAAGTTGTCTAAGAATGATTATTCTATTGATGTGAACTAGACATTGTATAGATCAATGATTGGGAAGCTACAATATGTTATTCAGAGAAGACCAAGTATTGCATTAGCAGTTGGGATAGTTGCAAGATTCTTTGCAAATCCTTAGGAGAGTCATATGATGGCAATAAAAATAATACTAAGATATCTGAAAGAAATGAAGGATTATGGGTTGTATTACAAGAAAAATGAAAAGTTTGAACTAAAAGTGTACATAGATGTTGATTAGATAGGAAAAGTTGATGACAAAAAAAGTACAAGTGGTGGAGCTTTCTTTCTAGGAAAGAGACTAGTTTCAAGAAAAAAGCAATAAGTAGAACCGTGTTTCACAATCAATGGTAGAAGTTGAATACGTAGTAGGGGCACTTAATTGTTCTAGCATTATGTGGATCAAACAACTATTGAAAGGAATGAAGGACGAGATCATTGATCCTATTTTTATCTATTGTGATAACACAAGTGCTATAAATATATCAAAGAACCTTTTGATGCACACAAAGACCAAGCATATTGCTATCAAGAATCATTACTTGAGAGAACTAGTTCAAGATAAAGAAGTGAGATTGGAATATGTGAATACTAAGGAGAAAATAGATGACATGTTCACTAAAGCTTTACCTAAGAATGCAGATGAGTATCTAAGAGGTAAATTAGAGGTATCCCCCTAGCTAAGGATAGTTAAGGTAAGATGGAGCTTTGCATCAAATGTGTTGATTAGAATATCTTACGAGTTGATGCAGAAAGTTATACTTTAGGAGTTATCTGAAGTAGTGAACAGAGAAGCACTAGATTTTGTATTAGTCAAGAAAAGATGACAAATGGAGAGTAAGATTCAAAAGTACTAACAAGAAGATATCTACATGGTGAAGATGTAGTGTCTTTGGCATTGTTGTCAAAGAGGGAGATATTAAATAGTTACCATATGATATGAAGAAGCAAAAAAATGTTGCAAAGATGGAGATATATGAAGTTACCATCCAACAAGAGAATGTGTTAAGACATAAAGATGGAGATATCATAGAGAGATAAGTAAAGTGAAGTTGCAAATCAATACAAGGTGTTGCCAACAATAAAAGAGAGAGCTGATTGATTTCATGATTTGATATGATAGAGGGAGTCTATGTGTTGCATATCAGAGTTACATGGATAAGAATTAGAATGGAACTATGGATATTAATGAAGATCTAATACTAAACACACAGAGAGCTTGTAATGCTTTTCCCAGAGATCCTTGGAAACAAGGATGAAATACAAGCAAGATATATATATATATATATATATATTTTTTAAAACAAGTGTAAGGGCACAAAGCAACTTTCATACACAGATCATAAAGATCACAATGGAACACTAACACACAATCCAACACCAACAGATCTGCAAATGCCACTACTACCAAATCCACAAATGAGAAAGCATAAGAGATCGACCAAGCTAAAAGATCAAAGAAGACTCTTGAAAATTGGCCAAGTCTGAATTCTAAAACCCTACAATTTCCTAGAATCTTTATCTTAGCCCATAGAGATCTAAAACCCATCTCAAATGAATCATCACATTTATTAAAATATATCTTAAGGATAAGGACAACTTAAACGATATATTTTAAACTCGAAAGGACTACAATGGAAAGATGCAAAACTGGATTACAATAGAAACAACCTAGATCCAAAATGTGACACCATAGGGTTGAAGAACACCAAAGAGGGTATCCAAATCAACTCTCAAAAAGTTTGGACCAGACCGAAAAGTGCCCACTGCCCACCTGCGCAAGTTTTTACAAAAACTAGGCGATACTTTAATGTAGCATAGAAAAGTATCGCGCGACATTTCTAAAGGAGGAAGGTGACATTTTTAGGGACTGGGTGATACTTCTCCCAAAGCCATGCGACACTTTAAGGGTTTCATATGACATTTCTTATAAGGAGGTACGATACTTTCTAGTATCACACAATAATTCTCCAAGAGGCGTGCAATAGAACTAGGAGACGCACAATATAGTTTCAATGGGTGTGTGATACACTTTTGTGTCGCACCATGTTGATAAAAGGTCGCCCATAGAAACACAAGAACACTTAAGGAAAACACAAAAAAGGGAAAAACAAAGAAAAATAGAGTTTAGAACCTCCATACAAGGGAGTACTGAATCCATATTTTGCGGCAAGAACACTCGAACACACTAAGGAAATATAGAAAGAACAACATCTAACCATCTAACAAATAAGAATAAATATACAGAAGGAATATCGCAGTAACTAAAATAACATCGCAATGAACATAACAACAAAACTAAGTACGCGGTTCCTCCCAATCGTCAATGACATCATAAGACCATCGTGGACCCTAGCCATCCCTCATGCATAATGTCCCAAGCCACCGATCCAATCGTCGGTACTATTGTGATAGGGACGTCACTACTAAAACATGCTAATAACAAAATGTATAAGGAAATGTAACATGCTAGTAGTAAAGCATAAGATAAACCTGCAAGTAGATAACATCACCTATCACATGCTAATCATCATAATAAAGAATTGCGTCAAAACTAAGATCATCTAAACATGATAAACAACATCCCAATGAAAGCATAAATCACAAGAATCATACTCTGTAAGTTGAAGTACCAAGTGAATGCACCCAACAATGGTCACACTAGGATATAAGACCATCTCTATACACCAGTCCCTAGCAGTGGTGAAGGTAGCTATGCCTCCCAACCATGTGGCACCCATAGGTCCACACTCACCATGCTAATGGAGATAAGGATCCAACCACAAACACGCAAAATAACATCCATGGCTAACACACATGCCAAGCAGTATGATGGATGAACCCAAGATAGAGATAATGCATAAACTATAGGTCTTGGTCAGACATCTCAATGGGCTACTATGTAGGGACTAACATCATGGAGAGTCACTTGGCATAAATAAGCCCAAGTTAGGACTTATGCAGATTCAACATCCCTCAATGAAAAGGCTCTAGCACCCCAAATATTTTATTATCTTAAGTTTATTACCACCCAGTATTTTATTTAATTATCACTTAATTAAAGCTTCCTTCACCAAACCTCTCGGCACAATGATCACTAGGCTACGAGGTAGAAGCCCCCTCCATATGCTACCCTACCCTACCCATGCTTATCCAATGATGAGTGCCCATAGACATCCAAATTCCCAACCCATCCCAAACGATCACAACTTTTGAAAGTACCACAGAAGATCGAGCCCTGCGGGTTACTCGATAGATGTACTTGTGTGTGGTGCACCACCATCACGAAGATCATACTAAAAGGACTAGATGAGAACACAAATAGAAAGTCAATGAACTAAAAATATAATCGAGATGAAAGATGCTACACACATCCCAATGCAACATAAAGTGTAAAAGTGGTCTGAAAAATATCCAAATAGATCATCCAAGTCCACAACCCACATTGTGCCAAGAAATCCTGAAAAAATAGGACGACATGCAAAATGAGGCAAAAATTCCAAATTTGGAAAAATTTAAAAATTAAAACCCATTTGGCCTTTGCGTGTAAAAACCCCAAAAACCCAAAAATAATTGAAATTGGACACCGTATGCAAAAATGGCCAGCATAACGGCTCAAAAACTCAAACCCCCTTTTCAAAAATAGCGAAAACATTCATACTGGACCAACTGAGCAGAACCAACAAAAAGAATTGGAGGGGAACACTCGTTCTCGACCTCCTAACAAATTGTTGCAAGAATCAAAAGTTGAAATGGAAAAAATAAAATAAAATGAGAAAGCCCTACCTAACAATAAAAGGGGCAAAAACTAAAACTTGCACAATAAAATAAATCACCCACCAAATTTGTTGAAAGTGACGACGAAGCATAAACTCCTTGAGTTGAATCCAATGAGACCAACCTCATGAAGATCCCATGCTCATAGCTCCCAGAATGAACAAAACAAGAATCTTTCAGAAGAGGATTTCCAAAATGGCTCTCAAATTTCAAATTCTAAAAAGTGAATAGTCGATTCTAGAAATTAGCCAGCTGGAGTAGCTAAACTCTGAATCAACCCAAACAATAATAGGTTAGTATCTATAAAGGAAATTCACCTAGGGAAAAGCTGCCAAAAATTAAATCTAAAAAGATTTAAAACCCAAAAACCCAAAATCACAGAAAATCACTTAACACTTTTGTGACAAATGTGAACTTCTAAATGTAGAGACACACTCACTGGTCTAATCACATAATACATATGAGTTTGGATTTACTAATCACTAAAAGGTTTAGATTTAAACAACTAAATAAGGGTACGTCGACCATACAAGGATGACATTGGAAAAATATGAACAGCTGAATCACTAACTCCATGTGCCACTTCCAAGGATATATTCATGCATATTAAAACACACGATCAAGTGCAATTGCATATAATATCATAGCCGAAGCAACATGTATTAAAATGCCTATTTAATCCATTTGCATTACTTACATTTTTAGAAAGCATAAAGATACAAGAATGAAGTAAATAACCATAACATAGAATCCATCTCATAACATACTCAACAAATAAGTCCAATAAACCATAAAATCGAATATCATCATAGGTCTACTGTCATCTTAAAATAGCATCAACATGCAAAATGATAAACTGAATAGCATACCAGCATAACATCTATGGAACTGAGTCAAAGTATAACATCTGACCCTCGGATCATCATAAGGTACAAAATAAGATTATCAAGTATCTCTTGAATCAAAATAGACAAGGTACAAACTGCAAACACAAGAGGCACTACAGAGCTTCTCAAAGAAATTGAATGTGTTAGATTGCATGGTAACTAGAGTTGTTGCCATCAATGCCAAAGAGCGAGATTGTTAGAAACTATGATTAGAAAAATTATTATGTTGTCATTGATTTCAAACCTTATTGGTTAGATAGTTTCCATCTGAATAGAGTGTCATATTAAGATGATTAATGAAGAAGATTCGAGAAAAAGACATTACAAGAGGACCGAGAGGAAAGGTTGAGTTATGAGAAACTACAATAGGCACTTGATCAATTGGACTTTGACGAGATAATATGATTATTTAGTCATAACCTAAGTGGATAAAATAGTTTTATTGAATCCTAAAAGGAATATCAATAAAAGACCAAATGCATAGGCTTGACTAAGCAGCAGATTAAGTAACTAGAAGTTTATGCCAAGTGGTGCTAGTTTTGACTGAGAACCAGTATAAGCTAGGTAGAATACAATATTGATCGAGCATTATTATCAATCGAGTATTAGAAAGTATGTTGAACAAAATAGTTAGTATTGACCAAGTAATTCATTGATGATCAAGTGTCAAAACCTAGTGTTGGCTGAGTGATGACATTTTTTTGTTTGTGAGGAAATCTTGATTTTTAGCTAACACAATTGAATTATTTGGATATGGAAAGCATGTTGAAGATAAGGATGGATGACTTGGAGCATTTAATTCAAGGGAAACCATGCTTAAGCATTTATATGTATGGATTCAAAGAGAAGTTTGGAGAAGTTTCTAGAAGTGAAATGAGGAGACAAAATGATTGGAGGATTTGATGAATCTAACCAAACCCTAAGATCTACAGTAATGTTTAAGTGAAAAAAGATCAAAACTATCTATTTAAGGAGGCATAAGGATGACCTAATTAAGGTTAATAGTAGATGTATTTTTATTCTATTGACTGGTGAACTTAAGTAGGAGGTTAAGAAGAGTTATGAAGAGTTGAAGTGTGATCGCCTGAAAGAGTGCCAAGTAGATCAAAGATAGAGACGATAATGGAGGTCGGTTAGTGGATCAGCATATAAGCTACATTGTGATCTATATTTATCAGATCAACATGTTGTTAATTTCTAACAATTTGATGAAGGGTGCTCCCCTTGATACCATAAATCATAATAGAAACAAAGAAACATCAAAAAATGCGAGAACAAAAATATGGACTTCTTATTTGTGCCACAAATGTGGAATTATAGAATTCACAATTACAATATGCTAACCAACATGGGCACCTTCATTACAGTAATATGCAAGACAATGTTGTGAACTATCACCTAGAGCTACCCTAGAGAATGTTTAGGCCTTTCTTAAATAGGCAATATTTATGTTGCCCGGGAAGGTTCTAGACATTGAAACTTAATACCTAGGGCCGACAAACCCTAAAAATGCATATAGAATTGGCCAAATACATCTTTAACAATTATTTTAGATATTTTGGGTAGCCCAACTTTGAAAAACCATAACTCACAAATTTTTTCTTTGATTAAGCTATTATAATCACTTTTTAGAAATGCCAGCTTTTGATCTACAGGCTCAAAACCATGCTAGTGCCCTTCTGTTGAGTTTTTGGACCTCATTCGCGCACTCTAAGGCCTCCAATGGTGAACCTAAAGATTTTTTTAGAAATTTTTTCCATCAAAAATCCATAATATCTTCTCTGATACTTAATTTGAAGCAATGAGATTTTTATGGTAGGCTTATAACTCTAAAATGAACCTTCATGTATGAAATGAAAACATTCTGAGCTCATATGACAAACTTACTAAAAATAGAAAGTTCCCATAAATAATAACCACCCTATCTACTAGTCCTTATTAAAATAGAAAAGACTAAAATGGAAATATTGTTGGGTGATGCAAGATTTCTCTTACACCCAGGATGCTCCTGCATCAGGCATCCAGGGTAATTTGAGAAGTGACCCTATCATGTCTCAGGTGTTCAGAGGAAAACCAAGATGGTTAACCTCCTCCTTTGCTAGCCATGATGAATCCTCTATTGGCCTCCCTTTCCATTTGACTAGATATTCCTAATACATTTTGTTCTTGGTACTTTGGCCAACATGATTGTCCAATATCTCCTCAATCTCCTTTATAGTCAAACTAGTTGTTGGAATACTCCATTGCACTTCTGCAACTTCATCTCAATCACCTCCTTCATAATACTCTATCAAATTTGAAATATTACATACTAGTGAAATATTCAATTCATTAGGCAACTCCACTTCATAGGCATTTTCAGAATCATGCCTTTTCACTATCTTGCCAGGTCCAAACTTCTTCATCTTCAACTTATTATATGTACCCATTAGAAAACACTCCTTTCTCAAATGAACCATGACTTCATCTCCAATCTAAAATTCCTTATACCTCCTTTTCACATGTACCTTAGCCTTATATTGCATAATCATCTTTATGATGTTCTTCCTTACATCCTCATGGATGTTCTTTAAATGTTCAAAAAATTCTTCTGCTTTAGCACTATTTATCTCTCCTTTATCCAATTGCCTCAATTTAGAAGCATTTTGGGACTACTCCCATATACAATCTAGAATGGTAATTTACCAGTACTCCTATTGATAGAATTATTATATGCAAATTCCACCTATGATAAAATCATATTCCATCCTTTTGGTTTATCTCCAACTAAGCATCTCAGCAAGTTTCCCAAGCTACGATTCACAACTTTTGTCGTCCATTAGTCTTTGGATGATGCAATGAACTAAACTTCAAATCTATTTTCAACTTCTTCCACAATGTGCACCAAAAATACCCAACAAATTTGGTATCTTGATATGAAACTATACTCTTTGGCAGGCCATGTAGTTTGACCACTTCTCTAAAAGACAACTCTGCCACATGAACAACATCACTAGTCTTCTTGCAAGGAATAAAATGTGTCATCTTTGAAAACCTGTCAACCACCACAAAAATAGAATCATGCCCACACTGAGTCCTTAGTAATCCAAGAAAAAAATCCATGTTGACATCTTCCTATGGCTTCTATGGTACAGGTAATGACTAATACAACCATGTATTATGCTTTACTCCTTTTGCCATCTGACATACTCTGCAACTCTGTACAAACTTCTTCACATATTGTTGCAACTATGGTTAATAATAATTCACAACAACAAAAGCTATGGTTTTATCTCTGATGTCTAGCCAACCCTCCACTATGCTTCTCCTTGATGAGAATCTCCCTCATAAAATTTTTAAGAATGCACAACTAGCTTCCTTTGAACAACATACTATCCTAGATCATAAAATCTAGCCACTTTGTCCTATCAAGTGTAACAGGTTTTGTACAATTCTTCCACACTTCACCAAAATTAGGATCATTTGGATACAAAGTATTGAGTTCCTTGAACCCAACCATATCTCTCTACATTTTTGTCAGCAAAAATTGTATTCTACTAAGAGTATCTACAACTTTTTTAGACTTCCCACTCCTATTTTTTAAAACAAATTTATAACTCTGCAAAAACTCAACCCACTTCAAATGCCTTTGGTTCAATTTTCCTTGACTATTCAAATATTTCAAAGCTTGATGATTAATATACAAAACAAACTCCTTAGGAAGAAGATAGTGTCTCCACTTCTTCAATGCTTGAACTATAGCATAAAATTCCTAATCATAAATAGAATATTTGCATCATTCAATTTCTCACTAAAATAAGCAATAGATCTACCTTCTTGGCTCATAAAAGCTCTTATTGCAATGCCCCTAGCATCACAGTCTACTTGAAACACCTTGTTAAAATTTGGAAGTGCTAAAATAGGTTGCTCAGTAACTTTTTGTTTTAACAAATGAAAACTCTTATCTGCTCTTATAGTCCACTTAAATTCTTTCCTATCCCCTCTCATTGTTTTAGTCAAAGTTCCAAAAATAATGCTAAAACCTGTTATGAACTTTCTATAAAAACTAGCTAGTCCATGAAAAGATCTTACTTCTGTCACACTCCTTGGAGTAGGTCATTCAAGGATAGCCTTCACTTTCTCTGGGTCCATTTTCAGACCTTCTACTGAAGCTACAAATCCCAGGTACACCAACTCCTTTACAAAATTGTACTTCTTCAAGTTTATCAGCAACTTTTTTTCCCTCAACTTATCAAGCACCTTGTGAATATGGATCAAGTGCTTCTCCAATGTCTTACTAAAGATAAAAATATCATCTAGGTAAACAATGACAAACTTACCCAAAAAATCCTTCAGTACCTCACTCATGAGCCTCATGAAAGTGTTTGGTGCATTGGTTAGCCCAAAAGGCATGAATAACCACTCATACGGTTCTTCTTTTGTCTTAAAAGCAGTCTTCCACTCATCATCTTCTCTAATATGAATCTAATGGTATTCACTCTTTAGATCTATCTTTGTGAATTACTCATCTCCACTCAAACAGTCCATAATACCATCCATTCTTGGCAATGAAAATATGTACTTGATTGTGATCTTGTTAATAGCATGAGAATCTGTGCACATCCTCCATTCTCCATTCTTCTTTGGTTCTAATACAGTTGGTATAGAACATGGACTTAGACTCTCTCGAATCAACCCCTCCTACAACAACTCATGAATTTTCATGTTCAACTCTTCACTTTCTATTGGTGTAATTCTATGTGCTACCTTGTTTGGAAAATTGGCTCCTAAAACCAAATCCATCTGGTGACTAATCTTCTTCATCAGGGGAAATTCATTAGATACATTATCTAATACAATATCAAAAAACTCTCCCAACATATCTATAACTTCTACAAGTACCTCCTCTACTTCTTCTTTACTATCTTTAGGAATTATAGCAAAACACATATGCTCATGCTTCATACCTTTGAGATACTCTTTTCCATCAAAAAAACATATTCTGGTAGCACTATATACCTTTTCTTCGTTCTCCTTTAATGGCTTAAACTTATGTTTCACTCCATCCTTGGTAAGAGTGTGGGTATTTGCTCACCCATCATGTGCAGCATGCCTGTCAAACTACCATGGCTTACCCAACAACATATGACATATGTCCATAGGTATGATATCACATAATACCTCATCCAAGTAGCTTCCAATCTTGAACTTCATTCAGCACTGCTCATTGACCATGACCTTGTGGTTATCTTGCACCCAAGCAATACAGTATGGGTGTGGGTATTTCTATCTCTTTAGCTTCAACTTGGTGACCATATCATTTCTGATACCATATTTTCAGTACTTCCACCATCAATGATCACATCATAACACTTATCTTCACATCTGCACCTTGTGCGAAACAAGCTCCTTCTTTGATTAAGTTCATTCTCACCACTCAGCAAGACTCTTCTGTTAACTAGGACTTCTCCTCTTTCAACATCTTTAGAATGTGATGATCTAGCATCTTCATCAACATGTGCAACTCTGCCCTGGCCTTCTATTCTTTGATATGTCCTTCCTTAGTGTTGGGTACATTCAAATGCTCTATACCCTTCTTCTTCACAGTGAAAACATTTCCCACAAAAGCCTCCTCTTCCAAATCCTTGTCCTCTACCTCTTCCTCTCTGATCTCTATTATTCTGCTCATGGAAATGGTTGAAATTGTTTCCCCTCTAATTTTGACTGATGCACCCAACCTTGTCCTTGTTCTTCTAATCATCATTACAGCCACCATAAGATCATGTGCCAGATCTTCCACTGCAACTTCTTTTGTTATTCTTGTTGTCAAAATTCTTGCTTAGTTTTTCCTCAACTCTTAGGGGAAACTAGTATGCCTCCTCAATATTGTTCATTTGAACTAGACTCATCTCATCTTGAATTCTTGGCCTTAACCCATTAAGATAACGGGCCACTTTCTCCTTATTAGCTTCTACATGGCCAGTTCTAATGAGAACTCAATAGAACTCCTTAGTATGCTCTTGAACAGATTTTTCCACTTACTTCAATCCTTGCATTTTCTTCAACAGATCAAGATCATAATCCACGAGAATAAATTGTCGCTTTATTTTAGCTATCATCTGATTCCATCTGGTGATTTTGTCCTTTCCCTTTCTATTTTGCTCCAACTGAACCTCTTGCCACCAGATCTTTGCATGCCCCTTCAGTTTCACCTTCGCAAACTTGACCCTATCAAGATCTTCAATATCTTCATACTCAAAATACTCCTCTAGTTCATTAATTCAATCGATCTACTCCTCTAGGTTAAGAATTCTCAAAAATGTGGGAACCTTAAACTTAGGTCTTTTTTAAATCTTGGAGATGGCCCTAAAAAGCCTCTCTTCATCTCAGCTTAGAACTACCTCTACTTTGGCATTTTCTTCTACTTCATCCTCATCCTTGCTTTTATCTCTCACATTTGTTCTTTCAATGCTTGCATTTGTCTTTGGAGGGCTCTAAAACCCTCAAGTGTAACACCTACAACTCTTCTGCCATGCTCTCTTTTTGGAGGTATTTTCGTGCTTCCGTTAAAACCCTAGTCCAAACTGCCTCACAATCAGCAATCTATCTACATGCTCAACCCAAACCACAGTCTTGGTGCAAATTTCCATATAGTTGGCAATCTTTCCACACACTCAAGAACTCTATCTCTAATACCACTTGATGAAGGGTGCTCCCCTTAATACCATAAACCATAACAAAAAAAAAGAAACAACAACAAATGTGAGAACAAAATATGGACTTCTTATTTGCACCGCAAATGTGGAATTACAAAATTCACAAGTACAATATGCTAACCCACATGGGTGCCTCCATTACAATAATTTGCAAAACAATGCTATGAACTATCACCTAGAGCTGCCCTAGGCAATGTTTGGGCCTTTCTTAAATAGACAATTTTATGCCACCCAAAAAGGTTCTAGACATTGAAACTTAATACCTAGCACCGACAGACCCTAAAAATACATATAGAATCAGCCAAATACATCTTTGACAATTATTTTAGATATTTTAAGTAGCCCACCTCTAAAAGATAATAACTCACGAGTTGTTGATCTGATTGGCTATTATAACCACTTTTTGGAAACATCAACTTCTAATCTATAGGCTCAAAACCACATAAACACCCTTCCATCAAGTTTTCAAACCTCATCTAGGCACTCTAAGGCCTCCAATGGTGAGCCTAAAGATTTTTCTGCAAATTTTTTCCACCGAAAATCTGCAATAACTTCCCTGATACTTAAGCTGAAGAAATGAGATTTTTATGGTAGGATCATAACTCTAAAATGAACTGTCATGTAGAAAATGAGAACATTCCAAGCTCGTATGATAAACTTACCAAAATAAGAAAGTTACCATAAATAGTAACCACCCAGTCTACTAGTGCTTATTAAAATAGAAAAGACTAAAATAAAAATACTTTTGGGTGATGCAAGATTGATCTTACACCTAGGATGCTCTTGCATCACAATTGTATCATTTTGAAATCCTTTAACCAAGGTCAACCTAATAGTCATTTGTAAATCCTTTAACCAAGGTGACTTTCTAATGGAATGTTCTAAAGCCCTCTAACAAGGCCACTCCTAACAGGGTGATTAAATCCATTAACAAGGTCACATTTAACAGTATTTTTTGTGACTTTTAACAAGGTTGTCTCCTAACAAAGTTCACTTAAGAAGAGTGAAAATTGGTAGCATGTTACTAGTAGTTTTTCTCAATTTAAGTTTACATGTTAAATCTTGGTGTTGTACTTGTGTGGATTTTATCTAAGATGTTTTATTCTTAATGTTTTTACATTCTACAAGTTTGTTACTATTAGGACAGTGGACTACAATTATTATGTTGGTGATTATTTTCTATAGAGACCAAGCTACTAAAGATGTAAACTGAAGTATTTGAAGTGATTCAAAGTTCAATTGGTAAATTTGGCCCTAAGAATAAATGATTCACCCCCCCTCCCTCCCCCGCCTCTCTCAGTTATTCTAAATCATTCTAACAATGGTCTTCCTTGAAAATTTTAATGTGAATCATGTGTGCCTCAATATTGTTTCACATTGTGGTAGTTTGATGAAAATACATTTTATGACTATATGCTAACAAATGGATTTTTAAGGTTCTTGTATGTCTAGTCTAACATTTTTAATTTCCTATGTTAATTGGTGTATTTTGATACCCTACTTGGGGTTGATATAGCATTTCACTTACTTTAATTTTATACCTCCTATTTGGTTATATTATATTGATATTTTTAGACTCTAAACAATGAAGGCTTGATGTGTGGTTACATTAGCTTCAAGAACATGTGTATCACTTCATGATATTTCATGCTTAATTAGAGATAATTGATTTAGTTGGTTAATAAGGTAGTACACATCGATATTTAATTTCATGAGAATCGTCAGGAAGTGTAGATGGAATTTGTATCAGGATGAGAAGTGCTTACATGGTAAATTAATTTTTATTGTTAAAAGTGAATCATTGTGCAAGTAGTGTTATGCATATATTGTGTTGTGAGATATTAAATTACTATATTGATGTTTTATGAATTTAGACTATATTGACAAGGATTCATAACATTGTTTTTTATGCATTTTATGTTTTGATGGATTACTAAACTTATGTTGACATCATTATGCATACATCCTAATTAGCTAGCTTAAGTGATTTCTATGGTTATGCACCTTATATTACTATATTTCATCTTATGATGATGATCAAATATTTCTATAATTACATTAAGGATAATTGACTTGAAGAGATATTATGATGTGATGAATATGCTCTATATGAAATGATTTTGAAAAATGACAATTGAGTTCATGTTATATTGAGATGTGGTTATTGTTACAAGGGATGTTAGGGTTCTAATGTTAATTACATATATTTGTACTTTTTTATATTGGAAAAAATTGAATTGATTGACTTAGTTTAATTATGAATTGATTATATGGTTGATGTTGCTTCCTTATATTTTGTATGAATATGATTTCTTACTATCGATATGCGAAATGAGATGTGTCAAAAATTATCATAGAAATAATTTAGTGAACTATGACCAAACCTAAGTAAGATAGTTAAGCCAAGGAGGTGTTTATTAAACAGACAAAACCTTGTGTGTCATTGTAAATTATTAATTGTTAATTAAGTTATTTCTTAGTGGACATGACATTTGTAAGGTGATGTGTCCTTGTGGTGTCACTTGACACTTGTGTTGTACATATGTGGCAATAGCATGTCTATTGGGAATATGTGTATTCCAACCTTACCATAGTACCACTTTGGAATCCCCATGAGACGCACTTGAGTAGAGAGCCTTGGGATGGGTCTAATCACTTGGAACCCATAGGTGAATTTAAGTTGTGTTTTTGACGGGTTAAATGGACATCAATCTAAGATTGAGTTTGGGTCATTTTTAGAAAACCCATTGTGTATACCTAAGGGTAAGGGTAATTTTTAACTCTAGGATAGCTGATTGTTGAGTTAGGAGGCCTCCCAAAAGTTGGTTTTTTAAGATGGTCGAAACCTAACTTTTGAAAGAAAGACCTCAAATAGACAACCGTCTATTTTAGTGTAGGAAACTCTACCTTTTTCTATGATGTCTTTTAAGTTCCCATTTTTAGTAACCTATAAGAGGTTGGGCAAACCAACCAATGAGAACTCATATTTTCTTCAAGAGAGTTATGGGAACTGTGTAGAGCCTTCTTAGAAGATTCTCCTATTGTTGGAAGATTGTTCACCTACTCTCTAACTTTGGAGACATTACAAGTTTTAGTAATATTTTGGAGGGTTTGGGAGAAGGAAGCTCTTCAACAACCATCTTTTTCCATAGCTTGGAGTAAGGTTAGTATTCTCACACTTTTTTTTCATCTTTATGTTATGTATGTAAGTAGGAGATAAAATTATAATGTTGTTTATATGTTGTAAGAATGATATGTTAGAATTACAATAGGAAAGGTAAACTTCTGGGGGGGAGGTGTGGGTGGGGGGGTGAATCAGTGCTTTAAACTTTGACCCATAAAATATTCACCACACATCCATCTCATACATTCACTAAGTAAACTAAAATACCATGCAAAGCATATACATCTAAAGCATGTAAACAAGTAAGCATTCACACATATATGACATAAGATATGATTACTCAGAAACCCTCTAATAAGAAGGTAAAACTGGGGTGGGGATGACACCCACAAATCTTCGCTATTGTAGTAATAAAGTGTATCCAATGAAGGTTAAAATGTTTGATCATGAACCATGATCTACCCTGTGAAAGGTATGCCCTGTTAAAGGCTTACAAAGACTATTAGGTCTTACCCTATTAAAAGATTTCAACACCCTATTAGAAGTATGCCTGATTAAAGGACTTCAACTCACAATTAAGTAAGCACCTTGTTAGAGGATTCCAATACAGCCTGTTAGGACTACTCTATTAAGAGATTTAACTAATTCACCTATTAGATGTCTCAGCATTGATCTTGTAGTTACCACTCTTATGCTTGATGATAGATCACCTCTATTCTATTGTGTACTTTATCCTTCTTGATCAGATGACTCTTTGTTGTTCATTGTTTTCTTCCTCTATTCTCCTTTAACTAATTCTGCAATACAATTCAGATAATAATACCTTGGTCACCATGAATGTCTTGATTTGTGCATGCAAAAATCTCCTTGATAATTCATTCATTCTCTTTCAGGCTCATAGAAAGTTTAGGGTGTGTCCTCCTTAAGAAGACCTAGGTGACTTAGGGTTAGGTATGAATCAATAGTTGTGATTCATCCATATTGCTGCTTAAACCTTCCCTTTACCTAATTGGGTGCATGTAATACATAGGGATTTCGACTTAAGATTCATCCATATCACCAAAATATCATAATTCAATCTTTAGGCTGGCTCAAAAATAGTTTACATAGTAGTTTGTGTCAATACAAACAACTATGACAACACTGTGTTACTCAGCGTCTGAAGTCCCTGATTCTCGGTATCAACTGACTTCAATACTATCACTCGACATTTGAATGACTTGGCATGCACCACTTGCTCAACTCCTGAATCACTTGGCACATACTATCTGCTTGGCACTTGAGTGACTTGGCATATGAGTGACTCAACACTCACTATTTACTTGGCATGCTCTAACTTATATGTTGTGCTCAGCATATTTTACTTGTTCGAACAAAGTAAATGACTTAAGTGTATAGACACTCACTAGTCAAAAGCATTTTGAGATCAACATGATGTATTTCTTGTTTGTAATTCCCATCATGTAGTTTTTTTTGTGTTTTTTATGGGAGTTCAAGGCTAATCTCACCCTTGGAATAGAAGTGGCCTTGGGTTGATGGGATTGAGGATGCCTTAGTGAGTGTAGTCTCTCTCCTCAAGGGGGAGAAGGATTAATAAAGAAGTATGGGCTCCTTCTACCATTGTTCTCTAGAGGATCATAAGGAGAGTTTAGCTTGAAGCCTTTTCGGGCCATATAGATTATGATAGTTGCTATGCGGAAAACAAGATGGTAGTATTATCCTTGTGAAGGCATGTGTAAAAATTACTTGTTAGACTTTCTAGTCCTCTTGTGTTTTAGTCCACCTTCACCCCTTTCATAGATCATTTTGTGGTCTTTTGTGTAAGCCTTACGATGTGTGTTCTTATGTGTTAATATTAATAATTATGTTATTGCTTATGTGGTTGTGTGGTTATGTTTGTTAGAATTTTTAGTGAATCAGTTACTCAAGGTCCATTACTACCAATTGAACAATCCAACACTTAAACATTTTTTTGTTATGATTATCCTGTAGCTCGGTCTCTATTGAAGTCTAAATAACAATATTAACTAGTAGTTTATTGTCCTAATATAACCAACTTGTTGAATGTAAACATTTGAAATGTAAAACACCATAAAAACATTCAACACAAGTTTGACACTAGGATTTAATGTGGAAACCCAATTTGGTAAAAAACCACCAACAACATGTCACCACTTTTTCACTCTTCTAAAGTAAACCATGTTAGGAGCCAACCTTATTAAAGGTTACAATACATACTCTTAAATGTGACCTAGTTAAAGGATTTAATCACCATGTTAAGAGTGGCCTTGTCAGGGGACTTTACAACATTCTATTAGAATGTCAACCAATTAAAGGATTTACACTGATTGTTAAGTCCTTAATGATTGTTAGGTCAACCTTTCATTAAAGATATTTCATTACAAACTATTTACAATGATTAGAAAGAAAATAGTAGGGTATTATTTGTATGATTACAACTCACTTTATAGTTCAGATCTCTTGTTCGGTTCATGTATTGAATCCCTAGTAAGCCTTTTGTGTCACCTCTATCCTTGATTTTCTTTGTAACCCTTCAAGCATTCACCCTTCTCTTCACAAAAAACTTAAGCCTTCTACTTAGGTTTCTTATCAGCCTCAACAACTTTGTTTCATCTCACTAGAAATCTTTCAAACACACACAACTTCTCTGCTCTCTTCTCTTCCGCATATCTCTCTTTTAAAGTTTGCCTTTGTGCCTCCTAAAATAGATAATTCTGATCCTTTTTCATTTTTCACAATCATTGTAGATCTTAGGGTTTGCAATTTGATCCAACATATTTATTGTATTTGTTCATCTACATCTCTTTTAGAAACTTCTTATGGATTCTATTCATTAGATATCTTACCTCATCCTCTCATAGCATTAAATGATCCAACTCATCAATCATTATCTTCAACACACTTTTCATATCCCAAGAAATCAACTAAGTTTGTTGGAATTCATAATTTCTCATACGCACTCAAAATAGTGTCACTTGGTCATTACTAGGTTTTGACACTCACCCATCACTAGATCACTTGCTCAACACTACACTTTTTACTTGTTCAAAACTTATGCTCGACCAACACTATGTTTCACTCTTCTTGTACTGGAATTCAACTTGCTTTGTTCTAGCACTCAGTCGACACTAGCATCCCTCAGCATGAACTTCAAGTTCCTTATTCTTCTATTTGTATTCCTCAGTCAAGCTTATGCAATCTGTCAATCTCTTCATATATCTTCATAATGTAAACAATGAAATAATCTTGTCAAAGTCTAACTAATCAAATGCCCATTGTAGCTTCCTTTTCATAGCTCAACCTTTCCTCTAATGCTTTTGTTATGAGAAATTTCTCAAATCCTCTTCATCAATCAAATAGATATGACATTTAGATCAAATAGCAACATGTCTCATCAGTAGATTTGACATCAATGACAACATAACAATTGTTTCAATTGTAGTTTCCAAAAATGTTTGTTGCCATTTGGTACTAGTTCTCCTAGCTCAGGGGTGGCCTTGTAAAGTTCTATGTTGGGAGGTTAGCATTTCATGGATAGATTGAATGCATTGTAGGTTTAGATTTGTATGGAGTTTAAGTTTGAAAAGGAGCTAAAAGAAAGATGGTGTTGTTGTTATGTTCAAGTTGTAAAAGTGAGTCTTATGTGTTTGCAAATGAGAAAGTCTCATTAGGTTATATCATGTTCTAAGTTGTATTCATTAGAGAAAAAGTAAATGTTATGATACAGGTTTGATAGTGTGTTTATGTCAAGTTGTAGACAAGCCTATGTAAATCATTTGAAAGATATAGTTTTTCAATCAAAGAATTGTATGCAAAGGTATTTGAATTTTAAAATTAAATAATGGAGAAAAGCATTGGTTTTAAAACATGCCATGTATGTAATTTAATTATCAACAAATAAAAGAAAAGAATTTTCTTTTCTATCATTTCAAAACTTGTTTATGTCTTACAGAAAGAAATCTAAATCCTTAAATTTGTAGATTTTTCAAGTTTTATTATGAAAGTTTACAAGATTATATAGGTGTTTATTTGAAATTTGTATATTGCAAAAAGATTAGTTAATATATGCATTTTGTTACATTTGTGTAAATTTGTATTATGTCGTATTATAGATATGCACATATTTGTTTTGAAAATAAGCAAATAAAATGTAAGTTTCTTAAAGAGAAAATATAGGTATGTCTAAAAATTAGCATACTACTATTTTCATATTAGCAAGTAAATGTATTTTTAATTGATCATTTTCATACATTCAAATAAAGCAATTGAAAACTACACATAGTATATACATACATACATGCATTCATAAACAAACATACACACACACACACACACACACACACACACACACACACACACACACACACACACACACACACACACACACATTTGCATATGCATATGCATATACATATACATATACATGTATACATATGTGTGTGTGTGTGTGTGTGTGTGTGTGTGTGTGTCAATACATAGACAAACACACATATATAGATAGGTATACATCTATATATAGATATGTGTATATATACATATACATATACATATTTTTTAACAAAGGAACATTGTTAAAATAACTTTGTTTTGCATATTTGACTTGTATAGATTATGCATTGCTTATATTAAAGGCTCTAAGGCCAATGTAGCCATTGGCCTCTGTTGACATCATCTAGTGATGTCCCGACATCCAAGGTTGTTGAAGCAACATGGTGTGGTGTTGCAATAGCCTGCTAAGTCATGTGCCTCAAATGTGCAAGGGGATTCCATGGCCTTCCCTGCACCATTCCATTTTAAAAATAATAATAATAATAACAATAAAAAGATAAAAGAGGAAGTAGATTACTCTGCCCCTTTCCCTTCCCTTCAAATTGCAGAGCCATTTGTAACAAAAGGTGTTATTTCTATGATTCTTCATAATACAAAACACCAAGGAATAACTATAAACGTAGTCAAACAAAAAAATATAGGGTTACAACTGTTAAAAAAATAATAAAAACAAGAAAGCAAAATGAGAGTAAATTCAAGGAAGAAAAGGAAAGAGGTAAATGACTAAACCTTATAGTAAAAAAAAACCTAACCCCTAGAGGAAAAGAGAAAAGAGAAAAATAAAGATTCTCATAACTTTATGGAACTCTAATTAGAGTATTTTAGAAAAGTGATTCGGATTAGACTTTTGACTTGTAATTTTAAAATCAAGAACTTGATTTTTTCATATAATTAGTTTTATTAACTTTTGAATTAAAGTTATTATCCCTAATATAACTTTTAGTGTGATTTAAGATTATTACTATTATAAGTTTTTAAGTTTGGCTCACTTGTAAAGGAGTACTTTCAATAGATGTCATACTAATAAACTTTACTTAAATGGTGATTTATTAAAATTAAAGTTATAGGGGGGTTTATTATTTAAAATTATGATTTAGCAAGTATTAATATTAATTCACTAATTTTTTAATTAAACCTTAGGAAAGGGGTATTCAACATGTTAATGTATTTAATGGGTTTTGCACTTTAGGGTTTATATTTAAGATATTTAATTAATGGAGAGTAATAAAGTAATTAACTTTAGTAATTAAAATTTAACTTTTGGATTAAGAAAATTAATTAAATTAGTGTTATTAGATGGTAATGCTTCAAGTAAACTTAATGTTAGCTCTCACAACCTAATTTATAAATGTAGGCATCAAAATTGGACAAATGATTAAAGCATGTATAAACACATTATTTGATTAAAATTAATCAATTATTAGAGGTAGATTGTTATCTAGGTTAACCTTTAATTTATTTAGATAAACTTAAAAGTTTGACCAAACCCTAGAGGGAGGTTAACTAAATCAACCAAGATGGTGGAACTACCACACAACTAATGATTAGTCAGGATGCCCCTCTAATATAAGCTCAAAGTATAATGTTTCACTATTACATCTCGTAGACAAAATGGTTTAGAAACATTCCAACTATTATCTTAGTAAAAATTAGTGCTTTTAAAAAAAAGAAAAAATTGTGGGTATGTTTTTGCCCTATTTTTTTAGTATGACAAACCTCTTACTGGTCTCCCTTTCTACTCTAGATTTAAAGATGGAAAACATGTGGAAGGCTTTGAAGACCTTAAACTATAATTGGTTAACTTCTCAAGTTGACATTCTTTGCACATCACATTGTCTAGTGTCACTAGGTTAGGGAGACCACTTACTACTTTCATCTTACTTGCTTTGATCAAATTATCAAAGTCAATGTGGTAGATATTCTTATGTCATAACTAACAATCTCCAACTCTAGCAATTAGACAACTCATAATAGTAGAAACCAGATAGAACAAGATACCTTTGGTTTGTTCACTGGTAGGAATTACATCTTGTCTTTCTAATGATCCTACACATTCCTTCATTTAACTCCAATATTTATCTTGTGTCATTTAGTTGAGAAACACTTAATATGTATTTCAAACCTTCAACCCAATAAACGTGATCACAATTTGTTTTATTATTCAAAACAATGAAACATTTACTTTTAACAACAAAAGGAGTATTATTTCCAAACCTTATCGATGGTCCATCACATTTTTCAATCTTGATGAACTTACTTTTATCACTTCATGTAATGTGAACAACCACTATCAATTATCCAATCTTTATTGTAACACGTGTTAGAAACTAAAATCTTTCTAATCATCATCAAAGGGATATTCTTTAACAACAACAAACACAACCTCTTCTTCATCTCTTCCATCAAATTCCTCGTTAGTCACACCTTCTTTAGCAACAAGGCATGCTTTATTTTTCTCCTTCAATCTTCTTTCTTTTTCCTTCTTTGTGTTGTTAGGACATCTAAAAGCAAGATGTCTAATATTTTTACATGAAAAGAACTTCAAAGGAAATATACCTTTGTATTTACCACTCCCTCTAGGTAACCTCTTAGTAAGAAACACTTACAATTGATCATGTTATTTTTTTTATCAAAACAAATTCATAGCCATTAGAATAACAAGTAGAATAACTACTCAAGATATCACTTCCTTTTCTTGCAAGAGCAAGATACAAAGAGGACTTGAATACATCTTCTATTTTAAGCATATTGTTATCAAAGTTACTCAATTCAAGAGCAATCAACTTTCTTATTAATGCATCTAATGTAATAGCATCAATGCCTGAAGATCTAACTTCTTGAATGGATGAAAATCTAATATCGTAGTAAGAGAATAAAGTTCTAAGTATCTTACTCACCACATCCTCTTCCTCAAGAGTATCACCAACACCTCCCCTAACAATAACCACATCTTTGATCTCTTGACTAGATTGTTTATAATTCACATTCCCCATCATCCTCATTTTATTGAACATTCCTTTCAAGTTATCCACCTTATCCTTGTGTGCATGTGAGTCTCCACCATGGACTCTCCTTAGTTTCTAGCACATATCATCAGTGGGCTCTCTAGATCTTGGACATTGATATAATCTACATCAGAAAGAGTGCTAACTATAGCCTCCAACACTTTCAATTGATCTACATCAAGAGTACCTATAGCAACAATAAATCTTGTGACTACATGATTACAATATTGCTCACCCATACTATTGAGATATAGCTTCCTCTTGCCACACCACACTCAGTAGTTCTCCCTTCTGGACTTAGGACCTCTGTTCCTCATCATCTTGGATCTTTCCCTCAAGTTGTTAAGCTTCACCACAATAGAAGACTAGAATTCTAATACCAATTATTATTCCTAAGGGATCAAATTACTGAGAGGCAAGGTGAATGTAATCAACTAAATAATCTATTTTTCAACCCTTTAAACCTTAATCTTATAAACAAATTAATAGCAACACATGAAAAAATCCACAAAAAGTAACATAGAAATCCTAGTATCACAAAAACCAACTTGGATCAAAACTTTAGTGGGTATTAGTACCCACTAATTGTGTATTATTATGAATTACGCCCTATGAGAAGATTAACCCTATTAGGAGTTACAAAGACATTATTAGGTGTCACTATATTAGGGGGTTTACCTCTAGCCCTATTAGGAGCTTTACCCTTTTAGGGGTAGTCTTGTTAAAGAACTCTAAATACTAGTTAAAGTGCCACCCTATTAAAGGATTTACAACAAAGGACGTATTAGGATCCACCAGCTTAAGTGAGCTTGACTATTGTAAGTATTAGGTAATAACAGAGAGAAAGATGTGTAAAGTGCTACATCTAGCTGATCAGATCCACTAAGCCTCAAACTCTCTTCTCAACACACTTAACTTTTCCCTAGCTTGATTGCACCTTGCACATCTTCACTGCACTTACTTGATCATCATCAACAATGTCAAATCGTTTACCTTTATCAGTATATATTGGACTTTCAAGTCCATCGCCTTCATCAAGCACTAAAATTTGAAAATTAATATGAATTTTGAATATTTCTCTCAAATCTAACCACCATAAGACAATATCTTAAGATGAAAAACACATTTACATGATTGAACTAACTAATTAATGTAATTTTGTGCCAAAGGTCATACACATTTTGACCAACCACTTGCTTCCTCTAGAATCTTCTCCATACATTGTCATCAAACATGTGATGCTAGATCATCACCTCCAAGTGTGCATCCATGCCACTGGATGATGACTGATTCATATAGATTCACTGCAACCTTAAAACCTATCACTATTCATCAATTAACTAATTGTTAATCAAGAACTCATTTCTATTTAACATGTTCATCAAGTTTGTCGCTACTTCATCGATCACCTTTCCATATTCTAAATTTTTTTACCTATCATGATAATGATTTGATATCTTAACCATATCAGCTTCACTACTTTCCTTCCATCATCCTAAGATTGATCCACTTTACCTAACATAAATTTGACAAAGCAATCAAATCACCTATTGCTTGTCACTAACTATTCTAGTAGTTGCACATTCAATTCACCAATCATCCCTATCTTCACAACAATAGCAGTAGTCATAAAATGAACTTTGAGAGACATCCCAATTGCTCTCTTAATGATCACACCCACTTAACCTCACTACAACACTTTTCTTATCTTGACTATGTTGGACAACATACTAGGAATGCTAGGTCAATAGTTGACATCGATGATATTATAATAATTGATCATCAAACAATCACATTTGTACCATGACACTACTAACATCACCAATCACCACACCATCAGTTATGCCAATAGTTTCTTCCTACAAACTCTCCAGACATTCATGGAATCCATAGTGAAACTCAAAAATGTATTTGTTTCTACAAGATTGGGGCTACATCAAATATTAACTCTTAAGGGATTTCATCTTTAAGAAAAATGCAATCTCAGAAGAGATTCTCTAATGGTCTTTTTGTTCTCTTTTCTTTGTTTGTGTTCTTTATTAGTCAACTTGGCCTAGAATAAATCTTCCCAGTTGGAGAGCCAATGTTACCATACGTAGCATGCAACCAATCACCTATAGTGACATCTAAACACAACCCCTGAATTGGTCAGATTACATCGAGTATGAAATGTTCATGATGTCAGACTAGTCTAAATATTATAAGCATAATATCAGCTCATGTCAATGAACTAGAATCCATAGAGAAACAAGGAATAGGTGGTTGGATTGTCAAGTTATTTGAATGATAATAAGACATTAAAAATCATGAAAATTCACTGCTTAGATTTGGCCTCATGTCATCTCTTCGTGATAACATTGTCCTATTAGGATGAAAATAGGCTAAGGTGATTCTACTAAGTCACTCGTTGGAAGGGCCCATGATTGCTTTCCTTCAAGCAATTCCAATGTTGGATGTTGCAGAATGTTCTCTCCTTCTTGAGTTGCACCATCTAAGGGAAACCCTTCCCAACACACCAAATACTCCCTAATAGATGTGTTTCTCATTTTTCTCTCCCTCCTCTCCAAAACCTCAATGGGTACTAATTCTAACTTCCCTTCTTCATCTAGCAATGACAATCTGGACAAACTTGCAATGTGTAGGCCAATGGCCTTCTCGAGGCAAGAAATGTGGAAGAAATTATGGATCTTGTTGTCATTAGGTAGTTTCAATTCATGGGCTACCTCCCCAATTCTCCTTGACACTTTGTGGTGTCCATAAAACCTAGGCATGAGCTCCTCTATGTCACTTTTCTTAAATGAACTATATTTGTAGGGTTAAATATTTAGAAATGCCATATCCCCCACCTCAAAGCATTTGTCAATCTAGAGACGATCATCATAAATATTCTACTAATTATGGGCTTGTTGCATATTCTCTCTCAAAGCTATGACAATATCTTGTTCTTCTTATAGCCAATCCTTCATCAAGGGAGTCTATTTATCTGCCAAGGCCAAATCCATAAAAGACAATAGATCATAGTCATAGAAAGCTCTAAAGGGAGACATGCCAATAGATGTATGACATGTTGATTTGTAGAAATACTCACCCAAGTACAACCATTTGACCAAACTCATTGTTGTTGTGAAATGTAATTTCAAAGATACCCCTCTATGCACGTAATCACTATTAGGAATAAGGTGTCTCAACCTTGTATAATTCCTATTCTTATTATTATTTGTTTTGTAAAATGTATTTTTGCAAATAATATGTAATGTGAGTGTACATGTCTAGTTGGCATGTTGATCACTTACAAGTGTCGGCATCTTGAAGTGTGTGAAGGAGATCATGGCTGAAATGATTATGACGGATTCCTATGACGCATAAGAGCTATTTAAGGAATATGCTATGATAGGTGTAAGAGCATCTTATGACATGAGGCCTATTTGGGCGCCCAAGAAAGAGTGGTTGGTGTGTGTAAGAGAATATGCCAAAAATAGGTTGGTATGACAGATTCTCTTACACTTCTCTTGTGATAACTATTTTTGGCGGATTCTATGACAAGTTGTCATTGCCTATTCAAAGGATGGACGCCCTTTTCTTGGTATGGGATGTACATGTGGCATTGTGCATGTTTCTTGGTGGTTGAGCCATGAAAAATGCCCAATTTCTTTGTGGGCATTTTATTGGGTCTTAAGATGTTCATTGCATGTTGTAATGCAATAGAGTGATAGATGGAAGCTTGCAGGTACTGAGGTGCTGCTGAAATTTTTCTATCATTGATGTTGAACTTGCATTGCAAGTGTATTGTAATCTTGTGTTGAAGATAATACATTGTGCAGGTTCTGGAGGGGTGGGGTTGTTTTACTGAAAGGTTTTTCCCCACCGGCAAATCTTTGTGTTATGTGTTTCTTTCTCTATCTATTTTCTGTATGCATGGCTGGTTGCTATAATGTTGTTTACATGTTATTGAATCTGTAAGTGTAGAAGATTTTAAACAAAGGATTTGCACCATACTTTCCTTATGAGATTAGTGTAGGAAGTTGTTTTCGCACCTAAGCTTCCTTACAAGTGGTATCAAAGCTTGATCAACTTTTGATCCTAGTTGTTGGGTAGGGTTTTTTGAGCTAATCTCAAGTTGAGTGGGAGTCTTGTGCAGAGCATCCTAAATCTTATTTGTAGATTGAGATGGCGAGTTCATCATATGGAAGAATGGAGGTGGAGAAATTTAATGGCACTAATTTTGAGTTGTGGAAACTCAAGATGGAAGACATGTTGATAGATCGTGACCTATGGGAAGCGACTACAACTACTACAAGACCAGCAACTATAACTCAAGCAGATTGGGATATCAAAGATCGTAAAGCTAAGGGTCTCATAAGACTCTATTTAACTGATGCAGTCCTTCTAAATGTTCTAGATGAGAAAATCGCATATAGTTTGTGGGAAAGACTTGGGGCCGTGTATCAGGCCAAATCTCTGGTGAACAAGTTGTTCCTGAGGAAGAAGTTGTATTCTCTGCGAATGGAGGAAGGTGGATCCTTAATGGATCATTTAAATGCATTTAATCTGATGGTTGCACAGTTGACATCTGCTGGTGTCAAGTTAGAGGAGGAGGATCGTTGCTACACACTTTTGTGTTCTTTACCAGATTCATGGGACCATCTTGTGATGGCTCTCGGAAGCACATTAGTCACCTTCAAAATGGATGATGTGGTTTCTTCACTACTATCAGAAGAGATGTGGAGAAAGGCTTCTGTTTCAGAAAAAGAAGCCCTTGCTGTTCTTGGGAGATCCATGGAAAGAGGAAAGAAAAATGACAATAAGTCTGACAATAAGGGTAGATCCAAATCCTGTGGGAAGTCAAAGACTTCCAATAAGTCCAAGGCAAAATGTTGGAACTGTGAAAAGACTAGGCACTTCCGTAAAGACTGTAAAGAGCCTAAGAAGAAGAAGAAAGCCTTAGATTCTGGTTCTGAAAAATCTCAAGAAGATGGCGATGCATTCATCGTAGCTTTGGCAGCCCATGCATCTAATGATGTGTGGTTGGTTGACTCGGGTGCATCTTTTCACATGACCTCTCATCGAAACTGGTTCTCAAGATATGAAGAGTTTGATGGTGGAAAGGTGTACTTGGGTGATGATTCTCACCTGAAGATAGTTGGATGCGGAAGGGTCACTATCAAATTTTCTGATGGACGAGTAAAGGGAATCAATGGAGTTATGCACATTCCAGGTCTAGCACGAAACCTATTATCTGTAAGTATGTTGAACGATGTAGGTGTGCAAGTTTTTTTTTTGAAAGAAGGATGTAAGATGATTAGAGGATCGATGGTGCTTGCTAAGGGTACTAGGAGAGGTACTTTGTTTCAGCTAGATGCATGTATTCCTCTATGTAACAGTTCTTCATCCTCACCATCTGAACGAGCAGTGAAGAATTCTATGGTTATAGGTTCCCATGGCAATGCAAATACTTTGGAAGGAAAGCTTCCTGCAGAAAAGACAATGTTGTGACATATGAGACTTGGCCACATTGGTGAGAAGGGTCTCAGAACCCTGAAAAACAAAAATCTCGTTGAGGGGTTAAATGATTGCAATCTCGAGTTCGACTTTTGTGAACACTGTGTATATGGTAAACAAAATCGTGTTCATTTTTACTCGAGTTCTCATAAATCTTCTGATGTTTTGGATCTTATTCATTCTGATTTATTTGGTCTTGTAAAAGTTCCTTCGATCTCCAAGTTTGTATTTTTTGTATCTTTCATAGATGATTACAGTAGAAGGACATGGATTTATTTCCTTAAAAGTAAGACACAAGTCTTTAGTCGATTCAAGGAATTTAAAGCCCTTGTAGAGAATCAGACTAGTAAGAAGATTAAGTGTGTGAGAACTGGCAATGGTGGTGAGTTTTGCTCAGCAGAGTTTGAACAGTTCTGTAAAGAACAAGGTATCGAGAGGCATAAGACAACTCCTTATACCCCAAAGCAGAATGGAGTTGCAGAGAGAATGAACAGGACACTAATGGAGAAGGCTAGGAGTATGCTTAGTGGAGTTGGTTTAGAACAAAGGTTTTGGGCCGAAGCTGTGGCCACTGCTTGCTATCTGGTTAACAGATCTCCTACATCAACTCTTGTTGGTAAGACACCCATGGAGGTGTGGTCTGGTAAGAAGCCTTCAATTAGACATCTTCGTGTTTTTGGTTGTGAAACTTATGCATATTTTCCAAAGGAGAAAAGATCTAAGTTGGAAAACAAAGTTGTTAAATGTATTTTCATTGGGTACAGTACTGGTGTGAAAGGATACAAGCTTTGGGATCCTGTGACTAGTAAGGTGTTGTATAGCAGAAATGTTATTTTTAGAGAGCTAACATCTTCTCCTATTGTGCTACAACCAGATGAAAAAGAAAAGAAAAAAGATGTTCAGTTGCCTCCTACCCCTGAGAAGACTAAACAGAGAGACCATGTTGGGTCTAATGATGAGGAGAGCTCTAGCAGCTCTGAAAGTTCAGAAGAAGAGGAAGAACAACCTCAACCTCAGCCCTTGAGGAGATCCATGAGAGAAAGAAAGCAACCAGAAAGGTTTGGTTATTCTATGTTAGATTCCAGTTGTGCTTTTGCTTTGATTACTAACACTGATGAGCCTAGATTTGTGAAAGAGGCTTTGGGCATGGAAGATGCAAGTTCCTGGATTGAGGCTATGGATGATGAGATGGATTCATTAGAGAAAAAAAAAACATGGGACCTTGTACCTTTTCCTAAAGGGAGAAACCCTGTTGGCTGTAAATGGGTGCTCAAGAAGAAATTTTGTGCAGATGGCAATGTTGAAAGGTACAAAGCTAGATTGGTTGCAAAGGGGTATTCACAGGTAGAGGGAATAGATTATGGTGAAATATTCTCTCCTGTTGCAAAGTTGACATCCATTAGATTTCTGTTATCTCTTGCTGCATCATATGATTTAGAGATAGAACAGATGGATGTGAAGACAGCTTTCCTTCATGGTGATTTGGAGGAAGAGATTTATATATCACAGCCTGAGCACTACATTGTTAAAGGTAAAGAATCCTTTGTTTGCAGATTGAAGAAATCTCTATATGGTTTGAAGCAATCTCCTAGGATGTGGTACCTTAAGTTTGATGCCTTTGTGTTGTCAATTGGATTTGTAAGATCGAAATCAGATCATTGTGTTTATTTCAGAGTTGAAAATGATCGCCTTCTTATTGTTGCATTATATGTTGATGATATGTTGCTGTTTGGGAAGGGTAAGGGTATGATTTCTGATTTTAAATCTCAATTTTCAGCACAGTTTGAGATGAAAGATCTTGGGGCAGCGAGGTATATCTTGGGTATGGAAATCAGTAGAGACAGGTCTAACAGAAAAGTTTGGTTGAGTCAGAGTAAGTATGTGAAGTCTGTGTTGGACAGGTTCAGCATGGCAGATTGTAGACCACAATGTGTTCCTATTTCTGTGGGAACAAAGCTATCTGTAGATGATTGTCCAAAATCTCCTAGTGACATGGAGGACATGAGTAGAGTACCTTATGCTAGTGCAGTTGGCAGTCTTATGTATGCTATGGTCTGTACTAGACCAGACATTGCCCAAGCAGTGGGAGTCCTGAGTCGATTTATGGCTAATCCTAGACGGATACATTGGGATGCAGTTAAGCGAGGATTCAGATATTTGAGGGGTACATCAGATTACTCCATATGTTATCATGGTAATTCTTCTGGATCTCCGCATTCAATTTGTATTCATGGGTTTGTGGATTCAGATTGGGCAGGTGATATTGATCGCAGGAGATCCACCAGTGGTTATGTGTTCACTATGTTTGGTGGTGCCATCAGCTGGATGAGTAAGCAACAACCTGTGTTTGCTTTGTCCACTACAGAAGCTGAGTACATGGCTGCTACTCATGCTTGTGAGGAAGCCATTTGGCTTAAAGAGATTGTGTTCTGATGTTGGTGTTGATGCAGAACAGATTACTATTTGGTGTGACAGTCAGAGTGCTATTTGCCTTGCGAAGAATCCAACTTTCCATGCCAGAACGAAGCACATTGATGTGCAGTTTCACTTTGTGAGAGATATGGTGGAAGATGGAAAGGTAAATTTGGAGAAGGTAGATACTGTGAAGAATGTTGCAGATGCATTAACGAAACCAGTGGGCACTGAGAAGTTCAGATGGTGTTCAGAGTCTATGGGCCTTTCGGCCTATAGCGGTTAGTTTCTGTTATGTTCCTGTTGCTCTTACAAGGTGTTCGACAAGTGGGAGAATGTTAGGAATAAGGTGTCTCAACCTTGTATAATTCCTATTCTTATTATTATTTGTTTTGTAAAATGTATTTTTGCAAATAATATATAATGTGAGTGTACATGTCTAGTTGGCATGTTGATCACTTACATGTGTTAGCATCTTGAAGTGTGTGAAGGAGATCATGGCTGAAATGGTTATGACGGATTCCTATGATGTGTAAGAGCTATTTAAGGAATATGCTATGACATGTGTAAGAGCATCTTATGACATGAGGCCTATTTGGGAGCCCAAGAAAGAGTGGTTGGTGTGTGTAAGAGAATATGCCAAAAATAGTTTGGTATGACAGATTCTCTTACACTTCTCTTGTGACCGCTATTTTTGGCGAATTCTATGACAAGCTGTCATTGCCTATTCAAAGGATGGACACCCTTTTCTTGGTATGGGATGTACATGTGGCATTGTGCATGTTTCTTGGTGGTTGAGCCATGAAAAATGCCCAATTTCTTTGTGGGCATTTTATTGGGTCTTAAGATGTTCATTGCATGTTGTAATGCAGTAGAGTGATAGATGGAAGTTTGCAGGTACTGAGGTGCTGCTGGAATTTTTCTATTGTTGATGTTGAACTTGCATTGCAAGTGTATTGTAATCTTGTGTTGAAGATAATACATTGTGCAGGTTCTGGAGGGGTGGGGTTGTTTTACCGAAAGGTTTTTCCCCACCAGCAAATCTTTGTGTTATGTGTTTCTTTCTCTATCTATTTTCTATATGCATGGCTGGTTGCTATAATGTTGTTTACATGTTATTGAATCTGTAAGTGTAGAAGATTTTAAACAAAGGATTTGCACCATACTTTCCTTATGAGATTAGTGTAGGAAGCTGTTTTCGCACCTGAGTTTCCTTACAATCACTATCTATGTTTGTCCATCCATTTGGGGATGGTTACTAGTACTAGGGGTCAACTATGTCCCATCTATTATGAATAACTCCTACCAAAATATGCTAAGAAACTTGATGTCCCTATCATTGACAATGGTCTTTGGAAGATTGTGTAATATGGAAGCCTCTCTATAAAACAACATTGCTACCTCAGAGGTTGTCCAATCATCTACCACAACAAAAAAGTGAGTGTATTTTTTCAACCACAAAAAATATGTTGTCCTTACCTTGCACCTTCAAAACTCTTGTGATGACGTCAATGGATATGCTTTCCCATTTATGATTGGGAATTAGTAAGGGGTGTAATAAACCAGTGGGATATACATGTTCAACCTTGTTCTACTAACAAGCCAAACATATCTATCATGTTGAATAACATCATCCTTGAGTCCTTTCTAAGAGAACCTCTCTCTAATCTACATGTCTATCTCAAAGTAACGAGTATGACCTATTATCAGGTTATCTTGTATTGCCTGTAAAATGTGAGTCTTGACCCTAGATTTAGTAACTAGATAATTTTTATTTCTATAGTAGACTACATCATCAATGACCCTATATCTATCATTTTGAATTTGTCCATTCATGATCTCACATGTGAATTTTTTTTGGGAGTACTCAACTAGAAGTTAAGACTTCCAATCAA
This sequence comes from Cupressus sempervirens, assembly GCA_028749045.1. Taxonomy (NCBI): domain Eukaryota; kingdom Viridiplantae; phylum Streptophyta; class Pinopsida; order Cupressales; family Cupressaceae; genus Cupressus; species Cupressus sempervirens. The sequence goes on from CM053785.1 coordinate 485,446,557, forward strand.
TTGAAATCTCTAACATAGCACAACAAGTAGCACTAGTTGGTCTCCTGGATAGTGCATTAGCTGCTACAATATTCTTCTCTTTGACATATTCAATGTCAAAGCCACAAGTCTGAACCTTGCTAATCCAATTTTGTTGCCTCTCATTTAGTTCCTTGTGTGGCAAGAAGAAATGAAAACTCTTATCATTTATTCTTACAACAAATCGTCCCCCCACCAAATATTGTCTAAACTTAGCTAGAGCATGCATGATGGCTAACATCTCCTTATCATAGGTGGAATAAAAATTCTCATGATCCTTTAGCTTCCTACTCTCGTTAGCAATAGGATGCCTATCTTGCATAAGTACTACACCTATCCCTTCACCAGAGGGATCACACTCCAAAATAAACAATCTAGTAATTTTTGGTAATGTCAACTCTAGATACATCCTCGTCACCTACTTAACCATATCAAATATCACCTCTGCATCCTCTGACCATCTAGAAGAACCCTTTTTCATGAGATCAATCAGAGGTGCCATAAATTGGGAAAAACCCTTCATAAATATCTTGTAGTAAGAACATAACCCAAGGAATTCTCTCAAATCCAAAACATTCCTTAGTAGCAGCCAATCCACTATAGCTTGTATCTTCTCCTAATGAACTTTGAACCCATTGGTCCCAATAACATACCCAAGATATAAGATCTTTGTCAAGCCAAACTTACACTTGGACTCTTTAGAAAACAAAGAATGTTACTCCATGATACTCAAAACCTCATCCAAATGTTGTAAGTGCTCCTTCCATGTCCTACTAAATATCAAAATATCATCAAAGAATACCAACATGAACTTGCGTAGTTTCTTATTAAATAAGTGGTTCAAACATGACTGAAATGTAGCATGTGAATTGTTGAGTTCGAAATGCATCACCAAAAACTCATAGTATCCATAGTGGCATCTAAATTTTTTCTGATATGCATTCTCTTCATGCACCCAAATCTGATGGTATCCTGAACAAAAATCAATCTTCAAAAAGTAAATGGTCTCATGTAACTCATCCAATAACTCATCTATGCAAGGAATGGGATAAATGTTCTTTATGGTCCTCTTATTTAGATCCCTATAACCAATTCATATCCATAGAGTCCCATCTTTCTTTCTAACCAAATCCATTCAAGATGTAAATGGGCTTGAACTTGGCCTAGTGTGTCCCATGTCAAGTAACTCTTTGACAGTCTTCTAAATCTCCTTATAATGTCTAGGGTGTTAATAAGGTGTAGTGATGATTGACTTTGCAACCTCCTCCAATTCTATCACATGCTCAAAACCATGGTCAAGAGGTATGCTTAGGGGGAAATCACCAAAAACACCCTTGTGTTTATCTAGCACTGACTGAATATCAATGTGATATTGTTGTCTTAAATCCAAAATAGATTTAGTAAACACAAAGCAATGTTTTGTACACTTGGTATCGTCATGTCTCAATATGCACTCCATCCCATAAATTGAGACGATCTTGAGACCTCTATCAGTCATAGCTTTGAGAATGACTTGTTGAGGTCTTTTGAATCTCCTTATAATGTCTAGGGTGTTAATAAGGTGTAGTGATGATTGACTTTGCAACCTCCTCCAATTCTATCACATGCTCAAACCCATGATCGAGAGGTGTGCTAGGGGGAAATCACCAAAAACACCCTTGTGTTTATCTAGCACTGACTGAATATCAATGTGATATTGTTGTCTTAAATCCAAAATAGATTTAGTAAACACAAAGCAATGTTTTGTACACTTGGTATCATCATGTCTCAATATGCACTCCATCCCATAATTTGAGACGATCTTGAGACCTCTATCAGTCATAGCTTTGAGAATGACTTGTTGATCTCCTCTCATAAACACAATTTGCATTGATAAAGTACTTGCCAAGAGTTTGGAGCCATTACAAATACAAAATAATGGCCATGCCTTTTAAATTGATCACCTAAAATTTTGAAGTCAATGTGTAACTTTCCAACTAAATATTAAGTTGTGGAACAATCCCAAAACAATTAACTAAATCTCCAACAACAACCTTAACATCAAAATTGGGAATTGTGTTCATCATTAACTTCCTTTTTGTTGTTATGAAGACACTAATTAAATTATGTGTAGCTCCTATATCCACTAAGAAACCCATTTTTTTCCCTTTTACCACTCCCTTCAAATGGTTAAGACTTTTGCAGGTACTCTTGAGAGGGTGGCAATCGTAGGAGGCTGATATAAAACCTATCCAATTGTTCCTACCTAGGGTTTATTGTAATTGTCTTTCTCTTCATTGTCAACAAATTTGTTACCTTCATTTTCATCTTCTAAACCCACCTCGATATAATGAACCTTACCCTTTCCAAGTCACCTATGATCCGGGACCCAAGGTTCTTTGCATTTGAAGCACCAATTTTTTCTTCTTTGTCCATTCTTGGACTCAAATTTTGACTTAGGTGGGGTAGCCTTGTTCTAATTTGAATATTTTGAATTGGTCTTTGATCCCTTGAAAGGCTTTTTAGAGGGTTGAATTGTTGCTAATGAACTCTCTAAATCAAGTGTCATCTTGATCCCATCTTAGAGAGTATTGGGTTTCAACACTTTAACAAACCCTCTAAATCTCTCACTCAATCCCTCCACAAACAACATTGCCTTCCTATTCTTAGACATGTCAGGAACCGTAATGGATATCCATTGAAACTCGTCAATATATATGTCTAAAGTTTCACTATGCTTAAGATAGCCCAGTTCCCTATAATAGACTTTTATGTTCTTCCTATCAAGTCTAGTAATCAAATTGATGCTAAACTCCTCGTATGAATTGATCATGCCATGATCTTGGATAACAAATTTGTGATGCAACCAATCATAAGATGTTCCATCCAAATGCATAATAGAAAACTTAATGTCATTGATTTCAGTCATGGGTTTTAATGTGAGAAATGTATATATCTTATGTATCCAAGCCCTAGTTGTAGTTTTCTCACTACTATCAAATACTAATAAGGTTAATTTGCTCATAGCATGCTTCAAATCCGTATTTGGGCCTCTAGACCTTTTGTCATGTCAAGCCTTACCATCTCCCTTCATTCTCCCATGTATTGAGCAAAGCTCAAGAACACCTTAACATTATCAAGGAACAAATCTCACTCAATGTGTGTTGTTGCTATTACCATTTCAACTTCCTCATTATTCTCAACAAATATGGACATTGAGGGGTTATTTGTAGTATGAGTAGGTGGTCTAACTCCTCTTGTTGTTCTACTTGCACTTTCACCCTCACTATGATCACTTTGGGGTCTTCTTGGCCTGGCATTCAACTGATGCACACTCTCAGTGAGCAGTTGCAATGCATCAGCAACATGGTAATGTCCTTCCCTTAGAGATCTCAACATTTTCCCAGCCTCTCTATCTACTTCATATGCCTAACTAGTAACCGATTCAGCAATCGAAGGAACTCCCAAAATCTCTAAAATTGTTCGTTCTTCTAGTATCACAAGAGGTCTCCAAATTCTACATGATATTCTATTATACTAATGCATTCAAAGCAATTTCTCACTAAGCACCAAGCTCGCTACTTTGATACCACTGCAAGATCACTTATTAGACTTGTAAAATTCCTTAGTTTCCAGTAATAGAAGTATTGACCCACATGTGTTCTGAATAAATGAGCAAAAGGAAAAAAGAAACATATAAAGGTCTATCATTACTTCAAGAATTTTATCCAACTACACACAATAAATCTCTAATATTACAAAATAAATTGACTAAATAGTTAAACTTCTCACTGAAGCTTTATATGAGGCTAAATTTATGCATCACATTAATCTTTAAGTACTAAGAGTAAGTCACATTAATATTTGACTATTGTCATTCAAGGGAGTATTGTTCTAAATCTTGATATAAAATCTAATAAGGTTTTCATGACTTTCTGGTTCTACAGTTTTTTTAACATCCAATAAAATATATTATTTTTTATGAACTCGATAGAATGTTTTGTCAAAGTCTGTCTATGATAAAAGCTTTTTCATTGAATTTGCTTTTGCACTTTGTAAACCTTAAAATAAATCCTCAATCCATTTCGTTAATATCCTACATAAAAACATTTTCATTGAATTTGTTTTTGCACTCTGTAAACCTTAGATTAAATCCCCAATCCATTTTATCAATATCCTGCAATCAATGTTTCACCGAGACAAATTTCTTTGAGGCATTTTTGTCAACTAGTTTAGGTGCCTTGCTTATGATTCCACATTTTGCATATTTTTAAACCATGGGGTTCTTCGTAAAAATTCGTCGAGCCATTATGCCAAATAGTTTGCATGCCCTATCAAAGATAAAATATTGTGCATGCATGTCAACCAAGAGATGGTCGACATAGCATCTGACTATATTGAAGTCAAGCAAGAAAGCTTGGTGTGTAAACAGGATGGAAGAGGGTGGATTGGTCTCCATGAGGCCGCTTTGAATGGAAATGAAGAGCTCAAAAATATCTTCTGAAAGTTAATCCAAAAATAATAAATATGAAAGGTTGGGATGGACAGACCTCTATATATGGTGCAATTGAAGGAAAATATTATGACAAAGGTGTTGTAAAGGTCTTTCTTCGAGAGAATGTGAATAGAGATACTGCTATAAATTCTTTGACAACATTGCACATTGCTACTTCACTAGGCCAAAAAGATCCAGTTGAATTGCTCCTTTTTCATGGAAAAGGTTCATATTATTTAAAGATAACTGATTTTCTTGGACAAACAACCCTTCATAAGGCCATGAATTATGGAGATTTGGATATAGTAGATTTTTTGTTGAAAGGAGGTGCTCATCCACTTGAAGAACGAGATTGTGATGATTGGACTACTCTTCATTATACTATGAAAGCTCTTATATCCACTAAGAAAACCATTTTTTCCCTTTAACCACTCCCTTCAAATGGTTAAGATTGCATTTAAGTTCTTTTGAGAGGGCGAGAACTGTAGGAGGATGGTCTAAAATCTATCCCTCAACTGTTTCTACTCAAGGTTGCTTGTGATTTCCTTCCTCTTCCTCTTTGTTGTCAACAAATTTGTTACCTTCATTTTGCCAAGTCACCTATGATCTGGAGCCCAAAGTTCTTTGCATATGAAGCACTGATTTTTTCTTCTTAGTCCATTCATGGACTCAAAATTTGACTTAGGTGGGGTATCCTTCTTCTAATTTGAAGATTTTAGATTTCTCTTTGATCCCTTGAAAGAATTTTTAGGGGGTTGAATTTTTGTTGATGAACTCTCTAAATCAAGTGTTATCTTGATTCCATCTTGGAAAATATTAGGTTTTGGCACTTTAAAAAACCCTTTGAGTCTCTCACTCGATCCCTTCAAACAAAATCACCTTCCTATTCTCATACATGTCAAGAATCATAATGGATATCCATTGAACCTCACCGATATAGGTATCTAAAGTTCCACTATTCTTAAGATGGCCTAGTTCTCTATTATAGACTTTTATGTTCTTCCTATCAAATCTAGTGATCAACTTGCTACTTAACTCCTCATATGAATTAATCATGCCATGATCTTGGGTAACAAATTTGTGATGCCACCACTCATAAGATGTCTTGTCCAAATGCATTATAGAAACCTTAATGGCATCGATTCCAATCATGGGTTTTAATGTAAGAAATGTATCCAGTTTATGTATCCATACCCTAGTTGCAATTTTCTTGCTAGCATCAAATACTAATAAGGTTAATTTATTCATAGCATGCTTCAAGTCCCTATTTGGGCCTCTAGACCTTTCGTCATGTTGAGCCTTACCAACTCTCCCTTCGTTATCCCATGTATTGAACAAAGCTCAAGTCCCCCTTAACATTATCAAGGAACAAATTTCACTTAATGTCCGTTGTTGCTATTTGTCATCTCAGCTTCCTCCTTATTTAGTAAATATGGACATTAAGGGGTTGTTTGTAGTAAGAGTAGGTGCTCTAATACCTTGTGGTGTTCTAGTTGCACTTTCACCCACATTATGATGACTTCAAGGTCTTCTTGGCCTAGCATTCAACTGATGTACAGTCTTAGTGAGCTATTGCAATGCATCAACAACATGGTTATGTCCTTTTCTTAGAGATCTCAACATTTTCCTAGCCTCTCTATCTACTTCATCTACATGATTAGCAACCATTTCAGCAACCGAACAAACTCCCACAATCTCTAAAATTGTCCTACTTTCTGTTATCAGGGAGGTCTCCAAATTCTACATGATGCCCTATTATACTAATGCATTCAAAGAAATTTCCCACTAAGTAGCAGGCTCACTACTTTGATACCACTACAAGATCATTGATTAGACTTGTTGTAAAACTCCTTAGTTTCCAGTTATAGAAGTATTTACCTGTGTCCCGAATAAATGAGAAGATTTCTAGAGTTAAAATGGTTCAAGAATTTTAAGTAGAAACTATTGGTAAACTTGCAACTCATATTATAATCTGAACTAGTATTTGTTAGAGTAATTCATACAACTCTATTCAAGATTATCACAATTGATCTTTCACTAGCCAAGATAAGAGAATATAAAGGATTACCCATCCAACTAGTTGATACAAATGCATGTCACAATATTTCATACAAGGAAATGTCTATGTAGTGATATGTAATAGAATGATTCACAAGAAAGCTTTGTTAGAATTGGTAATCTTTAATTGGTGTATTTATTAAATGAGATAAACCAAGGTATCCCTTATGTTGTTTTTCCTCTAGTCCACATGTGAGGACAAGTCTATTTTGTAATTCCTTTATTAAGGAAAATAGTTGTTCCTCCTTAAGAGGATTATGACACTTGTTATGCACACACTTATGAATGTGGCAATCATTCACATGGGAGTTACAAATAACTCCTCCTCTCATCTCTTTATAAGAGATGCTTCTCTCTCATTCTCAATATACAATCACTATGTAGTTCTTGTAATGAGCCTATGGCTCCATTTTCTCTCTTCTCTCTCCTTTCATTCTTTAGGCATTTGCCTCATTCATATAATTCACAAGGGATTTTCTTTGCTTTCCCCTTTCAAAATCCTTGTCTCCTCCTTTGTGTTGATCTTGGAAAGCTCTTATAAAGTATGGTAATTATGTTCATCACAAACTCTCTTGGATTAAATTATAATTCTTTATTTTTTAGTTCATTTCAATTTTATTATTTCTAACAAGCTTCAATTCTAAAGTGTTACAATACAGAATGACCAATAAAGGGGATGAAATAAGGATGTTGCAACACGTGGTAGAGACTTCACTCAAATGACCAAGACAACTAGTTCAACAGATGGCTTAAACATCACACACTTAGACTTATTTCCTAGGTTAAAAGTGTTAAGTAGTCAAAGTTAACTTCTTTTTCCAAGCTTACTTTTTCCCTCATTGTGTAATGTTTAAGGGTCACCATAAACTAACGTTAGATAAGATGTGGGCTATATTCCATCACTGGTTTTTGTGTTGTCACCAACTAATCTCCAGCTTCTACAAAAAGCAACATTGGATTCTCAATCTTATGTTGAGCTTAATATAATGTCAAATTGTAGTCGACCCTCAATACCACGGTAGATGACATTCATGTCACATTCCACTTACTTGGCATCGCAGGCAATTTCTATGATGCCAGGCGTCTTTACTATGAGTTGGAATGCTTGGAATTAATCAATTTCTTCCTGTAAACTCTTCAGGCATTTATGGAATCACAGTGAAACTCATAAATGTATTTGTTTCCAATAAAAGATTGGGGGTACATCCAATCTCAACTTGTAAGGGATTTTGTCCTTAAGAAAAAGGAAATCTTCAACGTTCTTTTTGTTCTCTTTTCTTTGTGTATTATTTCTCAGTCTACTAAACCCAAGATAAATCTTATTTTGATCTATATCTATTTCTTATATTATATATATCGCTTCATTTTGCTTGTTGACTTAGTTTGTTGCTCTTCTTCTCGTGTCTATCTTCTTGTTTCTTGTCTTTTTGGTTGGTGGCTTTTTTTGTTCTTACATATAGTTTGTGGGTCTGTTGATTTTTGTTATTTTTCATTTATTTTGTAGCTTGATTGCTTGGTCTTCTATTTAGTTTCTCCTTTTTTTAATTTTCTTCTATGGTCATTATGTGTGTTTTCTTTATATTTAGTTATTATTTTTCCCCTTTGTATGCATGCTTATTCTCCTTGCCCCCTCTCCTTTCCTTTGTATCTAAGTTTAGATCTGCATCCTAATACTTGACATTCTTAGCTCTCTCATCCTGATGATGGGTCATTGAGTATGATCTAAAACATTGATGTTGAAAATACTCACACACAATCTTACCTAGAAGCATGAATATAAGATAAATCTTCCCAATAGAAGAGCCAACGTTACCATACGTAGCATACAACCAATCACCTTTGGTAACACTTGAGCGCAACCCCTAAATTGGACAAATTACATCGAGTATGAAATGTTCATGATGTCAGATTGTACTCAATGTTATAAGCATTATATTGACTTCCACCAACCAACTAGAATCCACAAATAGAAATAAGGGATAGGTGGCCAAATTCTCAAGTTATTTGAATGATAATAAGAAATTGAGGAACCATGAAAATTTATTACCAAAATCTAGTCCCACATTGTCCCTTGTTGATAACATTAACCTATCAGGATGAAAATAGGCTAAGGGTAATTCTAGTGAGTCACTCTTTGGAAGGGGACATGAAAAAAATCCACATTTCAATATACCCAAGAGTTGGTGGAGCAAATTAATATACATTTAAATTGTGAAATTTCAGACTCCGAAAATTTAGCTAAACTCTTGTAGGTACCAAAGTGGAAACTTTGGGTCATGCACCAAACATGAAGCAAATCTTGTTAATTGATAAGTAGGAGATATTTTCCACATCAAGTCAAACTGTGATATTGCTATCAAGATTGAAATATGTAGTTTTTGAGTCAAGCTTATTGACCCATGTGTCTTGAATAGTGATTCACACGAATCCATCTCTCATGACAATAAATGGAACTTAGGACCCATTGGATCTAGGTGATGCTCACAGAGGTGAAGCATCGGGACTTCCCGAGAGGTCACGCATCCCCTCCAGCTTGAGTGCATTTAACTATGGAGTTTTCTCCATCGTTAAATCCACTATGTTGCAACCCCATTTGCAAAACCTTCACCAAGTGTTGCACCTTATGAATCAATCATTAAAAAGTCCCTTAAGTTCATCAATTGATAAGTAGGAGATACTTTTCACAACAATTCAAATTGTTATATTGCTATCAAAATTGAACTATGTAGTTTTTATGTCAAATTCAATGACCCATGTTTCGTGAGTAGTGATTCACACGAATCCATCGCTCATGAGAATAAATGGAACACTTAGCACTCATTGGATCTAGGTAATGCACACACAGGTGAAGCATTGAGGCTTCCCAGGAGGTCACCCATCTCAATAAAACTCCATCTTGAGCACGCTTAACTACGGAGTTTTCTCTGTGGTTCAACCCACTCTACTTGCAACCCCATTCGCAAAACCTTCACCAAGTGTTGCGCCTTATGATCCATTCATTAGAAAGCCCCTTAAGCTCATCAATTGATAAGTAGGAGATATTTTCCACAACAAGTCAAATTGGGATATTGCTATCAGGATTTAATTGTGTAGTCTTTGAGTCAAACTTATTGACCCATGTTTCATAAGTAGTGATTCACACAAATCCATCCCCATGAGAATAAATGAAACACTTAGCACTCGTTGGATCTAGGTGATGCTCATAGAGGTGAAGCATCAAAACTTCCTAGGAGGTCACCCATCCCAGTACTACTCAAGTAATGAGTTTGACTCAAAAACTACATATTAAGTCTTGGTAGCAATATCATAAAATTTGCATAGTTTTTGAAATATGGGTCAATGAGTTTGACTCAAAAACTACACAATTAAATTATGATAGCAATATCACAAAATATGTTGTCTTCTTGTCTTCCCTAATTAATAAAGTGACAAATTGCATGGAAGTGGATGTCATGGCAAATAATAGTCAAATAAGAAATTTGAATCTCTAACACTTAAAATACCAATGCCCGTGATTTTTTATTTATTTTGTGTAAAGATTAAGAAATGATAGTCAAAATGTAAATGGTTAATAGCATGGTATCCCTCAATGTGACTAAAGATGTATTAGTGTAAGCTCGAGATCAATTTATAATAATTTAACAAGCATAGCCCTAAATGCCCTGATACAATTGTAAAGTAAGCAATATGTGTACCATGTCATGGCATAAATGATTAACATGATAAACTAATGTGTGATCTTAGAATGTCATACTAGTGATGTTTAAGTAAAAAATCATTGTTATTCCTAATCAAAGAATAAATCTTGGTAGCGTGGCATAAATGATTAACAAGATGTACTAACATGTGATCTTAGAATTTCATGTTAGTAATGTTTAAGTAAAAAAATCATTTTTCTTCCTAATCAAAGAATCTTGATCACTTGGCATAAATGATTAACATGATAAATTGACATATGATCTTAGAATTTTATATTAGTATAGATAAACCGCCAAGCTAAGAAGGTTGTCGATTTTAACTAGGGAAGAAACTATAACAATTTATACCTACAATGCTAATTGCATGGCATGGAAGAATTCTTCAAAATCAATTTGAACTCCCTTGCATCATCTACCCTCATTGCTCAAGCAGTGAACTATTGGGAGACTCTTGCACTAAACAAGTGGTGAATCAAGTGCTATGTAATGTCTCTTTGTTTGGGGACATTAGAAACTTTAAAGGCATTCATATAATATTAAAATTGACTATGGGGGAGCATAATTTGAGTTACTAAAGGTCAATTTAATATTATAAAGTGTACCAAAAGTGACAAGAAGGGATAAGACGAAAAGATAGGAAGGGAGTTGAAGAGTCACAACTTTTAGAATTAAAAGGAAGGGCCTTATTCCATTTTGGACATGCTTGGTTTATGATTTAGATTTCAATTCCTCTCTTGAGAGAGTTATTTGGGAAGCTTCAGCGTTCATCCAGCTTGAGGATGCAAACCCTCGTGCTGATAGACAGTGGATGCAAACCCCTTGTCCATGGAGGCGTCCCACCAGGTGTCTCACATCTGCTTACAGGTTCTTTTCTTAGTATTCCAATCTAACTATAAAACTATGTTTAAGATTGGATTTTACAATACTAGTTATTGTATTACTAATGTAAAATGCAATAACATATTCTGAGGTATTTTATGAGAATCTATTGGTTTATATTGTTGGTTTATTTTGCATCTTCATCTGTTTATGTTCTAAAAATTTATTCTGAGGAAAGTATTGGAAAAATATCCTTTCGGATATTAAATGCTACTTTCAAACTCCTCAAGTAAAACATTCACCTCTCTTCATGTTTGGTGGAGTCTTAAAAAGAGGAGGAAGAGAGGTATTTTTAAATCTCTTTCAAAATCTCATGCCCAAAATTAAGGGTGTGAAGATTACAAGGAAAGTATCTGATGTTGTATAAATTATTTATTTGTTGGGGGTCTCTCTTCTCAGACTCAGCTGCAATTGTTATTGAACAAGCATTGAATCAAGTGCTCCTTTAACCTACTCAAGAAAAAGGTTCTTCATTGTCACACAAGGATGACATTCACCTCTCTCTATGCTTGGTGGAATTTGAAAAAGAGGAAGAGGTATTTTTATATCTATTTCAAAATCCCATACCCAAAATTAAGTGTGTGAAGATTACAAGGAAAGTGTCAAATATTGTGTGGATTATTTGTTTGTTGCGGATCTCCTTGTTAACACTTGGCTTAGATTGTGTTATTCAATTCCGTGCCTTCTTTAAGGTTGTGGCATGGTGGTGTGGTGTAGCTTGGCTATGATTTTGTTAGTCTACAATTTTTGTGTTGTTATACATTTGTTGTTAAGGTTTGGCCCTCTGAAATCCTCTTTACCCATATAAACACAATTCATACCTCCATTTGAGACAACTCTCCTTAGTAAGCAATAGAAAGTAGAATGAGTGAAGGTGATTGCCACATAAGGAACTCCATTTTCTTCAAGGAAAAGGGAAATGAATAAGAAGTTTATTTAGAAAGACTATTTTGTAAAGGCTTTTAATAACACAATTCAACTCTCATGCCCCCAAGCACACAAGGATGCATACCCCAATGTTTTAATGGCAATATCGAAATTCTTAGAAGTAATTATAATATCACCACAATCAATCTCAATCCTTTATAAGTCTTGAGATTGACACAGAATTATTAATATATAGTCCTCACCTTCCCCTCATGCATCAACTAGAGTAAGCCTTTGATAACAATGATTTTCACATTAAATTATTGTTGAAACAAGGAATAACTTAAATCAATTCAAACAAAAATGAGGTTTAATAGTTAACATGTGCTTAGTGTTTAGTCTTAAATTTTTGTTTGTTTTTAAAGTAAAAATGTCAACTTTCTTGGGTTCTCCACATCTTAAACTTTATTTTGCTTTCTTTCAAAATGTCCATTTCCCCTAGGTGCCCCCATCTTAGAATTTATTTTTGCTTTGTATTTCAAGTCAAAATGTATATTTCCCTACTTTATGGAAATGGCATTTTTGAACAAAGGTAAGAAAGGGAACAATGTGACAAAATCAATGAAGGTGAATGCAAAAGAATGTTCCAATACATAACAATTTTGTAAAATCGTACATTAGAGGCAAATTGCTAAAGGGCATTTATAGAGGAAGGGAATGATAAAGATGAAGTGGGGTCCATCACTAGTAGAAGGAACAAAGCCACATAACACATATGAAAGTCATCCTTCTGACAAGGCTTCCTTCACTCCTCTACGTACTAGATCCTAATTTCCAATGAAGTTGAACAACCCCTATTGGATGAGGGGCGAGTTGTTAGGAAAATTTGATGAGGTTGTAAGAACTCCCTTAACCCCTTCTATAGTTGTGGAAATCTTTATAAGCTTTAGATCATTAAAAACTAATAATCTTCCAGCCCCGTTGATGGAAATCATTCCTTTTTTGGTCCACCCAAAAAACTACTAACATGAGTGGCAAATTTAAGGGTCGTTGAAGGGCTTCCATATAATTATCAAAGAATTGTTGCCAAATACGATGATGTTTATGGTGAAAAGGGTCATGAGACTTCATTTCCCTTCTCTTAGTAGGATATTCTGATAAATCTTGCAAATGAGATCCCAAATCTTTTCTTCCCTAATGCTTTTGTTGATCAAGGTTCTCAAAATTGGACGTAGGTCCAATATTTACAAATTTATGGTCAAAAAGTATTAGATGGATGAGTTTAACAGGGAGCGGCACAAAGAACCCTACATTGTCTTTGTTGTTATAGAGTTTCTTCCATAACCTGTTTAAGATAGATTGATTGAGATTTTGTCTCAATTAATAATTTGTGGCTTTATGGGAGGATTGACTATTGGATGGGTCTCACTTGGAGCAGCATAGAGTACCCTCCATTGTCTTTGCTGCTAATGAGTTTCTTCCATAACTTGTTTGTGACATAAAAATATTAAGATTTTGTCTCAAATGATAGTTTTGGGTTCCATAGGAGGACTAGTATGTTAGTTTGCCCCTAGAAACCCATTTTTTATCCAAAGGTTGATCCAATTTCTAGGGTTCCTATTCAATTCTTTTATATTATTCCCTCTGGGTATAAAAAATACACATATGATCCAGCTTCTGGTTGAGATTATTTGAGATTTTGTGATGTACTCAAAGCTGGATGTTCTGAAGAAAACTTATGTTAGGGCTTGTGCTTACTGGACCTCAGAATTTATGATCCATTCCATTTGCATTGCCTCTTCAAATGGTTCTCAGATGACTTTGAAGGGCTGCCCTTTAGATGTGTAATAAAATTGGGCATAAAGATATCAAGTGTCATTCCCCTAAGGTATTTGTATTTTGTTATTTTCATTTACATACATGGATTCCAGTAGCTGGTAGACCAAATGAAGTCATTTTTTGGGGAGATCATCCATGCCTTGTGGCAAAGGCATGAAAAGGACGGTTGAATCCTTCTCAGCCTCTTTCTAAAAACCCTCAGGGAGATTTGGTTGAAGGTGATACATAATTTTGGTACATGCTGGGCATCTTGGAATATAGGTTATTAAGGTGCAACAGCCCTTCTCTTGGATGAAGGTGGTTTGGCTCTAGCAGATCTTTAAACCACTTCAAGTTTTTGGAGTGCCTACGATGTTTCAGTTTAGAAGCATATATTTTCAGAAAACCCACAAAGTGTACAGGCCAGAAATCCCAAATAAAGGACTACAGTAGAAAGCTATTAAGACATGTGGCACATCTCAGTGGACTGCGAAGCATCTCTTACCCTGCAAGGGTGGGTGATTATTCATTGTTGCCACTTAATTTTCATCTCATCCTTGTAACTATTTAATTAGTTTTTATCTTGTTTGAGCTTGTGAGACCTTTTGTTGTCTCCTTGGAACTTCAAATTTCTAGATTTGTCTTCTTAGGAGTGTGCGTTTGGAAAATTCTCTTTTTCTTATGTTATCCCTAGATGGTTTTGTTTCCAGTAACATAGGCAGTTCTCAAATCAATCAAAGGATCAAAACCTTAATAGTTGGTTCCCCTATGGTAACTCCAGAATGCTGCTACCAGACACATACAAATTACTCCAGTATTAACACGTTATAGTATCTACCCCTTGGCTCTAGTTAAATGTTTTTGCTGATATCCAGGTCTTCTCTGTTGCCACACACAGATCCAATTTTGGGTTAATATGTGAATATATCTAGCAGCATGCTAGTCTTTTCATTCTGTGTTTTGATGGCAGCTAAGATAAACAGATAAGTCACAGTTTGTAACCTTATGAAGTCTCTAATAAGACAATGGTTTTATAACAGAATCTGAGCATTGTTAATCCACTTAAAATTTCAAATTATGATTTCTCTTCTTTGTTTTTATATAAACAATTTGTTCATAAAGACAAGTAGCTATAATTTCGCCATGGTTTTAGTTACACACAGTAGTTGCAACCTGTGAGCTATCTGGCTTTACAATTTATTGTCTAGGAAAAAATAGGGTTAGCATAGTATCATGATTAAAACCTTGCCTATTTTTTGATTTTATGTATAGAATAAATGTTCTAATTTAAGATAAGTGATTGATTATTTTTGCTTCTCTAATTAGTTCTTTCTAAATTCCATTGAAGCTTGTTTGTAATATGCAGGAGAATACACATTTTGTGGATGTTTATTAGTCAACTCAATCAACAAATTAATTACCATACTGGGACATGTTAGCTTTCTCAGATATTTAGGCTCTTCCACAAAGCTGATTCAATCAATGTACTTGAAAGGAACAAAAATAGCGGCAAGAGGAGTATTACTCCGCATAACCTAGTGTTCAATGAAGTTGTAGTCCGCACAAGTTGAAGTGGAACTGTGGTACCAGAAAAATTATAATCGCAATGCCAGACGAAACCAATCATTCGGAAATTTGAAATATAAATCTCATTTTCCTTTTACCACTTTTTACAGATTCTTCCATGATAAAAGCAAAAATATGCTAAGCCGTTGGCTAGTGTGGCCACAAAAAATTTACAGAGCGAATTTCCTTGTGTATAAAGAAGAAAAGAAAGATTAAATAATGTGGCTAATAGAACCACCGTGATTAACATCAGGAATACCATCGTCAAAACTAATGAGATAAGGCTAGAATGCTACAGAGTGAAAACTTGGGAGCCATAATATTTGTACATGCTATAATACATAACGCTTTTCTTTTGTACCTCATGCTGGGAAGAAATAAACTTAGAGTAGTTGCTCATATCTCTCCAAAAACTCATTTAATCTTTGCTTCAGGTTCTGTTCACAAACAAAACAAATTTCCAGATATTTCTTGATCAAGATGTGATTCCAAATATGCAGAAATGTGTAAATGAAAAACAATTTTCAAATATTTATGATATAAAATAGGGTAGTTCAAATCAAGCCTCCGAAATTCCATACAGAACTTACTTCCAGTTCTTCATGGAGTACAATGAATACCCTTTTCATCCTCTTATGCCTCTGCACACAGAAAGTTTATGCGGTATCTGTAAGTCTTTAAAACATCAAATAACTACTGCATCGCACTCTAAAGAAATAAATTTGATGTGTCCATGAGTTATGTGTGGGGTTCCAAATTTCAAATGAAATGAGTATTTAGGAATTAAAACCAGTAATGGCATTGTTTGCTCTTTGTTTATTCCCAGAACTCGGCAAATTTAGCCAACATAGGCAAGAATAGATGTAATCGTATAAAATGAAAATAGGCATAGTACTCCTTTTGTTCTTGAGGATGCACAAGAACTTAGAGACCTAGAGCCTCTTTGGGGTCTTAGAATTCTTTTAGGACTTGTGTTTTGTCCCTCCTACCCTTCGCTTCATCAATTCATTAAGTCCCCCGTCTTTGGTCCATATTAAATTATCATTTGACTCACTAGGATCCATCATGTATATTTGTACAGTGACATGACATTAAGCTTCTGGACCGCCAACATTTCCATCAAATAAGATATATCATCCCTAACCATAATTTCAGGCCATATTACACTCCAGTTCAAATTTATATCTGCATTCAAGTTATCAATCTCATCCTCCAGGCAAAATCTGGCATAGTTCACAACGGTGGGTATGAGTTCATTATTAAGTGTATTTCTTGCAATTGAACAGGGAGCGGGCTCACTACTTCACTTGATCAATAGGAGTATCCTTACATATGAGAATTGGCTTTAGGCACATCACCCAAACTTGGTCCCACAGCATCAATGGAGAACAACAAACCTAATTAAGAGATAGGAACCTAGTTTACAGATTAGCACTTTCATTTTGTCAGTGTTCCACAAGGAACTGCCGGCTAGGGTCTTTGTGGCATCCAGGATGTCTTAAAGACTTGGGTAGTATGTCTTCCTAGAAAGGGGGACGATTGTCATAACAAACTCAACACAGTGCATTTGCTTTTTAATATTTAACTTATTTTAGTCTGTTTAAGTCATTTAAATAGTTGTCATAGCAAATTCAACACACTGCAAAAATAGTATTGAGTTGAAAAATATCCAATTTGCACACAATACTGCTTTTTTTTCTAAATTTAAGGAATAATAATTTGGTATAAAAGGCTTGAGATATATTTTGTTGCTAATGGTTCCAAAATCTCATCCAGTTTATGCTCAGCAGAAATGGTTCCTCATCTACTTGTTTTGTTAAATGGGGTTGCAAATGAGGAGCTCTAAATAAAAGAGTACTATATTTGGGAGGTCCTCTCTCTCTTCTTTCCATTTCCTCCTTTTTCTCTCTTCTGATGAATGCAAAATAACAAGGGTGATTGTGTCTATGGTGTACCCTAGTGCCTTGGTGGGGCCCTCTTTTAGGGTTTATTTACTTTTCATGTTTCATCATGAATATTTTTTTACTTTCTGTTTTTTTAAGTGGAAGACTATAGGGCTGACCCTAGAAGTCCCCCAGCTGTCTCAAGAATGCCAGAGCATGCCAAATAATCAAGAAATAAAGGGAGCCTCCCAAAAAATTGTTAAAAAAGAAGGGAAATCTCTCATCCCCAAAACAACCCAGATGTGCATTTAACCTCAGTGGACATGTCCACATGGACCACTGCTTCCTTTCTCAGCATGATACATGGAATTATATAAAATGAATAATAAAGATCATTAATTTAAGATGCTATAGAAATCATCTTTTATGTTTGTGATCCCTAATCCTATGCCATTGATTAATAGTAATTCTAATTATATGTAAATCAAAATTTCAATTGAATCATCTAATTATCTGTCTAGACTAAAATCTTTCCTGCACGGGAAAATCATTTAAGAAATTAAGAATATTTTGAGAAAAATGTTTCAAGACCACAGTGCTTAAGAATAAAAAATTAACAGATGTGAGGACATAAAAAGCTAATGAACAGCCATAGACCTCTCATTTAAGAGCTGCTCATGAAAAGATCATTAAGAGATGCCAGATTTTATGTATTGATGATATTAACATTTAGTATCCCTCTCATCTTATATCATATAGAGTTTCTTTTTAAGTTGATCCTAAGTCACTAGAATCAACAATTGGCATACAAGAAAATGGTGGAGATATAATCTTTATTGCATATGCATTCAATCAGACTCCATGAAGTTGCTAAGTAGCAAAAATAAGCATTACGTTTATCTAGATTAATTGAGCTAGATGGGGAATACCATGATTGCAGGTCCAACAAAAAACAGTAAATGTATTCAACTGCTTTGATCATATGACAGGCAACCAGAGTACCGAACCACTTGATATAAGTTCAGAGGCTAGGAAATCATGAAATTTTAAAACCCCAGTGCTCACAAGATTGGTCAAGGTCTTAATACAAAAGGATGGGATTGCAGAATTGGACCTTTAAAAAATTTAGTCATGGAGTACTTGTTCTAAAAGGGAACATATGTATATTCTCTGTAGAAAATGAGATGACAGAAAAACCAAATCATCTTTATCTCCCACTCTGTGTATGCATGCAAGCATGTCGGTCGGTGTGGGTGTGCACATGTGTGGGTGTGTGCACATATGTGTTTATTTATTTATAAATACATAAATATAAAGAATAAATGTCACACAATAAACAGAAGTAATACATGGAAATGCTTTTTTTCATACCCTTCAAAGACTAGTGAAAGAATTACATACTTATAGGCTAAAGGTGGTGACAAAAAGCTCCACATAAATATAAAGAATAAATGTTACACAATAAACAGAAGTAATATATGGAAATGCATATTTTCCTACCCTTCAAAGACTAGTGAAAGAATAACATACTTATAGGCTAAAGGTGGTGACAAAAAGCTCCACCTAACACTAGTAAAATAGGAGAAATCTTTCATCCACTGACTACTTTACTTACAACATAAGAATTTTAGTCTTTTAGTAGTAATCAACCTGTCTTAACAATCTAGCCTTAGAAATAAGCTACCAGACACTTCTTGAAATAGTTGCATTATAAATAAGACTGTTCATGCTATCTTAACAAAGTTGCATCAGATGTAGGCTCTGGACTATATCTTAACTACTGTGCCACCTGTCTTAACAATCTAGCCTTAGAAATAAGCTACCAGACACTTGTTGAAATAGTTGCATTATAAATAAGACTGTTGACCCTATCTTAACAAAGTTGCATCAGATGTAGGCTCTGGACTATATCCTAACTATTGTGCCTCAAGGATATGTGCCCAGGGTTTTTTAAACATACCCATCTGCAGGTGTTTTGAGGGCAGCAAGACAGAATGTTCTCTACCTGTCCTTGTTATTTTTACATTGTTTCTGGGACATTCCTTCAATTTGGGAACCACTCCCTGCGTTGCCCCTCTTCTGTAGAGGGCTTGAGGATGCAAGCTGTACCCAACATCCTTGTGACATGCCAGAGTCATCAGAAATTTGCCCCTCCCATAAAGATAAAGATTAAAAGAAAAAATAAAGATTACAGCCTAAACATTTATCATTTGGCATTCAAATATGATACTTGCCATGAAGATCCCTGTAGCCTCAAAAGCCTTAAGTTAGACTTGACAGCAGAAATGGAAGTAGGGGTTCCACCTCTTGACCCCATCTTATATCACTACAGGGAATGCACTGCAGGTGCCATCTCCAGATCTCACAAGGGCATTCCCCTACAATGTTGCTGTCATCTCCAAACCTCCACTCTGGTTTTAATAACCGTAAAACAAATTGTGCTGCAGCAGATAGAAAAGCACCCTTTTTCCCCAAGTAATCAAACTACACTTATACTTTTAGTTTGCCAAGTCAATCCCAATTCAGAGTAGCGCTGTTATGGTATAAAGTTACGAACACTTTTGATTTATCTTTAACATGTATGATTTCACAACTGACATTGAATTATCAATTATTGCTGAGTTCTCAACTGTCTTTAATTTTGTACATTTTTTGCCAATTATGGTTATTTTTGTATACTTGCAATAAAATTTATTACTATTAGCTGTTGCCTTGCCACCATTCCCAAAATCTACAAAAGATTTGCTCTCCCAAAAACCCCATTCCAGATAATAAGACAATCACCGTTCTTGACAAAAGTTGCATTCTTGGTAGCTTAATAATTAATAAACGGCATGAAGAAATAAATGGAGAAACATTACCAAAACACATTGATTAAAAATTTTCTTCACTTCTTCTGAAATAGTAGCAAATGATTGTGTATCACCCCTATCTTTCGCTGACTGCAATTCTCTCCCCAGTTTTTGAAAGTCCTCCCTGAAATGCAAGGTTAAATATCAGAAACACAAACAATCCAATATGGTATTAGTATTCTATTCCTTAAAACTTCATGATAAGTTATCTATTTTCACAGTTCCATGCAAATGATACACCAGATTTACAAAACAGGTAATAAAGTGAAGACCAACACAAAAGACCTCGTATCTATGAAATTTCCAGAACAATTTCCCTAATCGAAGAACAATAATAATAATAAGTGATATAACATTGTAAATCTTACTTATCACTGTCAAGAGATGTGTTTAGCCTCCGATAGCAACTATATTTCTCCTTGAACTCCTGAGTGTATTCACTATACCTGGGATACAAATGGTGTCATTCAGAAGCAAAAAATAAATTATTTCATGCTGATGGATTGACAGAACCAGGAAAGAGTATAACTCACTGTGAAATGTTCTTGATGGGACCTCTTAGGTCAGCTTTAGATTTTTCATATTTTCCATAGAAAGGTTGGTCTTCGTCAGATGAACTAGATTTCTTTCTCACTGGAACCTGGTTGTTGTCTATTTTAGTGTTTTCTTTACGTTTTTCATCAATTTTCGTAATGCCCTTGTCCTCATTACTCTCGAGTGATGTTGCCTCTTGCACTCTTCCTTTATATTCTGACTTCTGCAAGATGTTGGTAGGACTCTTTCTGTAAGTGGTAGTGGACTGAACTTCCACACCCTGACGTGGACTTGTCTTTGTTATCTCACCATTTGCAGCTTTCAATGGCATTCCTGTCATTTTCTCTGGTCTTGTCAAAGGATCCAAATCTGTATGCTCTGAAGGCGGGGATTTTCGAGATTTCTTATAAGGCCTTGCCAAATTGGGTACTCCAGTTCGTCCATCAAGTTTGCTGAAATCATCAATTGGCTCAGAAGTTGATGGTTTTTTTAATTCAGGAGCTTCTTTTCCAATGATGCGCCCCTTGGTAATGTTAGGACTTGCACTTCCCCTTTTACCTACATTCTTTACCTTAGTGTCGATAGGACCTCTACCACCTTGTATTTTACTAAGTCTAGCTTTCAATTCTTGAGGCTCTTCTTCAGACAAGGGTTCTCTGAACTCTCCCAACTCCAAATCTGAATACTCTCTTTTCAGGACACTCTCCCTACCAGAATGTAATTGATATTTGTCAAACTCAGTTTTCTTGGTGTCCTTTTGTGCATTGACCATTGATAATTGTCCTGATGGTCCCACATCTCTTGATTGCCACTCACTCTGATCTCCCGCTCTTTTACATTGTGACTCAGACATCCTCGAGTATTTCTCTGCATTTTCAGTTTCCTTTGAAATTTTAGAGGAATTGTTGATTTTATCTTTGGTCAGATCAAACTCCTCGGATACAGTCCTGAAAGTTGCTTCATGCTTGGACTTCTTTTCTTCCAAAATTGAGCTTTTGGCAGCAGAAACATCACTTTCACTAGCTATTCTTGATGCTCTGCTGTGCGGCTTAGGAATTTTAATATCCTGAGACCTTCCTGACCTGTGCATTACATCCAGAGCCTTCGATCTTGATTCAGGATCAGAGTACCTCTGATATGGCTGCTGCCCATCAGAATATTGGTCAAGTCTTTCATCATCTGAATCTTTTGTCAGAGAAATCTGAGCAGCTGCACTAGACTGGCCTCCAGACCTTCCAAGATGGGTTGCGTTTTCCATGGATCTCTCGGAAATGGTGTCTGTGAACCTCGATTTAGAAATTTCTTTTGAAAGCTGCCGTGCCTCAAAATCTTTTATACTAGGGCTAATTTGAGGCCTAGCTGGAGATTCGAAGCAGGATTGAGATGATGCCAAATCTCTATTTCTTTTTATATCTGGATCTGAGGGCTCCTCTTTCTTCTCTATTTGTGCTCTACTTTCCTGGTTATACCCATCTTTATCAGATCCATTTTGACCTTGATTCCTGCCATATCCTTGCTTAGCAACACTTTTATGCATCCTTTCAGTCTTTTGTAGACTTTCCTCAATTTGATTATCTTTTGATTCAATTTTCTTATCCTCTGGTGGGTGAAAGAACCCACCAGTGTTATCGGGGCTGTGGTTATTTCCTCGTTTACCATTCTTTGTAAAAATATTTGTTTTTTCTTCCGGTGTTTTGACTTCACCCTCACAATTGATCACATCAACATCTATGGCCATTTCAGTGTCATCATCACCATCAGATGTTAGATTCCCAGCATAATGCTTGGCAATACTGCTGATAGCTTCACCTTCACCTATATCATCACAAATCTCAACATCTTCTGAGTCCCTAGGAGAAATTGGGAGTTTATCATCATCCTTTTCTTTTACCATGCACTTCTGCTCATAGCTTTCACCAGAACCATCTCCATCAACTTGGGATGGGCTTGGTTTAGAATCTTTGAGCTTTTGCTGTATTTCTTCTTCATTGGTAGGTTTATCATCGTCACTCATAATGTCTACATGTTCATCAGACCCTTCATTGCTGCTAGAACTAGCCTCACTTTCGGTATCACTGCTGCTGCCACTATCACTTCCACTATCACTGCTTCCAGTGTCACTCTCACTGCCACTTCCACTATCACTCGAACTGCTGGAACCACTTCCATCACTATTAATTGTGTTCTTCTGATTGGCAGTTGGACCTGGAGATTCATGCAAATGCTCATGTATTTCATCAACAATATTCACGTATGAATCCTGTGCTGGAGAATTATGCATCTGCTGCTCGTCAGTTGGCTGTCCAACTTTTTCTGACATTGGTGACAAGTCCACGATTGGAGACTCTGTAGGCTGAGATTCAGGTGAGCTGCAAGGAAGATTTAAAATAGAATGAGAAGTCAAGATAACCAAGAGCCTATTACAAGCACTTGACTCCTAATGAAAAGCAAAACAAAGTATATTGAAGAGCCATCAAGTTCATCTTATGGAGGTATGGAGTTCTTTGGAAGGTTTAAGTTCTCTAAAATAAAGAGATCCTACATAGGAAGGTTCCCAAAAACTCACAATTGATGATACAAGATAAAATATTAAAAGCAAAGGTATCAAAGGAAAATTTACAATAGAATCTAAGAGATCAAAACAAAAGTTGAAAGTTTTTTGAGAAAATAAGGTAAGATTTATGCAAGCCACTGTGGAGAAGTCACCATGTACCAAAAATCTAATGGTAAAACACAACCAAGTGTAGCCTCACAAGCATAATGCGGGAATCAAAGATGTGGCTAAAACCTAAAATACAAAAATGGTTCTCTCACCTCCTGTTGCCAGGGGAAAGTCTCGTAGAGCTTTCTTTCTCCACCCCTGGCTTCAAAATATATCTACCTGGAGCCTGGTATGTGGCAATCTGAAACCAAAATAATGTCATAACTGTGAGCTTTTGCATTTAAAAATTCAATTGAGCATCTTACACCTCTCCTCATCATCAAGAAACAAAGATATCAAAAAGTATTGCATGGTACTCACAGTCTTAATCACTGGCTCAATCTTTTTTCCTGGGAATCCAATTGCTTTCTCAATGGCCTATTGATAGAAAATAATCACAAAACTATTGAGAAAGCAATCAAAACTAATATTTCTGGAAAGGAGATCTGTACCACATCCTCCAATATAAAATGATGCAAAATTGTGTTTCAAATCTTTGTTAAAAAAATTTTAAAATGAAGTTTTTCAAATAATTATTTATTTCATGTGCAATTCAATAGCCCCGAGTAGGCAGTTCATTGATGAAATCGAAAAAAAAAAAGGGAAAAAAGCAGTTAAAATGTTCTGTAATTAGATGTGAAGGTTATACTTTCTATGATTACCATCTATTATACCAAAAAGAGACAGACTTTTACTTACCTTTATTGTCGATCCTTTAGGATTTTCTGTAAGTTGTGTAATTAAAAGGTTGCGCAACTCTGATGCAGATTTCTGGTTCCCAGCTTCAGAGGTTGGTGTTGAAGCCATTTCCGGGGCCTTATCTTTTCGTTTGTCAACATCTCGCTTACTAGAATGCTGATGAGTAACAGCTCCATCAGTAATTGAGAGCCCCTTTGAAGAGTGCCCTCTAGCAGGTTTCTGCATTAATGTAGGTTGAGGTAAAGTAACTAGCTGCTCAGATGGAGATGGAACTGGTGAATTTGCAGATTTAATGTTTTCAGCAGCAGAAAGGATAGGTTGAGTAGCGGCTGGCTTAGCAACTGCATCAGAAGCCACTGCAGCTGCAGCTGCAAAGATGCATGAATAGAAAACAGTTTATAAGAAACAAATGGCAAAAATAAGCACAAAAAAATTGAGTATTTTGCACAAAATGTGAACAATAACTAATGAATACTTCAACCAGATATGGCAACAATTTTTAGTCATCTTTCCATCCACCATTTAGGATAAGATGTCAATCTTCATTTTTCTTTATAACTGCTGTAGCCATGTATAGTATAGATGTCACTAGGATTTATGCACAGAATGCCCATTTATAACCTACACAACAGTAAATTTAAATAAACTAAGCTCCTGACAACAAAACCCCCAATTATTTGTTAAGGTGACTAGCAGGTTGTTCTTATGTAGCTCAATGACATATGAACCAGTGTTCCATGTCAACAAGGCTTGCATAACAAGGCACATAATCCACAGGAGACCAGCAGCATCAGTTATATCAATATGCATGTAGGAAGCTGAACTTAGCCCCAAGGTCTCCAACTACTGAAGCCCGTGTATGTAAAGACCCAATAATTGCAGTCCCCTCATCCAAAACAGCGTATGAAACTCAAGGTAACTTCATCTGGTTTACAGAAAGCGTTTCAGGGGCAGCTTTCTGATACCGCCCCACCATATGGGTGGAGTCCTAACTTGATGTGCTACAAAGCAGACAAAGTTGCCTTGAATCTGTTGGTGTAATTAAGGCATTTACCTTGGTTGATTCTCACTTAGGTACTAATTACTCTTAAGCTTAGGGACAACATAGGAGCTCTTAGGAGCATTTCCACTTTATGTGGTAAGCATTTCCACTTTATGTGGTATTATTAGTTATCACATTCCACTTTACGTGTTGACTCCACCTTTAGTCCACTTATCACCCTATCACCCTCCAACTTTGTTGCATATGTTGTCAAATTTCATTACACATTGGAGGAGGATCCACCTCTAGCGGCCATGTGATTCCATCTTATGTGGGTGATAAGTTATCTCTTGATTATCATGTAATGAAACAACATGTCATTGTCTCATTCACTCCTTTGTACTCACCTTGACTATATAACCTATGAAATATTCATTCCAATTGATTGTATTGCATTCTTGGTGAGAATAAGTTATTCTTATCATATTATTTCTTTTTTGGTATTATGCTTTCCATTGCCTCTAAATCTTGGATGGCTCCTTCATGGCCAAATCTTACAAAATCCACCACCCAAGCATTCCTACAAAACACAACTTGAAGAAAATGAAGAAAACTGCAAAGAATGTTAACACTGACCATTTTTTTAAGGGTTCTTACATTAGCCACCAAGCACAAGTTCCTGAAAATGTCAATCAATAGGATCAATAATACATGGGGCTTGCTGAGAAGCTAGGTTCAACCAGGTTTCCAGAATGATCGAGTGCAATTCAGGGACAAACTATTTAGGCAAATTTTGGGGACAGTAGAGGAATACCATACAAAATTGAGAATTTTTTTTAAAATGTAGAAGAATTCAAAACGCAACAAAAGAGTTCATGTGAAAGTCAAACAAATTGATACTTGCTTCCATAATACATTGTCAATGTGCATATGATATAAAAATAGAAAGTAGTAATTCTGTGTACATCAAAATGCCAAAAAGCTACAAAGAAACTATATCATAAAGTTTGGATGAAGTTTGGCAAGGTCAAAAATTCGCCAAAATCCTGATTTCATGGACACATGTTGGGACTTAGGTCTTCATTAACCCTTATTTTACCTCTCCATCAGCACAAAGAGGCAAACTTACCAGCTTTTCATGCATATTGTTTGAGATTGAGTGTTGCATTGCCACACCACAACGGGTTGAATGTGTGCTCATATAACAAGATTCCCGTTTACAAATTGTTTGCTTCATTATTCCAAGCATGTTGCCAAACGTCTCAACCCAACACTAGTAGCATTTGTATCAGCATATCTAATGACATTCACACTAGCTGAAATAAAGAAGAAAATGTATGTGCAAACAAGTATTTGAAAAAAGACAATTTGAAAAAAAAATTAATAAAATGAAAAAGAGCAAGCTATTAAAAATAACAAATAATTTCCCCTAGAAGTTTTAAGTTTAGTTTTTATTTACATTTAATCTTAATTCTTATATCCTAATTTGAATTGGCAAGAAAATGCATTGATTTTCCACAAATATAAAATATGGATAGGAACACATCCATTTGTATTTAATGTCACATGTTATTTATATTTCTTGTTGCTAAGCTTGATCTTCTATACTTTATTATAAGGAAAGAGGAGGTTTGAATATAATCCAAGGCACTTAGAGATCCAAGTCGCTTAGAGACCACTTGATAGATTCCCTCAAAGTTTACAGATCCAAGCCCTTATCCTATCTTGGGACTATACACGTAAGGTGCTCAGGGTCATTGATCCCTACCCTATCTTGGGAACTATCCTTTTACAATTTAGAACGCAATTCATTGAGTTGCTTCAGCCTTGCTTCTTTATCACTGTAGTAATAACAAAGATCTTAGTGTTTCTTATTTACTTTGTATGCGCATATATTTATGTATCAGTATGTATATATGTTCATACATCATATAACTATATATAATTTATAAATCTAATCTTATATATACAGGAGAATATACTAGCTTTTGTCCTTGATAGAATATATATACACAACATTCCGAGAGTAAATCTAACTAAATTACTGTAATGTTCCCTATCAGGAACTTTCAAAAATCTAATTGAAATTATTTAATTGAGCTTTTTGCAGATCCAATTTAATATTTTTATTTCCTGTTGTATCCATTTTTAGGTGATTGATATTCTTAATATACCTTGATATGTGATATGATGTGTCTTTTCATTATACCATTGGTTAATATTAATTTATTATTATATTGTTATTTATTATTAATAATTTTATTAATATTAATACAATTCACTTTATGTTGTGATTATTAATGTTTTATAATATTAAATTCTCATATTTTAATATTTTATGCAATACTATGATATGGTTAATATTATTATTATATTATTTATTTGTTATTAACTATGTTTTAATTTTATTTTGACAGGGATATCACAATTACTTCCAACCTTATATCTGTCACGCTGTGCTTAAACACAGTAACTCGTTTATTTCCTAATATAGTCTCTTCCTTCTGAAGAGTATCCAAAAAATATTTATTTCCTATTCGATGCCCTTTTAGAATGAGACTAAGTATCCTTTTCTATCTTGCATTGGAAGTAAAAGGTTGTGTTCTTAAGAGAGACATCTGGCATCTATTCATAATTAATTCTTTTCTTTTTATAACCACAGCTTGTTCATGACTTCTCAATCGCACCCTTTGCTTAATAGTAATACTAACCAATTGATTCAATTATTCTTAATTGATGCCTTTTGTATTTATATTTAGTAACCGCTACTTTCTACTTTTTAATATAATATAATCAATTCTCATTTTATATTCAACAATCTCTTATTAATGATGATGTTACATCCTATTTATCATCTTTAAACCGACTACTCTTAGACTCTTCTTAATGATATCCATTAGATTATCCTTTGTCTAAATCAATATTTGAAGTGGATGACTATTATTGAACATTGTCAACACTGTAATTGCTTAATATATATTTTTTAATATTTGTTAATTATTTATCTATTATTTATTTATTTTATATTTCAATTCTATTGTGATTAAATTTAATTACTAGAAAAGGATATTATATAACAAGTTTTTACTTCACATTGGGCCACCAATCATCTTGAAGAATTTCTTTGTTTGATATGTTTTCCTTCTCTAGTGTAAACCATCTCACTCGAAATTGACCATCAAGAATTGTAGAGCCTCCTACATCATAAGCATCCTCTTTAACAAAATAGAATAGCTAGCATTACTTGTCTACACAAGTTTGAGAAAGTCCTTTGAAAATGTCCTTAAGAGAGTGAGGCATGATGGCTACAAAGAAAAATTGACCATCAAGAATTGTAGAGCCTCCTACACCATAAGCATCCTCTTTAACAAAATAGAATAGCTAGCATTACTTGTCTACACAAGTTTGAGAAAGTCCTTTGAAAATGTCCTTAAGAGAGTAAGACATGATGGCTACAAATGAACGTGTCAATATATTTAGCTTCTATAATCATCTACTACACACCAAATTTGTCTTTTGTTTTTCAATGTGTTGCCCAATGCATGAACACAGGGGGTCCAAAAGATGTACTTACAAGAACCCTCAACCACCATTCCAACTAATTTGCAAACACATGCCAAATCAAAGACCACTTGCATAACATTAGAGGCCCAGACATCCTCTATCTCATCTCTTGAGATATTAAATTGGAATTACTATTTGCTTTCTACATGACATTCTGATGGATGCGCCTTCCAACTTTCATACCTATATTGTGTGATTATGTTGGACCAATGTGAGGCTTGTACCTTTGGGGTGATCTAATTTATGCCATTGCATCGGCAAGTTGTATATGCTTTATATTTTGTTGTGTGAGCCGTGGTGCTTTGGTTGGTTGTGTACCTTAATTAATATGCCTTACTTTGGTTTTATATTTGTACTGCTGCTCCTATGGATTGGTTGAGTTGATCTTGTGATGTGGTGACTATTCCACTCTTATGCTTTTATGTTGACTGTGTCGGCTGCACCCAGCTCAATTATTCATGTTCATTCCAAGATTGTTGATGCGGTGGACCTTAGTGTCTGCCTTGTTTGGCTTTGATGGGATTTGATGGTTTCATTGAGGTATGTGTCAGTGGTTACCTAGACCTTGATAGTATCAAAATGTTATCCTATGAGCACCTATGTGATTTGACTTGGTGTTTACACTATGCAATGCATTTGATTACTACACTTTATTCTAGTTCCTATAGTAGTGTTGATTTATCTATTAGATTATGTTGTTATTAGTATGTTGACAAGATCTGCATTATGAAGCCTTGTGATGTTATTTGATTTACTTTGCATTCATGACTACGGATGTTATATTACAATTACTTTATGAGACTTTATGCAGTTTTGTGCCATATATGTTGTTGGGTATTTCAGTTGCTTACTTTCATTGATATGTGCTTGAGATAATTGAAAGTGCTTACTTAAATGTTTTTAAGTCAATTGCAATGCTGATGTGATTATGTGAGGTGCATTGCCTCACCATGCCACTGATATGTATTTTGCTCGTGCTATTGGTACAAACTGAGACAGAGTAGTAGTCGCTTGTGAGACCTACATGATGCCATGTTCTCCTTCACCATTTGATGTCATGTGTATTCATGTGCTTCAGTTATTTATATTGTGAGCCACTACACTTGATGTTTGCATGTTTTAGTGAACAGGTACCAAGCACATTCACCCTGAGTTGCAAGAATTGTCGCTTGTGAGATCTACATGATGACCTGTTCTCCTTCACCATTTGATGTCATGTGTATTCATTTGCTTCAGCTATTTATATTGTGAGCAACTACACTTGATGTTTGGATGTTTTAGTGAACAGGTACCAAGCACATTCACCCTAAGTTGCAAGGATTGAGTGTGTGCCTATATATCCCTAGCAATAGACACACAAGGTAGCAAAATTAGAGGCCCAGACACCCTCTACGTCATCTCTCAAGATCTTAAATTGACTTACTACACTGTTGCATGTAGTGCCTCCCCCATTTTCTTTCTACATGACATTTTGATTGATGCACCTTTGACTTTCATGCTTGTATTTTGTGATTATGTTGGACCAATGTAAGGCTTGTACCTTCGGGGTGATCTGATTTACGCCATTGCATCCACAAGTTGTATATGCTTTATATTTTGTTGTGTGAACCATGGTGCTTTGGTTGGTAGTGTACCTTAATTCAGATGCCTCACTTTGGTTTTATATTTGTACTGCTGCCCCTATGGATTGGTTGAGTTGATCTTGTGATGTGGTGACTATTCCACTCTTATGCTTTTATGTTGACTGTGTCAGCTGCACCCAGTTCCATTATTTGTGTTCATTCCAAAATTGTTGATGCGGGGGAGATTTGTGTCTGCTTGTTTGGCTTTGATGGGATTATGGCTTTGTTCAGGTATTTGCCAGTGGTTACCTAGACCTTCATTGTATCACTATGTTATTTTGTGAGTACCTATGTGATTTGAACTGGTGTTTACACTGTGATGCATTTGATTACTGCACTTTAGTTCTTGTAGTAGTGTTGATTTATCTATTAGATTATGTTGTTATTAGTATCATGACAAGATCTGCATTATGATGCCTTGTGATGTTATTTGGTTTACTTTGCATTTAGGACTATGGATGTTATATTAGGATGACTTTATGGCATTTTATGCAGTTTTGTGTCATATATGTTGTTGGGTATTTCAGTTGCTTACTTTCATTGATATATGACTCAAGATAATTGAAAATGGTTATTAAATGCTTTTAGTTCAATTGCAATGTTGATGTGATTATATGAGGTGTATTGCCTCACCGCACCACTGATATGCATTTTGCATCTTCTATTGGTACAAAGTGAGACAGAGTCGTAGTCACTTGTGAGATCTACATGATACCCCATTCTCCTTCACCATTCGATGTCATCTATATTCATGTGCTTCAGCTATTTATATTGTGAGTAACTACACTTGATGTGTACATGTTTTAGAGAACAGGTAGCAAGCACATTCACCCTGAATTGCAAGGATTTAGTGTGTGCCTATATATCCCTAGCAACGGACACAAGAGGTAGCAACTTATAGCGCCCCCGCCCCGCCTCCCCTCATATTTAAGCCAATATCATCCTTGTATGGACGGTGTATCCATATTATATTATTATCCCTTCCGCACATGTTAGTAAATCCGGATTCATATTACATTTGTGATTAGACTCGTAAGGAAATCTGTGCATTTAGTGTTCCCATGGTTGCCGTGAAAGAGGATTTATTTAATCCTGAGATTTGGGGAGTTAGTTTAATAAATTTATTTAATTACCGACTCCTTGGTCGAAGTTGAATTCCATTTAATTGGACTTATTTTGGGTGACTTGGGAAAGGTCTTTAGTCAACTTAGTTTATTTGACATCAATCTATTGAATGAGAGGCACCAACCTTCAATATACAATGGCCTAATAGTATTTTTCAATCTGCTCTAGTTTCCTTCAGGGACTGCTCACAACTTCAACAAAAATGCCTTAAAATCTTCTGTCAAATCTGCAAAATGCTCCCACTCAGATCTGCAAAAAGGTTTTCAATAAACTCTCTCAAATCTGAAATTTATCTTCATGAAAATATGCACTACATCTGCTACAAAATATGTCCGGTTTCTGCTCATAGACCTTTTCTTTTCTTCTGTTTAAAAGCTATTTCAGATGTCTGACTTTAAGTTATAGGTCTACTCCTTTTTCTTCTCTAAATCTACTCCTGAAGCAGGAAAGGTATGCAATAAATTAATAATTAGATGTCCCTCAGCAGCAGAAATTAACATTAATTTTATTCCCCCAGAAAAACAGGCCCTGCAATTCAGGATATCAGCCTTACATGATCTAAAACCTTTTACAATCATCTTCCACAATATCCAACATGCAATGAAAACTAAAGCATAGCAGTAAAGTAAATAAAGCATCCACACATGAAACAAGAGAATGCCAATTTTTTCACATGGAAACCCTTGGTTAGAAGGGGAAAACATGGTCGGAATTAGTACACATAAATCTCACTATTCTAGTAATAAGTTTTCCTTGTCAGAAGAATCACATCACCTTGTCAGGGGCATACCCGATAAAGAGTATCTATAGCTCAGTTAAAAGCTATTACAAAGACTTGTTAGGATCTACATGGTTAAGGTATTTAAAACTCCTTCTAAGAGTCACCTTGCTAGAGAATTTGTTCTTCAAACCTGTTAAATTCTTGCTCACCCTGTTAGGAGTGACCCGATTAAGGGATTTAGCTTGCCAATCTATTAGAATCAACAAGTGAAAGAGATCTGATA
Source organism: Cupressus sempervirens (assembly GCA_028749045.1). NCBI lineage: Eukaryota > Viridiplantae > Streptophyta > Pinopsida > Cupressales > Cupressaceae > Cupressus > Cupressus sempervirens. The sequence continues at coordinate 485,478,901 of CM053785.1, forward strand.
ATAGAACTCACTGCTTGACAGATCCAATGCACTTCTACTCAATTGCTTTTCTCTGAATTGCTCTTAGAACAACTCTGCACTTCTGCACTTACTCGACAAATCATAATCTTGCATCACAACCTCTCATAACTGTTGGAAACAATTTTTCAATTGTATATTGTCATTGATGTTACACAAATGTCAATATTAACCGAGCAATAAAGGAATGGTAGGATTAACCTTCCATATCTCAGTATTGACCGAGCAGCTGGGTAATGAAGACATTTCAGTATTAACCAAGCAATTGGTTAATGAAGGATATCCTGCTTGCAGCATTAACCAAGTTGTCGAGCGTCAAAGGACTTTCAGTATTAACCAAGTGTTCAATCTCAGTATTGACCGAGTGACAGCAGAATGCAATTGTCTAATAATTAGTTATTTGAGAACGACTATTTGGATGTTTATTGATTATCTAGAAGGGTATTCAAGCTGACTTGTTCTAGCTTATGTTATATAAGAAAGGTCAAGTTGTGAGGATCAAAAGTAAGTTATAAGAAGTGGAATAAGATGGATATGTGAGCAAAGGCAGAGTAGGAAAGTGTGAAAGACAAGTTGTAAAGAACATTTGATCAGTAATGATCTAGATGTCAAGCCATAACAAAGATCTGAATCTACAAAGGAAGTTGCTTTATGAATCAGGTCAAATTGTTGTTACCTTCTAACCATTGTAGCAGTAAAGAAATCTCTTAATAGAGTTGACTTAACAATCATATTGTAAATCCTCTAACAAGGTGACATTTCAGGATTGAAGTGTTTGAAGACCTCTAACCAGGCCACTCCTAATAGGATGATCTAAATCCTCTAACAAGGTCATACTTAACAGCATGTATTATAACTTTTAATAGGTTTGGCTCCGAACAAGGCTCACTTCAGAAGAGTGAAAAATATTGTGACTAGTCACAAGGTGGTTTTTTCTAAAATTGGGTTTCCACATTAAATCTTGGTGTCGTTTGTGTTCATGTTATTTTCTAATGCTTTATGTTTCTGCAACTAAGTTACTAAAGGCTAAAACAGATTAATAATCATAAGATTGTTTTGTTAACCAAGTGACTAATATTCTAGTGTTAACTGAGTTGGACAGTATTGCATGATCAGTGAAAGTTTGAATTGACATCTAGGGACAAGGAATTTATTTTTGTTGTAATTGATTCATCCCTCCCCTCTTAATTACACTCTACATTTCCAACAATTGGTATTAGAGCATTTGATGCTTGCAAGAAAGGTTTCAAGGACCTAAGCCACAGATGTCATACAGAAAGGAGATTCCTAAGCTTAACAAAGACAACTTTTCAGCATGGTAGGAGTTGATGAAACTGCACCTATCAAGCATTAGTGATATTGCTCTGTTTTACTTGGAAAACAAATATGTACCACCACCTAAATCTATTACTGTGGAATGGATGAAAGAGGCAAAGGATCACAATATAATGATGATTGATATAGCTTCTTCTCTCAACTATTCTGAATTTGATGAGGTTAAAGAGTGTCCTACTGCATTTGAAATGTGGGAAAAACTGCAAGAGTCTATGATGGTGATAAAAATGTGCAAAGAGCCTAGGTTGAAAGTTTAAGAGGCAAGTTTGATCGAATTAAAATCAAAGAAGGTGAAACATTGACCAATATAGTGAAAGAATCAAAGAGACTGAGTGCAATCAAAGCTGCAGGAGGAGACAAAAATGATGAGATAGTAGTCAATAAGGTACTAAGAACTCTTCTTCCTATTTATGCAATTAGAATTTCAGCAATTCAAGAGATGAGATGCAATGCTAAAAATAAAATAACCTTGGATGCACTTGTGGGAAGATTAATTGCTTTTGAGTTGAATAACTTTGACAACTATGCTCCTACTTCTAGCAACCTCGAATTTGCATTCAAAGCCAAACTAACCCTTGGCAGAAAAGGAGGAAACTCAAAAGGCAAACAGGTTGATAGTGATGAAGAAGATTATTCAAATGAAGACCTTGAGGTCATTGAAGCCCTACTAGCAAAAATAGTATCAAAAGGCAAAATTCCATTGATTTGTTTCTCATGTGAAGAGGTTGGTCATATTGTTGGAAGATGTCCAAACAAAGAAGATAAAGATGAGAAAAGAAATAACAGGTTCAAAGGCAAGAAAGACTTCAAGAGCTACAAGGACTTCAAAGACAAAAGCAAGAAATCTTGTTACATTGCTAAAGATTCTAATAGTGATGATAATGAAGAAGTAGTTTACACTGCTATTAAGGATGAATCTGATGAGGAAAGTGAAAAGATGACACTTATCTCTCATGTTAGCAAAAATGATATATGGATCATCGATAGTAGATGTTCTCATCACATAACTAGTGACAAAACTAAGTTTGAACATTTAAAACATTATAATGGTGGAAGTGTTAGATTTGGAAACAATGAACCATGTTATGTAAAATGAAAAGGAATCATAGGATTAACTAAAGGAATAAAATGTGAAAATGCCCATTGGGTTGAAGGATTAAGACATAATCTACTTAGTGTAGTACAGCTAAACAATATAGGATACAAGGTAGAATTCATGAATGGCAAAGCCAAACTATTGGATGGAAAAGGAAACCTGGTTGGGACTGTAAATCAGACAAAAGGTAACTTGTTTTACCTAGATCTCACTGAAAGTACATGTATGTTAGCTCAAATAGAAGAAAGTTGGCTATGGCATAAGAGGATGTGTCATGTTCACTTTGATAACCTGGTTACCATAAGTAAGAACAAAAGAATAAGAGGCATACCTTATTTAAAGAAATCCGAGATGGGCATGTGTAAACAATGTCAAATTGGAAAGATGAGTAAAATAAGTTTTAGAAGTAAGTCCTACAATTCTGAAGTAGTTTTGGAACTAGTTCATACAGATCTGTGTGGGCCAATAGGTATAAAAAGCTACTGTAGAAACATATATTTCATTCTATCTGTTGATGATTATTCTAGAATGATCATTGTAATGTTTTTGAAATAGAAATCTGATGCTTTTCAAAAGTTTAAATGGTATTTGGCTAGAGTTGAGAAAGAAGCAGGGGAAAATTTGAAATGCCTGAGATCAAATAGAGGAGGTGAATTCATCTCAAATGAATTAAATGAAGTCTACAATGAAAGAGGAATCAAAAGACAGGAAAAAACATCTAGAACTCCAGAGCAAAATGGAATAGAAAAAAGAAGAAATAGATCCATCATGGAGTTTGCAAGGACACTAAACACTAAGAAAAATATTGCACCAAAATCCTGGAGAGAAGCAATCAGTACAACTGTTCATACACTGAACCAAGTTCAATTGAAGAAATGTACAAACAAAACACCTTATGAATTATGGTATGGGTACAAGCCTAATGTTTGTTACCTCAAAGTATTTGGAAGCAAAAGTTATATCTTGAAAGATGTATGGGAAGGAGAACTTCATGCAAAAAGTGATGAAGGTATATTCCTAGGCTACTCCAATAAAAGTAAAGCATACAAATGTTTGAATCTTGCTACTCAAAAAGTCATAGAAAGTGCACATGCGATGATTGATGAGTTTGCAGAAAGAACTGATGAATAGAGCAGCAAGGAGCCTGAAGACTACAAAAAGTTTGTTTACTATGAGGAACTTGAGACTCTACCACAAATAGTTGAAATCAATTAGTAGAAAATTGAACCTAGCAAGTCAATGGTAGTTCAACTTGAGTCAAAAGGCGCCTAAGTCACAAACAGTTCAACCCGAGTTGCAGTCACAAGCAGTGCAACCCGAGTCACAAGCAGTAGAACCTAAGTTATAGCCAAATCAGCCCGAGCAAAGGGCAGAATATCTTGGAGAACCAAGTGAACCAAGTTCAGAATCAAGAAAGAAAGATCCAAGACTTGCAAAATATGTCAAAAGACATCATGCACCTAAACAAATAATTGGAGGAGAGATAGAAGGCATATTGACAAAAAACAAATTAAAAGGTACATGTTTGTTTAGTGAATTTGAACCTAGCTCTGTAAAAGATTCATTAGAAAATGAAAGTTGGATAGAGGCAATGAATGAAGAAATTGAGCAGATAGAAAAGAATGAAACTTGGTCTCTTGTATCTAGACCTAAGGATAAGAATGTGATTGGTACAAAATGGATATTCAGAAATAAGTTGAATGAGAAAAGAGAAGTAACAAGAAACAAGGCAAAGCTTATGCTCAAGAAGAAGGTATTAATTATGGGGAAACATTTGCCCCTGTTGCAAGACTTGAAAGAGTCAAAATACTTCTAGCATATGGTGCACAAAAGGGATTCAAAGTATATCAGGTGGATGTAAAATCAGCTTTCTTAAATGGGATCTTGAAAGAAAAAGTCTATAATGAACAGCTTGAAGGTTTCATTGATCCAAGCAAAAGAAACATGGTATGTAAACTTTACAAAGCTTTATATGGATTGAAGCAAGCTCCTAGAGCATGGTATGAAAGACTACATGGATATCTAGTAAGAATTGGTTTTGAAAAGACAAATGATAATAGTAATTTGTATATCAAGAAAGGACCACATGACAAGATATTGCTTGCAAAAATATTTGTAGATGATATCATATTTGGAGGACATGAGATCTTATGCAAATCATTTGTTGAAGAAATGAGGAAAGAATTTGAAATGTCTATGCTTGGAGAGATTAAATTCTTTGTGGGTCTATAAGTTCATCAAATGAAGGATGGCATATTCATCTCTCAATCAAAGTACATCAGGGAAACATTGGAAGTATTTGTAATGAAAGATTCCAAACCAGTTGGAACACCTATGTCTACTAGGTATAAACTTTCAAAAAATGATGATTCAAAAGAGGTAAATCAGAATACTTATAGATCAATGATTGGGAAACTTTAGTATGTGGTACACACCAGACCTGATATTGCATTAGCAGTTGGCATAGTTGCAAGGTTTTCTGCTAATCCAAAAGAAAATCACATGATGATAGTAAAAAAATTCTGTGGTATCTAAAAGCAACTGAAGAACATGGTCTATGGTATAGAAAAGGAGGAAATCTTGAGTTAAGAGCCTTTACTAATGCGGATTGGGTAGGAAGGATTGATGATAGAAAAAGCACTAAAGAGATTAGTATCTTAGACAAGCAAGAAGCAAAATTGTATTTCTTAATCCACAGTAGAGGTAGAGTATGTTGCTGCAACAGTCAATTGCTCTAACACAATATGGATCAAAGAACTATTGTCAGGTATGAAGGAGAAAATCAAAGAACTGGTAGTTATCTACTGTGATAAAACAAGTGCAATCAATATATCCAAAAATCATGTGATGCACACAAAGACAAAACACATTGCAATCAAGTATCATTTCTTAAGGGAATTGCTTCAAGACAAAGAGGTGAGATTGGAATATGTGTACACCAAGGAGCAGATAACAGATATATTTACTAAGGCTTTACCTAAGGATGCATTTATGTATCTAAGAGGTAAACTAGGCGTTATTCCCCTATCTAATGCTCACTAAAGCAAAAAATAGTGATGCATCAACCAAGTTCCATTGAAGATCTATCAAGTTGATGCAAGTTGTCACACTTCAGGTATAAAATGCAAAACATATTGGATATGAATCAATACAAAAGGTACATAGAAACTTCAAAAGTTTATATCCTTTGGCATTTTATGTCAAAGAGGGAGAGTTTTGTAGTGTCAACAAGGGAGAGCTACAAGGGAGAGTTGAAAGGAAGAGTGAGGGAGAATTTTGTATCTCAAAAAGAAGATAATCAGATGATGGAATTCAAAGCAAAGAAGGAGAAAATGACAGTAGTCTAGAGCAAAGTATTGACAGAAGTAAGAGGGAGAATTCAGTGGAAGCAATTGAGACAAATCCAAGCAGAATATCAGAGGGAGTTGGTATTGATGAGAACTAGAATAAAACTAAGAATATTATTCAATTGTTCATACTTTTATTAGTTTATGTTAACATGTTGTGTTACCATCAATGTCAAAGAGGGAGTTTGTTGGAAACAATTCTTCAATTGTATATTGTCATTGATGTTACACAAATGTTAGTATTAACCAAGCAATGAAGGGCTGGCAGTATTAACCTTGCATATCTCAATATTGACCAAGCAATCGGGTAATGAAGACATTTCAATATTAACCGAGCAGTTGGTTAATGAAGGATATATTGCTTGCAGTATTAACCAAGTTGTCAGGCATCAAAGGACTTTCAGTATTAACCGAGCGTTCAATCTAAGTATTGACCGAGTGACAATAGAATGCAATTATCTAATAATTAATTATTTGAGGTCGACAATTTGGATGTTTATTGATTATTTGGAACAATATTCAAGTCGACTTGTCCTATCTTAGGATATATAAGAAAGGTCAAGTTGTGAGGATCAAGAGTAAGTTATAAGAAGTGAAATAAGATGGATATGTGAGCGAAGGCAAAGGAAAGTGTGAAAAACAAGCTGCAAAGAACATTTGATCAGTAAGTATCCAGAGGTCAAGTAAGAACAAAGATTTGAATCTGCAAAGGAAGTTCTTTTATAAATCAGGTCAAATTGTTGTAACCTTCTAACCATTGTAGCAATAAAGAAATCTCTTAACAGAGTTGACCTAACAGTCATATTGTAAATCCTCTAACAAAGTGACATTTCAAGATTGTGAAGTGTTTGAAGACCTCTAACCAAGCCACTCCTAACAGAGTGATCTAAATCCTCTAACAAGGTCATACTTAAAAGTATGTATTGTAACCTTTGACATGGTTGGCTCCTAATAGGGCTCACTTCAGAAGAGTGAAAAATATCGTGACTAGTTGCAAGGTGGTTTTTCTCAAATTGGGTTTCTATGTTAAATCTTGGTGTGGTCTGTGTTCATGTTATTTTCTTATGCTTTATGTTTTTGCAACTAAGTCACTAAAGCCTACAGCGGATTAATAATCATAAGATTGCTTTGTTAACCAAGTGACAGTAATATTCTAGTTAACCAAGTGACAGTAATATTCTAGTGTTAACCGAGTTGGACAATATTGCATGATCAATGAAAGTTAGAATTGACATCTAGGGGCAGGGAATTATTTTTGTTGGAATTGATTCACCCCTCCCCTCTTAGTTACACTCTACATTTCCAATAATAACATACCATAATTCAATTGACAACATGCTTTTTATACTTATTTCAAGCCAGTGAAAAAACCCTAAACATGTTACCATGAGTGAGCTCCACAAGCAATTCAAATTTCATGAGCGAATCCTAATCCATTGATTTATGTGCTTTGATGTCATCCCAAAATATTTTACCAATCAAACAAATCAACTTTTCACTTTGATTATACCAGATTACCAAATCTAAACAACTTGCCCTATAGGTTGCATTGTTCTAACTGTTGTCTCCAGTTCAACTCATTAACTGTCTAAACTGTACTCTTTCAATTCTAGATTTACAAAAATGTGCCTCTGATGATGCTTCCATATCAACCGCAAACTCTGAAACATCAAACTCCTCATCACACGTCACAAATACTATGACTGGCTATCATGTCACCAGTATACTGAACAATCAACAATTCTAATTGTTTGATCCATTCTTCCACTAATTCAGCTGATCCATCAACTCCAGAATAGTTACTAGCAATGACAATACCACTATGATAATTCATGCTCTTTGATGCCAACAATCTCTCCAAACTTCATCATTATGCCAACAATCTCCCCCTCTGGCATTGATGGCAACACTTACTGAAAATTGTTGTGTCTAACCTAGCTAATAAGAATCTCTGATAACTGGTAAAAAACAAGATTAAATACCCTTCAATTGATGCCAACACATTCTACATGACTCCCCGTTAGATGTTCATTGACCTCTAACTACTTATATCCACAATTTTTCGCTATCCTCTAACTACTCACCACCACCCCTTTGACAACAATGACAAAGTTATGCAAAAAGATATACAAAATGCCAAAAATTATTACTGTTTTATATTTAAATTCTGCTGAAAACATCTGCGAAATTAGTCTTTAAGACCTGAAGCGCATTCTCCCAATTCTTCAATAGATTTTCCATTATAACTATTTGACCTCTTAACAAATAAGCTAGCTCTTCTAATGCATCAACTATACACATACCCGGTAATGCTAATACTACCTTTGCTTCATTTGTACCTTATTGCAGGAAGTCTATCTTAGGAATCAAGTTGTATTGCAGCTCTAACAATATTGCAATCTTTTACTCCTGCATGTTATTGAATGTTTTGAGCTTATGATTTACTATTCTTACCGACACACCAAAATTTGTAGCTGAATGACTTATCGGATCAAAACTGGCTATTAGCTTCTTCAATTCCTCTTGGGTTTCAGTTTTTCTCTTCTCAAGATCTTGAACAAACTTTGAGAAATCAAATACAGTGGCAAGTAACTTACCACCTCCCAGCAATGCCTCCTTCACTTGGTTGACACTAACTGTCAATATGACTCTGTTTAGTGCCATAGACCGAACCAATTTCTTTGACCTCTTCTGCTCATGGTTCTTTTTGACTTTTTACATGGCTGCATCTTCTAAGCTTTGCATTTGTTCACCTGTAGCAGTCACCAATTTATCCAATTGTTCAATTGGAGTGGCACATGCATCACAATCTACTTCTGGCATCAAGTCTGACAATACATCTCTAGCTGATTGAATCACTTGTGTGTCCTTTTGTACCTTCATCATCTACGTCTTTTCCTTTGATTGCATCGTTGTGGCAATTTCTATGAGTTCATTGGGGCTCAAAGTATTGACTTCAATAGGCACTTCAATGGCCAGTATGTCATCTTCATCCTCTTCATCAACACTTTTCTTAAGAGAGGTTAAGATTTGCACAGCTACTACTTGTTTTTGCTTCTCTATTCTCCTTCCAACTGTGCATCCTCAATATGTCCTTGCTCAACCTTATGTTCATCACCTCCGGTAATATCTACTATCGATACCCGTTGTTGCTCACTGCTAGATACATTCCATGTGGCATCATCAACCATTACATTGAGGATAGGAATATCATCAATAGTAACCTATACACTTCCAATCTTCCATCCCTCATTTGTATGAGTGATCTTAAGCTCCTCTAGTTCTGGTTCATCTTCAACTACATGCACTTCTTTCTTTGGCTCCTTCAGTCCCAAAAACTTCTTCAATATAACTATTGTCTCAGCTTGGACAGATTGAGACTTGCTCCTTAGCAACCTAGTCAATCTCTTCTTGGTTTTTAAAGCTGGTCTAGTTTTATCAAGAATTCCCTTGATTTCCTCTTTTAACAATACCAGTTGCAATTGGACTAAAACATATTCAATAAGCTCTTAATCTTGCTTTAGTGAAATTTTCCATCTAGCTTCAAGCTTATCATACAAGGATGTAGAAATTTGTCCTTGCAACTCAATCAGAGCTTTACTCATACTAAACACTACAGCATCCTCTATTTTTTTTTGTTCCTCGTCATTTAATTTATCATATTAGTTCTTTACTTCTACAAAAATACCCCATTTTCTGACTTTATTTACAATCTTATCAATAGAAACAAACTTACTCATATCTGGTTGAATAATCTTCAGGGTAAGAGCACCGATTATCTTAGACTATATTCAACTGGCCTTCATCTGCTTTTGGCCTTCTTTTGATTTTCTTCCTTACTCTCTACTTATCAACATCCTTTTCTCTTTGTGCTTTCTCCTTCTTCCTCTTATCAGCTTCCTTTACTTGTTTAGATACATTCTTGCCCTTAGAAGGCTCAAGCCTATAAGCCATAGCAGCGTTATCCTTCTTCTTCCCTGGCAATTCCGTTGGAGGAGTGCATTTTTCGTTTTTCATTCTTGTGCTTCTTGTTAGTCTATCAGTTGGAGCTTTACCGGTTGTTGACTATACGACTTCAACCTCTTCATCATCATCTCCTGCAGTAGCAGATGTGTCAGCCTATTGTGCTTGATACTTAGCTCTTGCCTTAACAATTTGTTCCATTGTAAATTCATTCTTCAAAGAAAATCACTCCACTTCCTGGTTTTCTTTTCAATGACCAGTTGGTTTAATTCACTAAAAACTTCCCTATCTTTCTCACCAAATGTTCCAAACCTTGGAACACTTTGATCTCTTGATTTGGACAGCAAATCCTCTGCATAGACAGTCAACAAGTTTTCTTCTGCCTCATAGCCCATAGGCATAACCCGTTATGTTCTTGGCTCTACTGCTTCCATGAGGCAAGTATTTGTATCAACCATGAAGCATATTGTATCCTTGTATTTCTCAACTATAGCAGATCAAATCCACTCTCTCGGGTGTGTCTCCTTCTAAAAACTCTTTAAGTAGCCCCATACTTCACTTGTAAAGTTATTCCCAAGCATTCTAATGCAATTCTTGATCTGTACTATTGCCAGTGTGTCCATTTGCCATGTGATAATTCCAACACCAGGAAAGAAATTCCAAAACTAATTGAAAAGCCCATGAGTACCTAAATGTACTTGAAGAGTTGTTTTTGGGATTCATTTCTCATTCACACACTCGAAGAGGCAGTCTTGGAGCCACATAAGTGATCGACTAAGCGATTAAGAGCAATCTAAGCAACCAATAGGAAATATTTGCAATGATTCTGTGAAGATCAAAGTCATGTTCAAGTTTTCTCAATGGGAACCCTATTTCCAAAATTTCCAAGGTACTTGAAGGGTTGCCTTTTGTCTTTCTTGATCTTCTCCATATTCAAGCATAATTGGTCCCTTGTTGCTTTACAAAGATCATAATCTACATTTTCCTTTACCATCCAGGAAGCAGTGAGAATAGTTGTGGTCTGAATATTGTTCATTCTACTAGAATGATATACCTTACATTGAATTACCATCAAGGAAAACTTCACCATTGGATCAACAATATGATTTACCATCATTGCCCTTGTGTCCCACCTTGATTTGGTCAACTGGATGAGCTCATCTTGTTGTGTAGTTCTCAATGTAGGAACATCACTAGCAGCACAAAAACCAATTATTGCATGGATGGCCTCCTTAGTGATCTTGTAGGGTCAGTCTAACCACATGAACTGATCATGTACACAAGTCAAGACATATCTCGCCTATTCATCCTCGAAATCCTTCAGGAAGTACACTGCATTCGCAAAACCTTTATTTGCAATGACCTTGTGTTCCTCCTTACACCAGTGAAAGATCATTGTGGAACCCAAATTCTCTAACATATAGCATATGTACGCAGTAAACCCTTACATCCTCAACATGCATCACTTCATACGGCACGTTGGATAGAGCACCTATTGGATCAACCTCAATCGAATTGAAAGGATGTCTCTTAAACTTCAGTCATGCCCTCTCAATAATATCAATCACAACTGGTTTACACATGACTAAGACGGTTGATTCAAGCTTTGAGAACTAGTAAATACATTTGAAACTTTGAAACTAGGATTCCCATTGAGCAAACTTGAACACGACTCATTGGTCTTCACAAAGCCACTACAAATACTTCCTTTTGGTCACTTAGATTGCTCTTAATTGCTTAATCCATCACTTTTGCGGCTCCAAAACTGCCTCTTTGAATGCATGAAAGAGAAATGAATCCAAAAACACCTTTTATCTACTAATGTAGACTAGCATTTAATGATTCACCAGTTGAAAATAATCATACACCACTTAGCACCAAAAATCTTACCTTCGATAAAATAAAACTTTATGCAATTGAATAAAACTTCACAACATATCTCCAAACATCATTATACATCTAAATATGCAAATAGATCTTACCGCACATACTTCTAGGGTGTCCAAAAATTCATCTAACAGTAATTGCTCCCCCCAAATCTATGCAAGCTTACTTAGTTAATGAATTCCCCACACCAAATGAAGACATGGATCCTTCTAATGGTTTGCTCTCATCTTTTATCACCCAAACTTGATTCATTTGGCTTCTGGTCTTCCTCAACAATTACAATCTTCTTGTCTTTCTAATCATTTTGCTTGCTAACTGAATGGTATACACAATTGTTCCTTGACTTGAAAAACCTTGCAATGTGTCCAATCTTGTGGCAATGAAAACATGTCATTCCAATTGCTCTCCAAGGTCTGGCATTGCCTATGTTTGTCCTCATTCTACAATTAATTGTCATGTGACCATAATTGTAACAATGTGAGCATGTAACATTCCACCGGTTCTCATTTTGATAAGGAATTTGTCAATTCACAAATGATCCATGATTGTTCATTCTTATCCTGCACTCATTAGCTCTATGACAATATTTATTGCAATTGTAATAATGACCATTAAAACATTAGGTCTATTTCCACCAACAATAGCAATATGTCCCATCTCATGAAAAATCAAACGGTAAGAGTATTAGGCCTATTCTTGCAAACATTACCAATATGTCCCACCTTGCGATAATTGAAACAAACAAGTTTATAGGTTTTTTACCAGGTTTTCTTTTGACTACCTTAGGTGGAGACTTGTCAGCTTGCTTGACCTTTTGGATTCTAGAAGACTTACCAACTTCACAACTGGTATAGCCAAGGCCATATGTCTCACCATGCATCCTTTGACTCTTGTTTCTCATTGATCTTTGTAAAACTTTCATTGAATTTCTTCAATAGATCATTCACAGCTTTCAGCTCTCCTTGCAATCTCTCATTCCCCCTTTTCAGACATTCATTGCTTTTTGTCAGATTTTCAATATCCTCTTGAAGTTATTTTTTTTCTTCGTTAGTCTCATGGAGATGTGCATGCAAAACCTCTTGGTCAGATTTGAAGAGTTTATCTACCTTAGTCTTTAGGGCTTCTACAACCTTCCTTGCATCCTTTGTTGCCTTCCTTGCTTCTTCTATAGTTTTCCTTGCTTCCATTTCTTCACCATCTTAATGGACAAGGCTTCTAAGTCCCTCTTGATATTTTTTTTTCCTTATGCAGCTGCTCATTCTCTTGTGGCATAGCCTCCAATGCCTTAGATTCCTAAGATTCACTATTGCTATATGCTTCCAGTTGATCACAAGGTTCTTTCCTCTTTTCTCTTGATTTCTTGAATTGTTCCTTCAATTGGTCAATGGCATCCTCAGCTTCTACAAGTTGGTTTTCAAGTCATCTCACATATGTAGCTGACTCCATCTTTGCCTTAAGGATATTCCACAAGTTGTTAGGCTCCCTGAAGGGAACTTGGCTCTGATACCAATTGTAAATGCTATAAGGCACTCAAAGGGGAGAGTGAATCAGTGCAACCATAGATCTATAACCTTTTACAATTATCTTCCACACCTTAAAATGCATAACAAAATACACCTTGATGTTTTCTACAAAGCAGCACTCCATTTACTCAACATGGATATAGCATGGCAAAAGATTAAATGGGATTCAAATGCTTGAGTTTATAATAGGAAATGCTTGGGAAAATAGATAAATGAATGCAGAAATAGATCAGAGCACTTCTATAAAGACTTGGGAGTAATTCAGGTTATTCAATTAATCAATTTATAAATAACAAATTATTTCAAAAATCCTAGCTTTTTCAGGTCAACGACCTGAGCTGACTGCAGTACTAAATAGTGGTGTGAAATGTGGTAGATAGCAAAAGCTCACATGATCTTTGTGAGTACAGCTCAGAAGGTGCTCATATAATCAATACAAATTACAGCATGAAGTTTTTTATAGAATAGCATTCACAGACATGTTTAGGATAGCTTTAGGTTTTTTCTTCTTAGTGTAAGATAGGAAAATTCAGAAATCATTGAATGCCAAGGCAACCATCAAACCTCAAAAGCATACAAAATAAATCTTAACTTATCCACTAATGCAATTGAAATAAAATGCTCAAAACATAAAAAGAATATAATCAAAAGCACTCCCTCAATTGGACTTCAATGTCCATGTTGATATGTTGCTCCCATTATAACAAAAAGCACCTATAGAATAAAAGTGAGAAATTGGCAATAATGACGAGAAATTTCAAAAGGTGATGGTTAGGAAAAATGAAGAGAATTGATCTCAATTTATAGAATTTGAAGGCCAGATGTCCAAATCAGCAAATTGTTGCACAATTGGAAAGATATCATTGAATTGGAAATATGCTATTGTTTATGACAAGATTTTGAAGTTCACTTTAAAAATAAGCCAAAATTAGTGAAAGCTCGTTTGGAAACTTGAAAAATGGATGAGTAGTTAACTTGGAGAGTGTAAGAGTTTGAGAGAGGAAAGTGTAAGAGATGAGGTAGGTAGAAAATAATTAATAGGTGTAATCTTGAAAATAGGAAATGAAGCACAAATTAAGGGATTATAAAAAGCTAGATTTTAGAAATAAATAAAACATGGAAATATGAGAGATTATTTGGATTTTAAATTCAATGTTCCTCACAAATTAGTAATAAGGACTTTAGGAATTAGGAAATTCCAAGAAACTTCAAAATATAACCAATTATAATTAATTGTGCAACTTAGGAAAAGGAACACATAAATGTAATTTACTTATCAAAGCTAGGATCTAGGGACAAATTAATGGTTTTTTACCCCGAGAAGGATGAATTAATTGACATGGTCATTTAGTCAAACAGGACATGATGCAAATTAAAGGATGAACATTAGTTACATTACTAATCGATTTAATTATTTTCATTATTTAATTAATAAAAGAATGACACGATATTGATGAGTGATGAAGATCAAACACACAATATAGAAGATATATTAAAAGGGCACACATAAGTGTGGATCATTTTTTAGTGTCCACGTAGATTGGTGGGAAAAAAGATTGGTTAGTTTATTTATTGTATGAAATTTTTCCTTTTTAGAGTAGGCTATGCGCAAAGTGCAAAATGTACCAATAACTTATTTTAAATGTGACGACTGTTATAGACTAATTTTCTAGTGTTACCTAGGGACGTGTCTCCAGTATATTTTCAGTCATCCCTATCCCGAAAACATCTCAAAGACTTGGGGACACCTAGGGGACTTTGACTTTTGACTTCTAGAACAAATTAGACTTTGACTCTCAAAGTAACACAAATTTGAAATTTGGCATGTGGATTCTGCTGATTCTTATATTTTAAAGTTCTATTATGTATAAGTACATGCTTTATCCATGTTTTCATATAAATATTTTAAATTTCTCTATATATTTCAATTTTCCCTATTGTTATATAGCCGTCCTCATTTAGTGTCCCCCCCCCCCCGGTCCTCAAAATCAGCAAATTTTTTTGCTGTCCCAAAAACCCATCCCGGAAACTTGGGGGAACGTAGCTAATTTCAGCTTTCTAGGTCTGAATGACCAATAGCATAATTGGTCTCTTATAATGATATAAGAGAGATTTAACCCTCCACGTGGCTATGTTCATTTGTTTTGTGCATGTATTGAGGAAATTAATTTTAAAAATGAATGATTAGTATACATGGTCAACATTTTTTACCAAGGCGGTAATTTCTAGCCTTGACTAATCACCTTACTTGGGAAATTAGATACATGAGAGAAAAGAAACAGCATAACGCATACCTGAACTTCCTTCAATCTTCCGTTTTTTTGGTGGAGGCTCTTTCTTATTTTTCAGCTGTAGCTTACGTGCATTGGCTGTCAAAGCAAAAGTTATTAATTTACATCTTGACAAATGGAAGAAAAACATATACAAATATACATCAGAGTTGTATTATAGACTCAGTCTTTCAAAGTTTCTATAAAGTAATTGCACAATAATTTTAACATCTCATCTGAAAAAGATTAAGCTAAAGCTTGACAACAATCTCACATTAGCTACAAGAAAACTTCATCTTAAAGATGGAAATTAGATGAGTTGATTACACAACTGTAGATATTGCCATCGGTGAAGATCTGGAATTCTAGCATATAGAATATACAAAGCATAGGCTTGCCAGCCGCCTATCTTGTCTTACCCCATTTGAGAGAGATATTAAAAAGGTGAAAGCAGAATCATTCAGCTATATTTTAAACATTAAGTTCTGGTTTATAATTATATTCAATTATATTCGAGTATATTATAACAAAGTTTTCAAGAAAAATATTATGATTATTGATTTCCAAGGCTTGCACTAAACTGAAAGCTGGAAGTGCTTATCCATATCAATAAAAAAATGATACTGCAACTGACATAACTCTCATGGTCAAGTAGTTAATCTAGATGAATGCTTATGTAGTTCAGATTATCGTTATAAGATGAATTTCATGTAGCCCAACATCATAATAATTAGCATATCATAAAGTCTCTAAATTTTTCAAAATTTTGAATAGAAAGGAAAATAATGGTCAGCAAAGCAATGACATTTAGATGACTAGATAAGCAGGACCATAATATAGTACTTTTTCTAGTGAAAATTTTTTATCAAGAACCAATTCTATCATGTTTCAATTTCTCTTTGACACAATAGAGATGTCACGTTGAAAACCAGAGGGACATAATGAATTCTAAATTTTTAGTGTATTTTTTAAATGAACATTGCTTGGGAGATATGATAGAGATGATAAGTTGCAAACAGAGGGACAAGAAGAACCTTGAATTAATGTGTGTGCATGCACACGAGCACCTGTTCAAAGCATAAAAAGACAAGATAGAGTTCTAACTAACTTGACCATCGAAATGACACAGGTCAGATGGATGGAGGTGTGGCACCATTAGATTTTCTGAATCTTCTTATGCATAGTTATAAATGATATAATTATATAAGCAAATATGAACCCTTATACTTGCTAATATGCTTGTAAATAGATGGTGCGGTATAAAAGTAAATGAATAAAGCTTTACATGGATCAGTTATCTTGGATTCGGAGCATGAAATAATAACTGTTTGTTGTATAAAACAGAAGAGAGGAAAACTCCTTATACAAGCAATTACAAAGATCTTTCCATAACAGAAACAATCAAGAACTATAGACAGAACAGAAAGATACTACATAATAACTGACTTACAGAATAGGAAGTTAAAAACTAACTAAATGGCTTAAATGACCATTATAAACTAAATGTTACAATACCACTTTAATACCCTCTCTTAGTTCTCATTCCATTAACTACAAAAAGTCGGTCCGACTTTACAAATTTGTGCCACAAGAGGACTAAATTCTAATAAATGAACTCTTTGGAGCCAATGCAAGATCCTATTTGAAAAATGTTTAAAAAGTAGCTTTCAACTCCCTTAACCTATTGAAGATATTGTTTAATGTTTAAAATATAATTTATCACTATATAGAGCTGCCAATCAATCAGACATGGATCGTTCTCAGCAATTGGATATAAAAATCTCACTGGAAGAAATCTTGAGGGCTACAAAAAATCGATGTAATAAATAACTGAACTTCAGTAAATTTTGTTTTGTAATGTTAAACTTATTACTCGGTGTCTGCAGTATGTTTTTCTGCACTAAATTACAGAATGTTTCTCAGTGGAACTTTAACTTGTTCGCAATTGGTCTACTTAAGTCTGCCCTGGTTTAACCTAGGCTTGGCTTGGATGAACTAGACTGCTTGGGTTCAAACCCATAGGCAAACAAGGACCGGGACCACGGACCCGTTCAAAATTTGCCTGGTCTGGAGTGCTAGGAAGCAAACCAGGTAACTTAGGTTTTATGTGTCTTTCAAAGTGACTAAGAGGACTGAAGTAGAATATGAGCTCAAACTGCCATTTACTTGCAAGATTCACAATGTGTTCCATGTGTCATGCCTCAAAAGACACTTGGACAACATGTGACACCTTCTACAAGTTAACTACCATGGATGAAAAGCGCAAATTGATCAAAAACAATTTTGCAATGGAGGGAGAAAAGATTGAGGAATAAGGTATGTTTTGAATATCTCATCAAGTGGAAAAACTTGCCTTTAAAAATGCACTGTGGGAAAGAAAGAAGATTTGGCTTCAACGCTTGAGAAAAAGCATTCCTTGGGTAGGAAGGACTGCAATGTACCCAACTCAAAGCACAACTATTAGCAGCATTGGTTGTCCTTTCCTTGATTTAACCAAGCAGAAAAGGACAGAGAGCATCATTGGGTAAGAAATAGTCCTTGGCTTGTTCTATATTCTAATTTAAGTGCATGTCTTTTGATGCAACTTAAGTGAACATTAGTAATTTTAAGTTGGGCACATCTTTTTAGGCAACTATAACCTTAGTTGTCGATTTGTGAAACAAATCCAATTTGGGAACGTGAATTGGATCCATGGATTCAGGAGACTTTTTTCCCAGATTATAATTTGTGGAGGATTCGTGTGTATATATTTATATTTAAAAAAATGAATGAAATATACATAATTCTAAAACTAAATCATTTCATAGTATGAATAAAAGATTCTAGTATGGATCTATGAATCTAGTATACTTGATAATTGATTTATTTTCATGATTATAAAGAAAATCAACACACTCACATTGAATTACTGAATTACAAAATGAAATTATGATCCTTGGGGATCCTCGGGCTGTGGCTTGGATCTTGGAGGATCTGAGTAGGATCCCTGATTTTTCCTGTGTATCCTCAGGCTGTGGCTTGGATCCTTGAGGATCCTTGATTCTGCGTGTGGATCCGTCAGGATCAGCGGCCTGCGGATCCATATGCAGAATCAATGATCTTGCCCAGATCCTCAAGGATCCAAGCACGAATCCGGATCTGGCCTGTCTAGGATGAATCCAGCAGCTAAGACTATAACTGATGCCTAGCCAAGGGATCTAAGTTATCCCCTCTTTCATGTACTTAAGTGACTTGATAAAAAAACGTGAGAAAAAGCCAAGGTGGGGCACCCAACTTCAACGAGTTGCATTAGTGCATACTGTAGGTTTTTTATTCAGATTATTGGATTAGGAGATGGACTATTAAGGGTGAAGATTGATTCATGTTTTAGAAGATGCTATAAAACACCTTACGGGTTCATTTAGAGCTCATTTATTCCTACTAAGTTGGCTTAAGGATTAAAACCAAAGTTGCATGGATACAAATACAGATACGGTATTGGGTATGGATATGGCCATTTTTTAAGAACCCCAATATGGATACGGCTGGACACGACATTAATAAATAACACATAAATATATTTAACATAGTTTTCTAAGTTATTGTAGGAGATTTTCATTACTTCAAAAGTAATATTGACACATAAATGCTACATAAATATTTAAAGTTAATTTAATGCTTTACAATATGTAAACATAGTAGAGTTGCATTAGAAGATAACCCAAAAATGGGTTGTTGAAATAGAAAAACATTTTATTTGCCTTTCTCATTCGGTGGAAGTTTTGTTTATACAATTTTTTTTTTAAATTGCTTTAATATAGTTTTTTTTACATTAAAGGAAAGATTTACATCAAAGCTTTAAAATAAAAAAATCCCATAGTATTTGGTACAGTTCAAAAATCAAATTTATTAGGCAAACATGGGTACAAATATTCGACGTGTATCCGGACAATATTGGATACGTTTCCAAATTGGATACGAGGATACGCGCGCCCAAACAAAGACAAAGGAGTTTCCGGCAACTTTGATTGAAACCCTTGAGTAATACTGATCTCGGTGAAACATTCAAGTTCTCCATAGTCAAAAGAGTGTATTTTGGTGGAATAACTTCAGTTTATGAAACCCTAGCACATTGCAAATTATAAGGCTACAAGCATTTATCAAGTTGAAGACCATTTAGAAAAAGATATCAGCATTAATGTAACGAGACTTGGACCCGGCCCGGACTTGGCAAGGGTAACTCGACTCATGACCCAGCTCAAACTCGCTTGTGATAGGGTAGTGACTTGGCAAAGTGACAAAACCCTTGAAATTTAGAGACTTTTTAGGATTTAAAGAAATTACATGCACCCATTATTGAATTAAGCTTAAAGACACAATAACATCATGAAATAGAAGGTAAATTGATCACATACATAACATACATCGATTACATAAGTACAAAGGTAAATTTTAGATGTATTAAGAAAATTTTGAAAACAAAAATTAAAAATCAGCCAGGTCAGCCAGCCGAGTCAGCTGAGTCAGCCAAATTGACCCGCCGAGCCAGGGTCACAGGTCATTTTGACCTGGCTGAGGTAACTCAACTCGCTGACTTAGACGGCTCACGGCGAGTCTCGTTAATCTGATCAGCATTGAAGATTCAGATTGGTGAACATCTACAGCTGTCAATTGTCAAGCTCTAAGCACCTTTTGGGATGGCTGCAAAGAAGCAGCTAAATCAATCTGTTTGCTGGTCTTTTTGGAAGCCTAACTCATGGTTGAGGAATGGCTAGGGTTTGAGAAAGCTCAGAAATAAATCTGAGGTATTCTTGTGCCTAAATCCATCTACTTTCCTGCCTATAACTCAGAAAAAATAGAGAAAATTTAGACATGCTTTTCTGAAAATTCTAGGTTCAAATTATTTCTGATCATAATAACTCTCAAAAATTTATGTTTATGGTCCTAAATCTGTTTGGAAATCTGAGATGTAATGAGGCTAATCTGATGCAAGTTCATTTCCAGAATTATGCCTTAGTTGCAGAGTTTTTTTGGTTATCAGTTTCTGCCCTAGTTTGCAGATTTTATGGTTTCCTTTTTAACATCCCATTTGGAGATATTATATATGGTTGATTCTAACACAGAAGTGAAGTCAACGAAGAATCGGTGTGGAAATAGTTTGTTATTTTGTCCCTTTAGTTTTCTATACTAAAGAAAGGAGCAGAAGGAGCAATAGGGATCATCAATCAAATTTGAGAGGGCCTTAATAATCCTACATTGTAGGCATGTGAGATAGTGTTGCAGTAGCTAATGAATTTGCTCTAAATAGTGGCTTCAATACAACCCAAGCTCTCTACATGCCTTGCCCCATGGATTCTAATGCAATGAAATATACAATTAATATTGTGCATTAATATTGAACTTATAACTATTATGCACTAATATAGATAGCCCTCTATCCCTATAGATTACAATAAATTTTATAAAGTAGTTTATAAAAATTCCATTATTATTGAATATTAGTATTATATTAACAGTTATATAATAAGTTAATAATTAATAATAATGAAAATTTTATAATGTATATATTAGTTTTATCATTAACATTGGTCTCCACCTAGAGTAGTAGTTGCAAGCAAGGTATTGCCAAAACCAGTGGGTTGCTAATCTATTACTTCAACTAAATAAATGTCTTTCGTTGAATTCTGCCCCATATAAAGGACTTACCAATTGCCATTAGGGAATATAAAGCAGTTGTAGACTATGATTTGATAAGCTTTCTCAAATATTGAACTACCCCTACAAAAAAATTTGCCTCGATTGCAAAGAAATTGTTTGATTCTTCAAATGGTTTCCAATTTTAATAAAATCCTAATAGTAGCTAGGTTGTCGTCTAATAAATTTAGATCTTAGTTACTGCATAGACTTAGCTCACATTTGATCTGCAACTTAGACAGCTATTTGGTGAGTGCCCTCTTCAAAAGTCTGATAAGTTTTGAACTCAGTCACTTCATTACCTTCGCTGATATTTGATCTCAGACTTCGATAGCTATTTAGTGACTGCCCTCTTAAAAAGTTAACTGAATATTTGACCACATAATCACCAATATGAATATAAATGACAAAATCTATTTTCTAAAATTCATTTTGATCTCAGTTACTTCATAGATTTCACTAATATTTGACCTCAGACTTAGGCAACTATTTGGTAGATGACCTCTTACAAAGTCAACTGATTTGCCTATGCAATCAGCAATATGAATAATATAAATGACAAAATGTATTTTCAACAATTGAGATAGACTAGATTTTACTTGTTCTCTACATCTGTATGCTATCGAAATGCCCTTAAGTTTTTATCTCTTTTGCTGCAATTTTTTACATTTTTTTTAATTCTGCTTTTACACGATTTTTTCAGTAAATCTTATACTTGTTTGCTGATTTTTTCCCAAAATGATTTTTCTCCTACAGTCAAATGTGTCATGTGACTCTTTACAAAATGGAAGTAAATGAAAAAAAAATGCATGGATAAGTTATCTTGCATTTGAAGCATAGTCAATCGTACATCATGCAGTTTAAGATATGTTTTATTATGATGTCTTGTCACAGAATTTACATATTCAATTTCAAATTTTCCAGGAGATTGTAAGTGAGATCCTTGTAACTTCGCTGTATTTTAATCTAATCTTGAGTTACCCACAACTTAATAATGAAACAGAAAACACTGTTTTTTCAAGTAACCCCCTGGATCTCGAGCAGAGTGGAAACAATCATGCCAAAGACAAATTTAAAAATGTGCATAAACAAAAACTACGCATATCTTTTGGTGTACATAAAAGTTTTAAACACAGAACAAAGGTTTATAAAAACTAACTTTCAAAATTATAACATAGTTTATACTATATAGGTTGAAAATACAGACCAAATCATCTACATAAAAGTATTAAACACAGAACAAATGTTTGTAAGAACTATCTTCCAAAATTAAAACATACATTGTAGGTTTAAATTAAAGACCAGATCTAAAATCACACAGATTTCAGTATGTTAACTGTCTAGCTTCTTGTTGTTTTGTGAGAGAATGTCATGTTTTTTTAGTTTGTTTTATGTTTAGTGTTATGTAAAATCAAGTTTGGGGACAGTGTTCACAGGGGCAAACAGGATAGTTGGAGGAAAGGCAAACAGGATAGTTGCTTACTTAAGTTAAGCCAGACCTTGTTTTAACTTTGTTCTTGCGCAGTCTGCTTCCCAGCTTATTCCTTTGTGTACTGAAACAGATTGCCACAAACAGTATTGCATCTCACTGTTATACGGTCTTAAAAGAAATTGAAGACTCTCTATCTAATCATGAATTTCTTTTTCAAGCTAGGTTTTATTTATTGTGAGAACAATCCTTACTTGTACACATAAAGGATCCCATTTTTTTACCATCTCATCCAGTTCCTTTTTAACTCTGAACATAAGTTTAAATCGCCTTAATTTATTGTGGTGTTATGTCAGCTCTATGACTATCATGAATATTTGGATTTTATTATAATTCCATAGTGTTATGCCTGAAATATGATTATATTTCTACAAATACTAGACTAGTTTTCCTTAACACACTACCACACATTTCTTCTCATAAGCAATTAGATAATATCAGAGCATCCAAAGTTTTCAAGAAGTGCCCTCTACTTTTAATACCTAAAATATGCATGAAACAATTTTTCCATTTACTTCAGATGTTTCTGTCCTCCAATTATGTAATTTTCTATTTGTTCATTTCATGTAAAGTTTATTAACAAGTTGGTAGCATGATCTTTATATTTTGCAGTCTTTTCTAATGTCTGTCCATTAAACATGACATCCTGATACTTCATAACCTTAATTATCGTAACTGAAGTTTCATTTATGATTAGGGATGGGGCTAAGCTATTTGTTTGATCCATATAATAATATACCAGAAATATGTCATCCGTATGCAGGCACAAGAGTTTTGCTTTTAGAAACAGTGCCCCTAAACACTTACGTTTTTCATGCACAATTATAGTTTGTCAGTGTCAGTGTAAGTCTTGATTTGAAGTCAATTTCACAGAATTTGTTCTTCATCTTATCTCATCTATAACAATACTTTGTAGCATAACTTCTGTGTTTCTGATATTTTGGAGTTAAATTCTCTTATAAAGTTAATAAATACTTAAGTCAAATACAACAAATTGGAATCCTTTTCAATTTTCTTTTGCCAATAGTTAATGTTAGAGACAGAGGTAATCAAGAAGTCTATAATCAAGCTCTAAATCCTACATGAACTGATCATAATAGTAATTTTTTAGTCCAAGTACCAATATTTTTCCAAGATTACACCCTAAAGCTTTTAGTAATGTGCTTACATTAGAGGTATATAATACGATAGAATTTACCTGTTACATCTAATTAAGGTTGCTTCCTAACATTGCAAAAATTTATTTAAGATGTTCCTGTACTCAGCATGTCTTAAATATGTCTATCCAATTTTGTCCCTTCTCAACATGCAAAAAAGGTTTCCACTCAACTACATTTTGCCAAACAAGTTCCTTGTTGCTTGAAAATGTTTCCAAATTACATAGAACACATTTTCCACATCAGATGGCAGATCTTCCTGCCACACAGATATCACCAAAAGTGCTCTTTTCAAAGAAGCCTATAAAACTTAATGAAATGGAGGCTAACCTTCCAACTCACTACATTGCCATAAAAATTGACAACAGAAAGCATGAGTCTTAAACTTCAAAATGAAGGTCAGATTTCAATGATGCTAGAGCCATCCAATTAACTCCAAGTGGCATTGGTTTAATACAGCAAGTAATAGGAAAGTAAAACAAAACAACAAAGAAAGATCTTTCTAAATCCATTTGAAATAACATTACAGAAATTTCACGTAGAAAAGAAATTACTGCCAAAAAACAGAAGCTAAACACTTACAATCGTTCAAAGTGTTTAACACCGGTTTTGTTTGATTTTTCACCACAGGATTTCCGTGATCCAATATTATTGCCCTGCCATCAATTAAATAATGATAGAAATACATAAAATATGTTATGCTTTTTTTAATCAAAAAGTAAAAGCAGAATATACAAGAACAAACAGAATAGGATTGACAAAAATAGAGATAGAGGAATAGCTTTCCAAAATGATGATAAATTTGAGATGCAAAAGATTTATTGAGAAAGAAACAAGAGTGTTACTGATTGAATTTCATCCATGGAGAAAATGAGAAAATAGAAACATATTTGAAATTTATCAAATCTTGTGTAAGACCAACAGCCTTTCCAAAAGTCAGAATCGTACTTTCTTGATTTCTGTTGGCGTTCTGCCTCTGCTGAGCTCATTTTTACACGGTCCCTGGCAGATTCATTGAGGGTGCGCTGGACAGTTAATTTGCGCCATGAAGAACCAGATTCAACTAGTACACCATTCCCATCCTCACCACTTTGTTGTTCTTCATATATGTCACACAAGTCACCTGGCTCTTGTGCCCATGCAAATCTAAATTCTTTGCCACCCACATCAATAATCTGGGGAATCAAATAGGTAACCCTTGTAAATGTAATTGGTTGTGGAATTTGAATAATGCCTATATATATAAAAGGATTGCCACAAAGCTTCACTAAATGCCTCCACTATGGTCAATGCAAAAGACCAAAATACAAAACTACTTCAGAAGACAATGTGATGGACAATATTGGCCAACCAAAAAGAATTTACAAAGGATAAAGGTAAATTACAATGTCATATTGGTTTTTAAAGCCAGGATAGGGAGATGATTAATTTTGAAAAAATGCAGATGCTGTTATGTTGATATATATATTGAATGTAATTTACAAAGCAAAACATGCAAACACACAATCAAAAACAATGGATAATGTTCAGGACAGAAAGATTTTGATCACAGTAATTGAAACATTCTTGAAATTTACCAGGCAATGCATATAATAAAAGGTAATTAAAAAATGATTTGAAAAGTGAAGATTACCCTTTTGCAAAAACCAAGTTTGTTAATGTCTTCCTGTGTTCTGTCTTATTATTTTTATTTTTATTTGAGTTTGGCGAGATTTATAAAACTTTTCTTTATTGAAAAAACTTGAGGCGAATCAATCAAAATACTTGTTGCAAGGTTATTCACTGAGGTAAACTTTTCATAACTAGCATACTTATGAATTATCCAGTTTTTTGTTTTACTTCTAGAGATCCAATTTATTTTCCCTGTATTATTTCAGTTAAGCTAAAATGGCAGAAACTCAAAAGGTTGAAATATATATGATTTCATTATTTAACATTTGGACAGTTTGCAGTGAAATATATATTATTCACACGATTATAGAATGCTTGTGATATTTTTCTGATTTCTAAGTTTTTCTAGAAGAATAATGTAGATCATTATTTGGTAGTTATTTAGCTTCCTCATATGAAAACAAACCCTTTTGATGAAATATTTTTCCTTTTTTGGAACTCCAAGTCATGCAGCATTCAATAAATGAGAGACAGTTTAACCTGGCACTTAGCTTTGAAGAACCCTTTTAGCTTGACTTCATTATTCTAGGTATGAATATCTTAAATCCCTTTAGAAAGGTTCAGTCAAAAAATTTTGAGACAAATAGAGGGTAATGGGCCTTGGTTGTTCCCCCGGTTCAGGTTTGGAACCTTCAAGATGGAATGCTTGTAGTTCTACTTAGGGTGACTCACTCATGGGGAAATTTATGAGTGTTTCATGGTAGATCAGTAATAATTCCTCTCCAGCGACTGCACAGTTCTTAAAAAAAATCCAATCCCATATTTAACATTTTCCCTAATGATTCATAGCTGTTTCATACTCCTAGTTCCCCAAGGCTTTAAAAAGAAAAATTTCTCAAATTGTACCGATTCCTTGGCAATTGTCAATATAAAAAAATCTCTTTACCATCCACTCTACCAACATCACAACCTCTGGAAGAAATGGCACATGACATGGTTCTAGAAGAAATTGGCGTAAGCATTTTGTAAAACAAATCTGAGCTACATTAAACTTGATTTCAAGATTACAGCTCCTCGAATCTGTTAAAGTTTTGATCAGATTTTTTTAATCAATGTTCTGCAGATGTATATGCCTATTTATTGCAGATCGAATAATACATCGTTCAATGTCTTGATCATAGTATCACAATAATAAACTTGGATATATATCAATATCAATTTGATATTAGTTTATAATATATATCAATCGGTTATAATCTCAATATCAATATCAATAGCAATCTGAGATAAGTAAATGTTGTTGTTGAGATATATATATATATATGAGGAACTGATGAATTTTTGCTTTGCACTTTGATTTCTGTACACTGTCGAGAATGAGAACGGCCTCCAGTATGTATATGATCAAAGGACAATGTCTCTCATAGAGACATGGCTCTACGCAGACCATATGGTCTTGCATGGAGTCATCTCACTACGTGAGACATGATTCGATACTTAAGGTGTAACAAAATCAGTTGTTCATTAATATATTTCAGCAAGACTAACATTAAGCATAATTGACATTCACTGCAACCATAGACAAATTATTATCAATATGATAAGACCAATATGTTCATTGATTATATATGTATATATTTAATAATACAATCACTTTAAATATATATATAATCGGTGATTATCACTGACTAAAATCATAAATAGCAGAGATTATTATGGTAAACACAATCATCTTATGATGTTGCAAATGATCACAACAATGAAGGTTAGGAATCAAATGTTCAAGACAGATGAGCCAATTATACATTTGATTTCACCAGTTAGATTTATCTGACCAAAGCTACATATCTTTAACTCTCCCACTTAGCTAGGGAGGATAATTACTATCCTAATGTAAACACAATAGATCCATTTATTATGAGAGAGAAAGATATCAACTCATTGTAATATCAGGAGTTATGGCATATCCATGAATATCAAGTCACATGATATCCACCATAAGCTTGT
Source organism: Cupressus sempervirens (assembly GCA_028749045.1). Taxonomy (NCBI): domain Eukaryota; kingdom Viridiplantae; phylum Streptophyta; class Pinopsida; order Cupressales; family Cupressaceae; genus Cupressus; species Cupressus sempervirens. The sequence goes on from CM053785.1 coordinate 485,506,277, forward strand.
GAGAGAACAATACTGCCTCATTGTGGTTTCAGGAGTAATGACATGTCCATGATATTCATCATCACCCACAATATCCATTATGGTGTGTGCACAAGCATCAAGTCACAATGATACCTACCATAAGGATCGTTGTTCATGGCATATCCACGGATATTACATCACATAATACCCACCATGAGTATCTCATTAATATAACTCATTATGGCTATCCATAGATATCAGTTCAGATGATATCCACCACTTGATATTACTTTTAAGACATATCAATTATTATGACATGTCCACGGATATCAAGTCACATGATATCCATCATGATAGTATGGTTAACTACTCTAAAGTCATCAGCTCACAAGAACAATCAGAAGTGTAAGTGTTCATCCTTGAAACATCGTCACCTCTCAATGATGTTCACATGAAGTCATGGAGTCACACACATGACAATTAAGAGTTTACAAATTAAACATCTTTAGAATATATTAGTACAATAAATAAATATTGCTAAGATGCAATCTTAGATAAAATTACAATTCTACCGTACCAAGCTTACCTCTAAAGTATACCACCTTTGTCTTGGATAGAGAGGCTTGGTTAGAATATATGTTGTTTGTTCACTAGTACTAATATATCTCAATAGGATAACCTCTCCACCATCTCTCTAACATAATGATAAGGAATTTCTATGTGTTTTGATCTGTTAGGAATACAGGATCCACTGAAAGACTTATACAACTCTAATTGTCACAGTGAATGACAATGGGATCCAAGAATTGTCCAAAGTCAAACAATTTCACAGAAAGTTTTCTTAACCATACAGCTTCTCGAGCTCCCATAGATGTTGCAATGTACTTGACTTCTATGGAACTTTGTGCAACTAAAGATTGCTTTCTACTAAACCAGGAGATCATAGCTGATCCTAAGCTGAAACAAAACCTTGAAGTTCTTTTCCGATCATCTACCCTTCCAGCCCAATTTGAATTGGTATGTCCATGCAGATTTAGATCTTCATTATTATATTTTAAACCGTGTCCAACTATGCCACATAGGTATCTCAAAAATGTGTTTTGCTGCAACTAGATGTAATTGTCTTGGCTCACACATGAACCAAATAAGTTCATTTATTGCATAACAAATGTCTAGTCTTGATGCAAGAGCATCTTGCATGGAAAAATTATTGAGAAAAAAAAAAAAATTGGAGGAGAGAGAAAGTGACGAAAATTAGAGGAGAAATAATTTTAAAAATAAAAAAGGGGAAAAAGGAGAAAAGAAAGGAAAAGAGGATTTTTATTTTCGAGGTGCATAGGTGGCATAATAGAAAAAAATAAAAAATAAATGGTTGTCATTCCATTTATCGAGGTGTGTGGGTAGAATTCTAGAAAGTTATGAATATTGTAGAAAGTTTTGGAAGTTGTAGAAGGTTGTGGAAGATGTAAAAGGTTGTGGATAAGTCATGTATTGGGTGGTAAGTGCCTATTTAAGCAAGGCATATGAGCATTTCTAATCAAGCTCAAGGAGTCGCTTGAGAAGTGGAAGCTCGAGGAGTAGAAGCTTGAGAAGTGGAAGCTTGAGAAGGAGAAGCTCAGGAAGTAGAAGCTTTGGAAGGAAAGCTTGGAAAGGTGAAAGTTGTGGAAGGTGAAGCTTGGAAAGCTTGGAAGGCTTCACGGTGTTAAAGAGAAGGAGGAAGTGAAGAGTGAGTTTTCCTGAGTCTGTGGACAGAGCGCCGAATGTGAGGTAGTTTACAGCAAGATTGTGATGGACTTGTGAGTGTAGGCAGAGCGCCGAATGTGAGGCAGTTTACGCTTGGATCTTGGATAAGGTTGGAGAAGAGCTAGTGGCTGCGGTTTAGAAACAAGGAGGTTGCTTGGTGGCTTGCGAGCACAAGTTGAGATCTCAGAGATTTCTACCAGACTGTGGATCTAGACTCGCTTAGGGTGGTGTGGCCCTTCGTCAGTGGTATAAGAGCGTACCTTCATTAGTGGTATTAGAGCGTACCTTCATCAAGTGGTATCAGAGCGTACTTCATTAAGTCTAGTGTGGAAAAAGTACATCAAGGATTCAATCATTTGTTGGTAGTGAGTGTAGTTTGTCAATTCTGACTTTGCTGCAACTTCTTTTAACGTAAGTAAATTGTTTCCATTGGAGTGGCCATGGCTTTACAATCCATCATTTCAAACCTTTTCAAAATGTCAATAGTGAATTCTCCTTAATTTAACATGATACCATCAGCATGCTGCCATACTTCTGAACCAAGGAAATAGAGTAGAGAGCCCAAATTCTTCATGTCAAACTCAGATGTTAGATCTTGTCTACATTTGGTAATGAGATGATCTTCCCCCATAATCAATAAGTCATCAACATAAAGAATGAGAATCAACATTTCACCATTAATTATCTTTGCAGTATAGATTCGGATCTACACCATTCTTGGAGAAGTCAAAGCCCGAAAGATAGTGATCTATTCTCTCATACCGTGCTCGAGGAGCTTATTTAAGACCATATAAAGCCTTCTTTAATTTGCAAACATGATAACCATTACCATGTATTACAAATCCTTCAAGTTGCTCTAGGTACACTTCCTCTTCTATTATGCCATCAAGAAAAGCAGTTTTCACATCCATTAGTTGAATTTTTCACCCTTTTGATGCGGCAATAACAATCATAGCCCTGATAGAGGTGTATCGAGCAACTAGAGCAAATGTTCTTTCATAATCAAGTCCTTCCTTTTGAGAAAAGCCTCTGGCAACAAATCTTGCTTTATATTTTTCAATACTACCATCTACATCATGTCTTATTTTGTAGAGCCATTTAGATGAAACCACTAATTTATCTTTCGGTCTACAGGTACAATGTCCAAACATCGTTCTTAAGAATAGATTGGTATTCTTCTAGCATGGCATCTTACCAGACTTGATGTTTGAAAGCATCCTCAACACTAGTTGGTTCTGATTTGATGATTTGACTCATAAAGGCAACATGGCTGGAGTATTTATGAGGTATTTTGCTTTCCTCAAGTTCCTTTTGGTGCTACAGAATTTTCAGCCTCTTCAATCATTTTCCTTGCCCATCTCTAGGCTCATCAATAAAATCCATAGGTTCATTTTGAAAACCATCTTCCATATGTTCATGGATCCCCCTCTAAATCTTAGAAGCATTATCCACTTCCATATTTTGAGGGGACTCTTGATCTTCAATATCTATTTCATGAATTCTTTGGATCTTTTAAATGCAACATCTTTAAATATTATGTCCTTGCTTAGCTCAATTAATTTTTGCCCAGGGTTATAAATCCTATAGGCTTTGGATGTTTCATTGTAGCCAACAAATATTCCCTTTTTCCCTGCGGGTTCTAGTTTGGATCTCTTTTCTCTGGGTATATGAATGTAGATAGGACAACCAAAGATTCTCAAATGGCTTATATAAGGTTTTAGTCTTGAAAATGCTTTTTCAAGGGTTCTGTTATCCAAAAGGGAGTGAGGACGTCTATTTTGATATAGAGAGCAGTTCTAGCGGCTTCAGCCCAAAAAGAGGTATTAAGGGTCATGCATCATGGCTTTGGATGCTTCTACAATTGTCTTGTTTTTCCTTTCTACCACCCCATATTTTTGAGGGTTGTGAGGAACTGTAAACTCTCTTAATCCTAGAATTGTTACAAAATGTTTTTAAGTTATCAGAGATGTATCCCCCCACCCATAATCTGATCTCAGGGTTTTGATTCTTTTACCCAACATATTTTGTACTAGAGCCTTGAATTCCTTAAACCTCATAAGGACTTCATCAAACTCTTTACATTTCAGAAAATATATCAATGTTTTCCTAGAATAGTCATCTACAAAAATAACAGTACAAAAATCCTCCTAAAAAGGTTACTGTCAGAGGATCACATAAATCTGAATAAATAAGTTCTAATACATCTTTAGATCTACTTTCACTACTATGAAATGTGCCTTTAGTGTTCGTTCCCAAGACACAAGGCACACCCTTTGCAAGTTTCTTTATGCTCTTATTTACATCTTAGGTTTGTCACCATTTTCTCTATTGCAGCTAGCGGACGAAAGTGGAGATGCTCTAATTTCTATGCCAAATCTCACATGTATTAGAAGATTCATGAATTAAGGCTTGAGAAGGAGAAGTGCAAAGTTTGTATAAGCATCCGTGTTGAACTCCTATAGTGTGAGCTTTCTTGATATTTGAATTCTTGGATCATGCTAGAACTTTATCATCCATAAAGGTAATCCAATATCCTTTGTCTTCAAGGACTGAAATGGAAACTAAAATACGTTTGATACCATACAAATAATACACCTCACTTGGAGAGGGATGCCAGATTTTAATTGTATAGTACAAGTTTTGATTCCTTTCACAAGGTAGTTGGAATCATCTCCCATGGTAACTTCCTCATCTGAGTTTACCACCAAGCTATCTTGGTTTTCTCTAAATATTGTGATATGCTTCACTATCAATTACCCAAGTGTTAAGACTCGAAGACACGTGACTTGATAATGTTGAATAAAATACAAGTCTTTCAGAGTCCTTCTCCAAGCTCGCCTTATTCACTTGTGCAATGGAGGCTTGAGGTTTAGGCATGTCTAGACAATTGCGTAGTGACCATATTTGTCACATCCAAAACGTTGTACTTTAGAAATGTCCCTCCTCTTAGATGAGTATTTTCCGTTTTGGTCTTTGTCTTTCTTCCTTTTGAAGTTTCCTCTCTTACCCTTCTTGTGAGAATGAGAATTTTAATACTTGGATATCTTCATTAGTGGAGTTTCAATCAATTATCAATCCCTCTTGTGATCAGCCTCAACTCTTCTTGAATGCAATCAGTTTTTAAATGATCAAACTTAGAAAGTTTAGATCGAGCACTTAACCCTTATGTGAATGATTCCCAAGATGTGGAAGTCCATTGAGAGCCAACATGGTTAATTCCTTGCTATCAATTATGTGACCAATGGTTGGATAGTTGATCTCTTAATTCTGTTATCCCTATTAAGTTAGATGTGATGGATTCTCCTTTGTTCATTTTCACATGGTGGAGTTGTTGTTTCAGAACAAGAACCTTGCTTGTATTATCTATTGCTTTCCAAGGTTGTGAACATGAAGTAGCATCTAATTTTGATATGATTGGAACTATGATCCTTTATAGCATCCACTGATATTTTCATGGCTTTTTAATTGTTTTTCATCCATTGACGTTTCTCACTTTCTTCACTAGGTATAGATGTTTCCTTTTCCACAAATGAATCTAACTCATCTTTTATGGCAAGCATTATCCTAAATTTCCAAGATACAAGGTTTGATGCTCCTTCAAGTTGATCCTCAAATCTGATGTTGTTCACCATTTTGTAGAGTATATAAAGAATTCTAAAGATGTTTAATAGCAGTTTAGATGATATCTTATTAATCTGATTTGGATCTTCCTTATGCTGGCTTTGATACCATGTTAAAGTTTTGATCAGATTTATATGTTATAGGAATTTTAATTTTAATCAATGTTCTGCAGATGTATATGCTTCTTTATTGCAAATCGAACAATACACTATTCAATGTCCTTTGTTGATCACAATATCACGGTAATAAGCTTGGATATATATATCAATATCAATTTGATATGAATTTATATCGATCAGTTATAATCTCAATATAGATAACAATTTAAGATATGTAAATGTTGCTGAGATATATTTATGAGAAACTGCTGAATCTTTGCCTTGCACTTGTCAATTTCATCACATCGCCAAGAATGAGAATGGCCTCCAATATGTATATGATTGAAGGGCCATGTCCCACATAGAGACATGGCTCTATACGGACCATATGATCTCACGTAGAGTCATGTCTCTATGTGAGACATGATTTGATACTTTATGTTTAAAAATATCAACTGTTCATTAATATATCTCAGCAAGATTAACATTAATCATAATCGATATCCATTGCAACCATACACACGTTACTATCGATATGATAAGAATCATAAGATCAATATGATCATCAATTATATATGTATACATTTAATAATATAATCACTATTAAATGAATATATACACACACACACACACACACATTTAATAATATAAGCACTATTAAATGAATATATATATATATATATATATAATCGGTGATTATTACTAACTAAAATCATAAATAGAAGAGATTATTATGATAAACATAATCATCTTATGATGTTCAAGACAGATAGGCCAATTATGCATTTGATTTCATCAGTTAGATTAATCTGACCGAAGCTACAAATCATTAAAAGAATCTAGCTTATGGAATCCTATTGCACCTACAACATGATCCAGATATCATCTATTTCTAAGCCATACAAAATTTTGTCCTTAGCTAAGACAATCCTCCCAAGTTTCCAACTACTTCAAACCTTCCTCAGACAACTTACATTAATATAGATTCTTAAACAGGCCCTCTTTCTATAGGGTGGCAAATTATCCAACAATGTAGAGTAGGATCAGCAAGTTACATTTAAAACATTTCATATACACCTCTCTTTATATAGAGTGATTTATTGTCCAAAAAATGTAATGTGGGTTTGGCTTAGTTACATTTGGAAAGTTTCTTATAGAGTCTCTCTACATAATGGGTGGCAGATTGTCTAACAATGTAAAGCGAGTCAGCTTCCAAGCAATGTTGTAAGCACCCTTCAGTCATTTCATTCAAGGAATAAAGAAGAGCAGTAAGAAAATTCAAGAATAGTTTTCTAACTAAATAGCTAAGTTACTACACTGTACATACCATCACTGAACAGAATGGCAGTCAAAAGCCCAGACAAGACGATCAGGAACAGCCCTACAACTTTTGGTACTCCCTGGGGTATTGTGCTCTGGCCAAATCCTGCAGGGTGTTTTTTAAAAATGTCAAAACAGGATACGTGTCCTTGAAAAGTCAATTTGACCTCTGCGCTCAAAAGATTTTCACATTGAACACTCGGGAAATCTCTGCATTTGCAATCATCGACCACATTAGAAGAGTATGCTGTAGGATGGGAGGAGCAGATCCTGATACATATTACGAGAGATCAAACCAAATACAGCCCTAAAGTTTGGTGAGTGGCAATGACTGGAGGGGTCTTGTATAAACCCTTAATCCAAGGATCACCAGATAGCAGCTTTCTATTGAATGGTATCATCTGCCCAGTGAAAAGGTTTTACATCCGATGCTTCAGTCTGAGCTCAACCAATCCGAAGTCAGAAGTTGAAGGTTGCCCAATCCAATCCCATAACCAAACCAACAACTTATTAGCATCACAACACAATTGATAGTATCTACACACAAATCCCTAGATGATACAAGTGGCCCACTAGTTGTTAGAGATTACAACTAAAAATGTGACTTCATTCCTCCTGGTCCTTCTAGAAAGATTTTCATTTTGCCAGGTACAGAAGAAATTGTCTCAGTTTAGCAGGAGAAACCCAGATATCATACAAAATAGGAGGTATCAAAGTAAATTCTAATCATTCACCTCAAACATTACAATTTGGCATAAAAACAAACCTGTATTGGCACATTAGTTGTATACAAGTGGTCATAGATTTAAGAAGTGAGAATTTTTGATACAGTAGTGACCAGAAAAGGGAGTAGGCAACATTGTCATTACAAATAATGTGTCTCACATGACTGGTATTGCTGGCAATGTTGTTCAAGCCATATATTAGGGAGCCACGGCAAGACTGCACAAACCAACTCAAGGTAGAAATTGCTAATAGAGTGAGCAGGTGTCCAATGATTAATATTTTTTGAAACTGAGTCTCTAACACTCCTTAAAGGTCCCCAACCTATGGTACTCCAAAGGTTGATAGTTTGATAGGTTGTCCTTGAGACTAGAATAAATCCAATACTCTTTCATCTACAATGGAGAGTATTCTATCCACCTATTTCCAAAATGCTAGTGGTGCTTCATGTACACTTTTAAAAGAGCATAAGTAATATTGTAGGCACTCTTCCATGTGGGCATCAAAAATTACTGTACCAACATCTTTTGTCTCAAAAATATATGGGAAAAGCAACAATAATTGTGAAAATTGGCATGTGTACATCAAGAGCTGATTAGCAGGTCTAGCTTTTTTAAGAATTATGACATCATTCGCATTCCTCTTACATAAAAAAGCAAAAATAGTCCAGCACACGTTAGCAGACATTCTGTAGAGTTGTCGAAGCCATGAAAACTTGCTTTTAGGGAAAACTATAACACATTGCAATAGACTAAACATATGCTACCAATAGGAGTGATCTTGGTGTTTGGCATGTCAGACTGGGTGTGATCAAGGGAAGTGTGACGAACATGTAGCATGTTTACAATGAAACTTACTTGGTGCGGAAAAAAGTCAAGATTTCAAGAATAAATAATCAATTCCCACCATAGTGGAATATGACTGAAACTAATGGATGAAATAACTTTCTAAAGAGGTGACTACTACAATGTCCAATGAAACTTGAGTACAGATCAATCATTCAGGAGGCAAATTATCACCTAGAGAACTCCACAATATACAAGTTTAACCATAACCCTGGTGAATTAAGAAATTTCTGTTATTTATAGAACATTCAAATTTGAAATTGTTATCTTATTGCACACTACATATCGGCATCACTCTGTGTGGAAAATAGAAATGCCAAATGTGCCAACTTTGAAGGATTTAACTTTGAGCTCCACAAAAGCTGAGAAGCTGAGTTTATGATTATGATGGAGTGACCGTGTGCCGATTGGTGTACTTACATGATTGATAAAACTATTCAAGTTTCTAAAATTTCAATAAAGCAATTTATAATTCATGAGGATCTGAAAATATCATAAGTTCCTCGAGATACCAGAAAATAGTCACTTTATGAAGGTTGCCCATAAGCCTCTGAGAAGAGATTCCAAAGTGCTTCTTTGAGCTTCAGAACATTATATTTGCTCACATCAAAGGGTCCAACAAGCAAAGGAAGAATTAAATCCCAACTTTAACATTTTAGCAGTGCAAAGTCTTGCAGACCAACCCAGCTGCTAAGCGTATGTACAATACAAATGAAAAAGGTACTATTTGAAAAGCCATAACTGTAAAATCATCTTTACCTTCCCCCAACATATATGTCGCTAGAATGTTTTAATGTGCTAAACAGCATTGCAGGTCCTATATTAGCTATTTAAGCTCTGTTTGTACATGTGCAGCTAATCAATAAAAAAATCTGAATATGAGTCCTGATTGCAATAGGAATCTGTATGACAAAGGTGTCATGTAAACATGAGTGTAAGCATAGACAGTAACATATCCTTTCAGCCACAAGAAGTGCTGAATATCGCCTGACATTCATGACAGTGAGTAGAGGGAGGAAAGCTCTAAGAATAGTCCTGCAACCAAGCCTTACTGTGATGACTAATCTCTCAGAAATGGTTGACAAATTCTAATATGGCTCTATATGGAAACTCCTGATTCACAAAAAGGGATAAAAGTATTCATTTGGCACAATGGAGTGGTGTTATAAGGTAATTTTTCTTGGACAATAAAGCTCCAAAAAGCTCAAGGATTGGATTAAGGTCAAAATGGCAACTTGGTCAAAATTGATTGGTTAATCCAAATGGTTCAGAAAACATTACCTCCTCCTGCCCAAGGGGATCAAGTCACCTGTGTCCAAACAAGCAAAGCAATTTTCAGGACATTATGGGTAGCCTGCCAGAGGAAAACATTCTGGAGATGCTCCCTAAAATTATGGAGGGAAGCAAACACTTGATTTTACGAACTCAAACTCTGAAGCATTGCTTGCAATAGGGCAGTTAAACTACCAAAGTTTTGGAAATTCTATAATTGACCTTAAGTCCAAAATTGAAGTCTGGCAGTAATTCTACCATTATTCTACTTCACAATTGATGTTTGGTTATGCAAAGCTTATATCAGATTTCTATGACAGTACTGACAAATGTATAGTTTTTTTGTTTTCAGGTTCGATCTCTGCTCGTAAAGGACCTGATATTGTCCACAATATATGTGATGACAATGCAAAGATATTGATGAAATGTTTCTTCAAACTTCAATACTTATATTACCTCCGATCTGCTTGCATTAATTGATTTGGATGCTTGCAATATTGGGCAGTAACGAACATTTTCAAGAAAGGTTGGGTATATGGGTGAATGGGCATGTCTCCATTTGGAGACATGATCATTCACCAATATTCCTGATCAGTGATTTAATCACACCAGATGTTAGTTGTAACAAAAACTAATCCATCGTTTCAAAGACTTTAATAAAGCCCGATGCAAATCAAATCGATAATGATCAGAATATAATGTAATCATTACTGAGATCCGATCTCAGATATAAACAAATAAATATGCAGTCGGTTTTATATACAGTGATCATCATAATTAATGCAAATTATATATGTGCATATATACATATCAATATGCAAATCATATTGATACATATATATACATAAATATATTCTCATATTGATCAGAGATATTGTCTTCACCGAAGCTACATGTTTTAACACTCCCTCTTAGCTAGGGAAGACAAAGTGAATATAAATACTTCTCATTATAAGAAGTAATATCCTCTAGATATTTTAAGAAAATCAAGTCTCATGATATTCTTTCAGTTATGGTGTGTACACAGATATCAAGTCTCATGATATCCACCATAAAAGATCATCGCATATCCATAGATATTAAGTCACATAATATCCACCACGAGTTTAAACATATTGATCTTCAATAGATATCAAGTCACATGATATCCATCAACATGCTCTTTTAACTATCATGATTTTCCATGAATATCAAGTCACATGATATTCATCATAATAATAATCTAATAATCATAAAGTCGTCGTCTTATATTATTAGAGTTGACATTTCAATATAAAAGATTGTCACCTTTTAATACTGAACATAGGGTAGGCCCATGAGTCATAGAGTCACACATATGACAAAAGAGTTTACACTTTAAGCATCTATATTAAATTATACAAATTTACAAAGTTTGAGACTCAATCTCATAAACTTATATTTCAACCAAGCGAAGTTTCTTTTTGAAATGATCAACATTCAATTTAGGAAGTGCCTTGGTGAGAATGTCAACTATTTGATCACCCTATATTGATATATTCCAACTAAACAGCTCTTCTTTCCACCATGTCTCTTACGTAGTAGTAAGGAATTTCTATATGCTTGGATCTATCATGAAATTCCGAATGCACACATAACTTGATACAACTTTGGTTATCACAGTGACTAGTGGTAGGCTTCATAGGCTCACAAAACAAGTTAGAAAGCAACTTTCGAAGCCATACTACTTCTCTAGCTCCCATTGCTGCTGCAATATACTCTACCTCAATAGAACTCTAAGCAACTGAAGCTTGCTTTTTGCAAATCCAAGAGAACATAGCTGATTCTAAGCTGAAACAACATCTTGACGTGCTTTTCCGGTCTTTTACACTTCCAGCCCAATCAAAAACAATATATCCATGCAACTCCAAGCTGGTATTCTCATATTTAAGTTCATACCCAATAGTACCTTGGAGATACCTTAATATATGCTTCAACGCAACAAGATGAATCTCACGAGGTTCACACATGAACTAACTTAATGCATTCACAGCATAGCATATATCAGGTCAAGTATTTACAAGATACATCAGAGACCCAGTTATCTGTCTATATAAGGTAGGATCAACTAGTCTGGATTCAGCACTTGCTTTCTTTAGCTTGTGTAAGTTGATTTCCATATCTGTAGACATGGGTCGACAATTCCGCATTCCAAATCTTTTCAAACTATCAACAGTATACTTCTTTTGATGTAAAAAGATATTCCCAGACTTCTGACACACTTCCAAACCAAGAAACTAATAAAGAATTCCTAAGTCCTTCATTTCAAATTCAGAAGCCAAATCTTTCTTACACTAATTAATGAGATGTTCTTCCCCTGTAATCAAAAGTTCGTCAACATAAAGAATTAGAATTAGCATACCAGCTTTAGCTACCTTAAAGTAAAGATTTGGATCAGCCACATTCTTGGTGAATCCAAGACTTAAAAGGTATTCGTCAATCCTTTCATACTAGGCTCAAGGAGCCTTTTTGAGTCATATAGAGCCCTCTTCAATTTGCATACATAAGAGGCATCATCATGAGTCACAAATCCTTCTAGTTTTTCCAAGCATACATCTCACTTTTTCCATTAAGAAAAGCAATTTTACATCCATTTGACGGATTTTTCAACCTTTGGTTGCTGCAATGGCTATTATAGCTCTAACTGAGGTGTACTTGGCAACTAGTGCAAAAGTTTCTTCAAAGTTGATTCCTTCCTTTTGAGAAAAACCTCTAACCACAAAACAAGTTTTATGTTTTTCAATGCTGCCATCTGCAACATACTTAACTTTGAAGAGTCATTTTGAAGACACAACAGAAATTCCCTTAAGTCTAGGAACTATATCCCAAACATCATTTTTTAGTATAGACTAATACTCTTCCACCATTGCATCTTTCCAAGCTTGATGTTTAAGTGTTTTTGAAGTACTTGAAGGTTCAGGTTTTGGACTCTCAAACATGAAAGCATTGTATGTCAATTTTCTAGGTCTCTTGTTTTCTCGGAAAGTCCTTGAAGGGGCTGCAAATCCATCTCCTCCTTGTATAATTTCCTTGCCCAAAGTGGCCTTTTAGAATGATCAAGACTCTCTTCTTGGGTCTCAAAAAGGATCTCCATTTCATTTGAAGTCTCTTCGGGGTACTCCCTCTAAATCTCAAAAGCAAGAGCCTCACCTTGGAATACGTCAACTATATCTAGTTCATTAGAAGTTTTGGCTCTTCTGAAGGCAATGCCTTCTTCAAAAATGACATCTCTACTTAGTTCTATTTGTTTTTGTCCAAGTATGTAAACTCTATATCGTTTTATTGTTTCACTAAAACCTATAAGGATACCTTTTCTTCTAGAAGATTCTAACTTTGTCCTCTTCTCCTTAGGTACATGAACATACACAGGACATCCAAATATCCTTAAGTGACTGATGTCAGGTTTCTTTCCTGAAAATGCTTCTTCAGGGGTCTTATTGTCCAAATACGAGTGAGGACATCTATTCTAAATATAGACTGTTGTATTAAATGCTTCATCCCAGAATGACATACTCAAGTTTTGATCAAAAATCATAGCCCTGGCAGCTTCTACAATAGTTTTGTTTTTCCTTTCAGAAACTCCATTTTGTTGACGATTGTAGGGGACTGTGAACTCCCTCTTAATCCCAGGAAGTTTGCAGAACTCCTTAAATATTTCGGAAGTGTACTCTTTCCCATTATCTGTTCTCAAAACTTTAATGTTCTTTTTGGAGTTCTCGGTGATTGTTTTGAATTCTTTAAACTTAGAAAGAATCTCTTTAAATTCTTTGCACTTAAGGAAGTATATCCAAGTCTTCCTTGAAAAATCATCAACAATTATCACATAGTACAGGAACCCTCCTATAGATAGTAAAGACATGGGTCCACATAGATCAGAGAGCACTAGTTCCAACACATCTTTAGTTTTGCTCAAACTATGAGGATATGGATTTTTAGTGTTTTTCAATAAGGCACAACCTTTGCAGGATTCATTGTGAATATGGCTTAATTTGGGCATTCTGATTACTAACTTTTCCATGGATGTTAGGACACGAAAGTTTATATGACCTAATCTTCTATGCCATATTTCATTTGAATCTGAAGTCTCATGTACAATTGCAAAGTTTCTCTTAGTGCATAGCTCATATAATAGTCCTTGTCATACTCCTATTGTTAGAGCCTTCTTTATGGTTGATTTCTTAGGCCAAGCTAATACCTTACCTTCCATGAATGCAATTCTATAACCATCATCTTCAAGTGCAAATATAGATATTAAATTCCTTTTAATACTTGGTACATAAAGAACTTCGAAAAGGTGAATGGAATTTCCAGACTTCAATTTGATGGCGTAGGTCCCAATTCCTTTTACGGAATGTGCAGAACAGAATCATCGCCAATTATAACTTCTTCATATGTTTCTATTTGCATGCTTTCTATGTTATCAAGTTATCCAATGATGTGCCTTGAAGATCCACTGTCAACTATCCATGTGTTAGATTTGGTTGAAATTTGACTGGACAATGCTGAATAGAAGGCATATTTCTCAGATTCGTGTCCTTCATTTGATTTATCAGATTTAGCAAATGATGCTTGAGGTTTAGATCGATCGGGACAATTTATTGCATAATGTCAATATGGATCACATCTGAAGCATTGAATTTTGGACAAGTCTTTCTTCTGTTTAGACTGTCCTTTTCCATGAAAGTTTATTTTCCTTTTGTTGTTCTTCTTCTTTCCCTTCTTATGAGAGTTTGTGTTAAGAACTTGAATGTCTTCATCTAAGGTTTTGTGTTTTCCCTTAATCATTAATCTTGATTCTTCTTGAAGACAGTCAAATCTTAGTCAATCTAGTTTTGGAATTTTAGATCTAGCACTTATTAATTGTACAAAAGATCCCCAAGAATTTGGAAGTCCTCCTAACGCCATTAGGGATAATTCTTGGTTCTCAATCTCATAATCGACTACAAATAATTGATCTCTCAAATCTATTATCCTCATGAAGAAGACATTTGTAGTTTCTCCTTTGTCCATGTTGATATTATTCATTTGTCTTTTGAGAGCAAGTGTTATGCCAGTGTTATCTATTATGAATGCATTTTCAAGAGCTCAAAACATGCAATATCTCATTGCATGTTTTGCCACAATAGGCACAATGTGATCTCGAACACCATCCACGATTATCTTCATGGCCTTCTCATTTTTCTCAATCCATAATGTTTTCTCTGGATCATCTTTTAGGTTCTTCCTTATCTTCTCTTACAAAAGATTTCAATTTGTTTTCTTTTAATAACATCATTATATGAAGTTTCCAGGATTTAAAGTTATTAGCACTTGCAAGGTGATGTTCGAATCTTAATGTGTTTGTCATCTTGTAGAGAAACGATTGACTGCAATTTAATGTGAAATCTGATCTCTTAAACTTAATGAGATCTCTCCTTAACAAGGCTCTAATAGCATGTAAAGTTTATATCAGATTTCTATGACAGTACTCACAAATATATAGTTTTTTATTTTCAGGTTTGATCTCTGCTGGTAAAGGACATGATATGCTCCACAATATATGTGATGACAATGCAAAGATATTGATGAAATGTTTCTTCAAACCTCAATACTTATATTACCTCCAATCTGCTTGCATTAATTGGTTTTGATGCTTGCAATATCAGGCAGTAACGAACATATATACAAGAAAGGTCAGGTATATAGGTGAATGGGCATGTCTCCATTTGGAGACATGACCATTCACCGGTATACATGATCGGTGATTTAATCACACCCGATGTTAACTGTAACAAAAACTAATCCATCGTTTCAAAGACTTTAATAAAGCCCAATGCAAATCAAATCGATAATGATCAGAATATAATGTGATCATTACTGAGATCCAATCTCAGATATAAACAAATAAATATGCATAGTTGGTTTTATATACAGTGATCATCATAATTAATGCAGATTATATATTTGCATATATACATATCACTATGCAAATCATATTGATACATATATATACATGAATATATTCTCATATTGATTAGAGATATTGTCTTAACGAAAGCTACATGTTTTAACAGGTTATGATTCTGCCATAAATCTTGTTTCATAGTTGAAATCTGGAAGTTACTCTGCCTTTAATCTTAGTCAACCATTAAAAGTTAGCAGTAATTCTACCTTGTATCTCCTCTCAATATTGACTCAAGTGTCTCCTCTCCTCATTTCCAAAATACTTAATTAGCAATTGTGCATTAAAGAACTGCAATACAGGTTAGCATTTGATGTTTGTCTGAATGTATTATAAAGGAGGTCTAGTATTGTTTTTCTTCGTACAACATGAAATAACTTCACTATCAGGAAATCGAAGTGTGTTTGGAAATTCAGAAAAAAGGGTTCAAAAAAAGTCAAAAAGCTAACTATGGAGCCTAGCAGTGTACAAGGCTTGGACTAGAATTTCAGGCCCCAAAGGGCTAACAACTTTTTTAGTTGAGGCAGAAAAAAGCTATTACCTGCTCTCCAATTGGATAAATATTGGTGATAGCAGTTTGGCATTGATGAGTCAAGGTCACACTGACATCTTAATATGATTGCCATGAGACAGAAAAGGAAATATCCAGAAAAAGTATGGGGTTGCTAGCCATATGACTTCAGAGAAGAATCATTGTAATAAATAGAAATCAATGTTGTAGATCAAAAAAAAACTGAAATAAAACAAATAGTACTGTATGAGGTCAGAAATAAATAATGAAATGGGAAAGGGATAGAACAACTCATTGATACTGTCACCACTGCAGTCATCCAGTAGAAGAAAAAAACTCAAAGGAAGCTTTCCAAAAGTTTTGAAGCAGCTTTCTTTCTGTTCATAACTTCATACATCTTAAAATAGGTTATTTCAATGTGTCTAGCGGTTCACCATAGAATGTGCAGTTTTAAGCTTGTAGCTTGTAAAGAAAGTCGCCATAGTTGCATACTCTCATCATCTCCAAACTTTTGAAATCCTTATTCAATGATGATGTTATTATGAAGTTGAACAAATATGAACTCGTCACATGAAAAAAGTGGGGATGCCTGTGAAGGTTATTGAGGGAAAGGATTACATGAAGCTTCAGATACCTTGTTGTGAAGCTAGATAAATTAACAGTCAATTGGATCATTTAAATTTAAAAGAAATATGTCTTGCTTGGAATTACTTTAACGCAGACAGACTAATCAAAGTTGAAGGGATCAGTCTGAAATGTAAAAAATTGATGACGACTTTACTTTGTTCAAAAACTTCAAATGACAAATTTTGCTCTTCAAATTAAGTCTTAAAACAAACTCTCATTTAATTGATTTTCTTACACGGATACAGCTTTATGCATAAGATGAAAAAGTACAAACTATTCAACCTAAGAAGAAAGAACTTCATTCCCCCGGGCCCAAATGAATTAATGATTGAATTTTCTTTCTGTGGGTGCAAAATTCATTAATTTGCTTCATTGAAAAACAAATTTGGTGTTTTTGAGCAAAAAATTCTATGAAAAAGTAGCTAAGGTGGACAAATAATTCAGTAGCACACAAGTTTAAAAGAGAGGGCACATATCAGATTTTCTAGCAGTAGCTCTCAATGTTCCTAGTGAGGAATGCTTGTGATATCAGCGTATATATGTGTTTATGAGATACTTGGCACACAATGACCACAATTTGGTTATAAGCTTGATCCACAGAGTTTTCTGAAGAAGAAAATTGTTGCCAAGTCAGAATTATCTCACTATACATTTACGAGGCAGCAGGGAACCACAGTTATCAGCAACTTAGATTGGGATCACATCAAGAATAGACATTTATCGGCAATTTATCGGCAACCTAGGTTGGGATTTCCTCAACACAAGACATTTATCAGCAGCTTCGATTGAGAGTACGTCAGCACTTTACAGTCATAGGCAGCTCGGGTTGGGATTACGTCAATACTGGAAATATACCACGAAGGAAAGGAATGCACCGTAGTTCTTCAAGAGGAAAACTTGTCAATCGTAATAACCGTAGATGAGTGTTGTGAACTTAGGGTGGTAGTAGCCAAATAATGTAGTGGTTGGGAGCAGTTCAAGGTAGAAAGCATCACAAATCTGGCAATTCGGAGTGGATGTTGAAATGGCAAACTTGTAATGAGACTAATTCCAGGTTTTCTAGGTTAAGAGAAACTGGCAATCCTGCGAAATCAACAAGGTATTCACACGGGTATGCACCGTAACATCATGTGCTGAAGCCAATTAAAGAACTTAAAAAAGGGTGGGAGGGCAATACAGTAAACTTGCGGGACAAACACGGATATCCATTCTCGCCAAAAATGATTTGTTGGGAACTTTAAATTATGCATTTATCACACAATGGATGCAAAAAGTGGAGGAATAGGTTTCTTCGGGGATATGCTTGAAATGGGTATATAACTCACATTTCCTGAGGAATTGTTGGCTTGGGGTCCGAATTTGATTTGGACCTTGGAGCCCTGGGCCTGAGCGCGCTGGACATCTTCCACAAGGCCTGGAACCAACTTTATTATCATCGCAAATGGCAGCCCCCTTCCTGGCTTGAGAGTAAAGTTTTCTTCCGTGCCAACACCAGCGGGAAGAGGAGGAGGAGGAGTGGCCTTTCCGTTGCCATTGCCGCCGCCACCATTGCCATTGAGACCTCGAGATGGTGGGAGAATTGAGCCTCCGCGAGGGTTTCTCTGCCCAATTGGAGCGACCGGCCTCGATGGCGGCACCATCCGGCCCGGTCCTCCTCTACCCGCCCCTCGCCCTTTGAACATTCTGTCTTTGAACATTGCTCCTGTCAACGATTATATGAAATTGATTGATTGTAATCTCTTGTGTGCCCTTAGTTCAATTCAATTCGTGGGAATTACTAACTGTTCTTCCGTCTGCGTTTTCCAAGCGTATTGCTGGTAATTTTATGTTGGGAGAATGCATGGAATTCAGAGACTCGGTTGCATGTATTCTTGAAAGGCCACTTTGGTTTGCAAGTGTTACGGAAATGATCGTAAACCGTGCAACCTTTCCGTTTCCGGTTTTGCATGCTACCAATTGAAGCGAAGGATTATCATAGAGAGTCGCCCTCGCCCACACGAGATCACATTTTGACGGTCTCGCAGAGGGTTTTAATGCCTCTGCGGCTTGCTTTTCTACAATTTTAAAATTGCGTTTTTCCATTTTAATCAGACAAGTTTTGTCCAGGAAAGTCTCACACATCGTAAAGATCAAGGCTCGGGATTCGCTTTTGGGAGAATTTGATAGAAAGAATATTCTTAATACACTGAAAAAATGGTGCATATAAAGTGCACTTAGTCTTCAGTCCAGACTCATGTTGGTGTATTAAGTTAAACTTATTTGGTGGGAGTGATTCAGACCTTGCACCCTTCACGGAAAAAAAAAGAGCAAATAATAATAAATTTTTATCTACCATCTTTTATTAGAATTTTGGTTGATGACAATTTCTCTATTTTTTTTTTTAAATATAAAGTTTAATAATAAGTATTTATTCAAAAATAATTTAAATATAAAATTAATTGTTAGAGACAAATTTGTAAATATCAAATGTAGGATTTTTAATTAGTATAATTTTAAGTCGCACAAAATTATAAATTGTCAATTTTGTTGAAATTATTGTATATATATTAAGAATATATTTTAGAAAAGGAGATTAAATAAATTCTATGTACAATATAATCTTGAAAGTATACAACAACTAAACTAATAGTCGCAAGCTTTTGTGCTTGCAACGATATAAAATTTAATTTTGTAATAAATCAAATAAATAAAGTTATTTAATTAATTTATTATATACTAATAAATTATCATCTAAAAAATATTCTCGTAAAAAATTATTATGAAAAATTAATAAGAAAATAATATGAAAAAATAAGATGTATAAAGTGGAGCAAAAAATATAAACTAAAAACTAAATTAAGGGAAGTCTCCATGCTTGACTAGATGCAATGACCGCTGAGTATTTTATTTATTATCATAAGAGATGGATTCTTGTAAATCACTACTCATTAACTACATAGTTAAACAGTGATAACAATATCAGTAGCTTATATATACCTCTATATATATTACGCCGAGAGTAATCGTTTTCGGAGCGCCTATTTTTATTTAATCCCAAAGTTATTTTAATCAAAGTTGGGATTTATGAAAATAAAAATAAGCGCCTCGAGAACGATTACTCTCAGCGTAATATATATAGAGGTATATATAAGCTAGTGGCAGTCGCGGCGCAATAGGAAAAATATTTACTTTTTATTTTTTATTTTGATAAGGTTACTATAAATTTGTTAATTAATTTTTAATTAGAGTTGTATGAAGTTACTATAAAATTACGCTTCAAAATATTTTTTAAAATTTAATATAAGAAGTTTAATATAGATTAAAAAAATATTTTTTATTTTTGGGATATTGTAATGTAAAATGTTATAGTCATACATAGATATATGGTTAGGGACAAAGTTACCATTATAGTTAATGTTAACCTTAGGGATAGAATTAGGGTTAGGGTTAGCATTAGAGTTAGGGTTGGAGTTAGGGTTAGGGTTTGAGCTATGGTTAAGGTTAGGGATAGAGTTATGGTTATGGTTATTGTTAGAGTTATGGTTAAGGTTTAGATTAGAGTTATGTTTATGGTTAAGGTTAGGGTTAATGTTATGGTCATGGTTAAGGTTAGGGTTAGAGTTATGGTTATGGTTATGATTAGGGTTAGTGTTAGGGTTATAGTAAGGCTAAGGTTAGGGTTAGGGTTAAGGTTTGAGTCAAGGTTAAGGTTAGAATTTAAAGGGTTAGGGTTTGAGTTAGGATCAAAATTAAGGTTAGAGTTAAGGTTAGAGTCCAATTATGGTAGAGTCAAATCCAAAGTTAGAGTAATGCTCATGGTTAAGGCTAGGGTTAGACTTATGCTTATAGTTAGGGTTAGGGATAGGGTTAGAATCCAATTATGGTAGAGTTAGAATTAGGGTTAGAGTTAGGGGTAGAGTTATGCTTATGGTTAATGTTAGGTTTAGAGTAATGCTCATGGTTAAGGTTAGGGTTAGAGTTATCATTATGGTTATGGTTAGGGTTATAGTGGGGATAGGGTTAGGGTTAGGGTTTGAGTCAAATATATCTTTTAATTTAATATAAGGAATTTAATTTAGATTTAAAAAAAAAAAATTGGGATATTGTAATGTAAAATGTTATAGTCATACGTAGATATATGGTTAGGGACAAAGTTAACATTACAGTTAATGTTAACCTTAGGGATAGAATTAGGGTTAGGTTTTGAGCTATGGTTAAGGTCAAGGATAGAATTATGGTTATGGTTATCATTAGAGTTATGGTTAAGGTTCAAATTAGAGTTATGTTTATGGTTAAGGTTAGGGTTAGAGTTATGGTCATGGTTAAGGTTAGGGTTAGAGTTATGGTTATGGTTATGATTAGGGTTAGGGTTATAGTAAGGCTAGAGTTAGGGTTAGGGTTAAGGTTTGAATCAAGGTTAAGGTTAGAGTTAGGGTTAGGGTTTGAGTTAGGATCAAAATTAAGGTTAGGGTTAGGGTTAGTGTCCAATTATGGTAGAGTCGGATCTAGAGTTAGAGTTATGCTCATGTTTAAGGCTAGGGTTAGAGTTATGCTTATAGTTAGGGTTAGGGATAGGATTAGAGTCCAATTATGGTAGAGTTAGAATTAGGGTTAGAGTTAGGCGTAGAGTTATGTTTATGGTTAAGGTTAGGGTTAGAGTAATGCTCATGGTTAAGGTTAGGGTTCGAGTTATCATTATGGCTATAATTAGGGTTATAGTGGGGATAAGGTTAGGGTTAGGGTTAAGGTTTGAGTCAAATATTATTTTAAATTTAATATAAGGAGTTTAATTTAGATAAAAATATATATTTTATTTTTGGGATATTGTAATGTAAAATGTTATAGTCATACGTAGATATATGGTTAGGGACAAAGTTAGGGTAAGGGTTTGAGCTAGGGTTAAGGTTAGGGTTAGGGTTAGATTCTAATTACGGTAGAGTTAGATTTATGGTTAGAGTTAGGGGTAGGGTTAAGGTTAGTGTTAGGATTAGAATTAGGATTAGAATTAGGGTTAGGGTTAGGGTTATAGATAGGGTTAGGGTTAGGGTTAGGGTAAGGTTTTGGGTTAGGGTTAGGGCTAGGGTCAATTTTAGGGTTAGAGTATGAGTTAGGGTTAGAGTTAGAGATAGGGGTAGATAAAGGGTTAGGCTTAGGCTTAGGCTTAGGGTTAGGGTCAAGGTTAGGGTTAGAATATGAGTTAGGGTTAGAGTTTGAGTTATAGTTAGGGCTATAGTTTGAGTTAGGGGTAGACAGAGTATTAGAATTCTAGCTAGGATTAGGGTTAGGTTTCGGGTTACGGTTATGGTTACGGTTAAGGTTAGAGTTAGGTTTAGGGTTACAGTTATAGTTAGGGTTAAAGTCCAATTATGGTAGAGTTAGATTCAGGGTTACAATTAGTGGTAGGGATAGGGTTATAGTTATAGTTAGGGTTAGGGTTAGGGTTAGAGTTAGAGGAAGGGTTATATTTAGGAGTTTTCTTATGGTCATAGTTATAGTTAGGAGGGGAGTAAGGGTTGGGATTTTAGATTATATTTATTATTATATAAGGTGCCCTATATAATAATATGTATATTCTCACGCTCATGGATAAGGTTAGGGAAAGAAGTAGGACCATGGTTATTAGTGTTACATTTAGAATCTCATTTAGGAGGGCATTGTTGGCTATTTTTTCCCCCTATTCAACCCATCACTAATGCTTGATCTGAGAGACCTTAAATGGGATAGGTTCTTTGCAAAGGGTTAACATTGCTAAAGTTGGCGGCTAACATTTTGTGTTGGCTCGGTTTCTTCATTGACCAAGCTGGATCATTTTTTCTTAGTCAGGTTGATTCATGCTGCGAGATTCGACAACTCTTGTTTCTTCGCGAGCTATCTTCCCATCTTCCCAAAAGTGCAAGATGTTGCCATGCATTCCCATTCTAACGTTTCTTTATACGCTAGTGTCTTCGAAACACTCTAAAGCCTAGAATTGCACAAGATGCTGCCATGCATCTCCATTCTGATGCATCGTCATGCTACATTGTTTCTTCAATTCTCTGAAGCCCAGAATTGCATCATGCTACCATGCATTGCCTTTCCAACATTTCCTCACTCCACAATGCTTTCACGAGTCTCTGAGACCCAAAATTGTGCCACATGGAGGGGGTTCACACCTTTTGTGTTATCTGCTTCGTTCGTTGGGAGGAATCTCTTCACTACATCTTAGTCATCCATTGGAAATAAAGCCAATCTTGATCGACGAATGTGACTTAATCCTTCATTGGGAGGAGTTTCTTGGTTGCATCTCAATCATCCTTTTTGAGGGGAGAATCTACATTGATGGCTCCGACTTAATCCTTCATTGGTGAGGATTTACGATGCATCTATGTCGTCTATTTCGAGAGGAAGACCTTCATCGATGACCATCATTGATTTTTGGGGAAACCAAATTCCCCCCTGTGGTCAACCTTGCATTTTTTGTGGGAGGTTAACACATCATGTTATCCCTTTTCGCAGTTTTCTGCCAGCGACATGAAAGTCTTTCCTCTTCTTTCCACGAGTCTCCATTCTAGCGCCTCCTTACGCTGTATTGTTTCTTCAATGCTTTAAAGCCCAAAATTGAGTCATGTTACCACATGTCACCTTTTTGACATTTCCTCACTCTGTAGTGCTTTTGCGAGGCTCCAAGACCCAGAATTGTGCCACGTAGCGGGGATCCCCACCTTTCGTGCTATGGTTACAATTTAGATTTTAGGGTTAGGGTTAGAATCAAGGTCAATTCTAGAGTTTATAGAATATTTAGAGTTAAGATTAGGGATTAAATATACATGAGGGTTAGCATTGGGTTGTATGATAGTTACAGTTAGGATTATAGTTAGATATATCATTTAGATTAGGTTTTAGTCAGGGTTTAATTAGACTTAAGATTAGGGTGAGGATCAAGGCGAAGTCTATATTAGGGTTCATATCATGGTAGGATTGAAACTAATGTTAGGGTTAACATTGAAATTATGATTAGGGGTAAGGTGAAGATTTATATTTGGTCATGATTGTGGTTTGTGCTAGGATTAGGGTCTAAGCTATGATTAATTTTATGATTGTACCTTTAGGTTTAGGGTTTTGTTTAAGTTTATGATTATGGTTACAACTATGGTTTATGGTTCAAGTTTAAAGTTGGGAATGTGATTAGGATCAAGGATTAGTAAATTTTTTAAGAGTTTAGTAATAGGTTTACACCATGGTTAGGACCTTGGGACTGGATTTAGAGTTTAATATCATGGTTATCCCTATAGTTAGGTTTAGGATTTTGATCAATATTATGGAGTTTGTTTTTACATTATGGTTAAGGGTTAGATTTTAGGGTTAGGACTATAACCAATATTAGTGTGTAGGTTTTTGGTTTAGATTATGGTTTTGGCTGAGATTTTTGTTATGATTAGAGTTTAGAATATCAATAGGGATATGTTTTAGTGCTATAATTATAGTTTAATGTTGGATTATAGTTAGATTTTACATCATTGTTGGGGCTAGGGCTAAGGTAGGGGTTGCTGTTAGGGTTAACTAAGGATGACAATTAGGATGGTTTATCTTTTCAAGTAGAAAAAAAACTCATATTGATTGAAAAACAAAGAAATTATACTTTGAAAATATTTTTCTATGTCATAATAGATTCATTTATTTTAATTATTCTATTAGTTAATTAGTTGTTTGATGTTTCAAAGTAAACATGGCTTATTTTATTTAAATTTAAATAATATTATTGTTTTGAACTGAATTTAGCTTAATTGTTAATGATCATATTTATATTTCTAATATTAACTCCAATTTGATCAAAGACCAAATATATTTTTGGTATTTTTGTAAATGAACTTGCATAACACTTCCCTATTTCAAAGTTAATAAAATATCATTTCTATTGTCTTAGATTTGAGAGTAAATATATTAAATAAGTAATAATAAATGAACATTATGATTAATATATTTCTAAAATAAAAATATATTACTTAAAAACTTGTTTACTTTAAATGAATAAAGTACTCATTTACTTGTAAATTTTAAAAATAGAAATTAATCTACATATATATAAAATATTTATTCTTTTTCCTATTTGCATACAAATTAATTAAAATCTAAAGTTTAAACTACATAAATATTTTAAAAATATATATCCATCAACGATTAGTTTAGAATAAAGTAAAATCTAAAAATTAGACACATATAGAATGTTTTTAATTTCTAAATACATGTTTTTCTAATTTATTTCTACAAACATGCAACTGATATTTCTATTATCCATTTTTTTCCATTCTAAAAAAATCTAGATGTAAATAGAATTTTTTTAGATGCATGCAATCTTTCTAATTTTTTCTACATACATATATTAACATTTCTATTTTATATTTTGTTTTTACATTATGGTTATTTCAATCAAAATATCTAGATGTAAATAGAATTCTTTTCAAAAAATCTAGATGTATATAGAATTCTTTTAATTTTTTACATACATAAAATCTTTCTAATTTTTTTCTACATACATAAAAGAATAATTTCTATTTTCTATTTTTTCTTTTCTATTTAAAAAAAAAAGCTATCGTGAAGATTGATAAAAAAATTGATTGCATATGCATTGTTTATTTTGTGCACTAAATGCATTAATTTTTTTCATTTATCTAATGGTTTTGAATGAACTTTGTCTCATCTTGGCATTGCAATATCAAAGATGAGTCAGCAATATCAAGATATAAAATATCAAAGTTGAAAATATTAAAATGAATGACTAAAATATTAAATGCTCAGGATGCAAGGCAGAAATAAATTGTGTTGAAGTGTATTTCATTGATTAAATGATGACTTTTATATTGAATTACTAAATTACCAAATCTACCCACCCCATTGTAAAACTTAATTGCTCTGTTTCAAACATGATTAAATTAAAAATAGAAAATCTACACAACATAGATATGTTCTGCATAATGCAGATTTTAAAACTATGTAAAAGATTTGTTGTTCTGCATAATACAGATTTTAAAACTATGTAGCAACAATTCATTCTTGACTTCCAACTATTGTATCTTCTCTAATATAAATTTTTTTGTTCATATCATACATTATATAATGAAAGTAAATCCATACCAATTAATATTAATGTAAGTAGGAAATAATTTTTTTTTCACATTGATAGAAGAGTATGACGAAATCCAAAATGGGTTTGTCGTTGATTTGCATTCTTACATCAATAGTTTAAACTGATTCCGTACTCATGAATCACACCGGCTAAAATACACTGAAAAACAATCCATTGCAAGGAGGCGATAAAGATTAGTAAAGAACTTAAAGAAGACACACGGGTATACTACGAAGAGTTTTTAGAAGTGAGCATCTTATTAGCTCCAAGCTGGAACCTCATAGAACAATCTATCACAGAACAATCTAATATTCATTTAGGTTTTTTTTATAAAAACATTACAAATACTATATTTTCAAAACAGAGAGATTGATGCTATCAACACTCAAATGAACAAGACTCATTCTTATTAACAACATTTACAGAGAAATAAAATAAATAAAATCTAAGAAAATCGAGCAACTCTGGAATTTTGTCCAAATACAATGACCCAAATCAAAGTCAAATAGAAATTGAAATCAAAAGGCTCCAAAAATTCAATGTTTCAATTTCTCATGGATCTTCTGAATTCTGCAATGATTTTAGTGTGCTCAGAGACTGGAAGATCTAAAAAAGAAAGCCTTCTCCTCAAATTCATCATACCCATCTCCAAAACCAAAAAATTCGTCTTCATATTCCATCTGCACAAATCGTCAATATTTCACTACAGTCACGAATTAGCTTTGTATTAGCCAAAGATTAAATTACAATAAAGAAATCCATAGCAGAACCCACTAAAAATTACAACAAAGTATAAAATAATTTTGGTAGAATATATGATTCGACCACTGCAATTGTATGTGTTAACTTTATCAACCTTGCACATTCCCGAAAAACCTCTCTTTGTCATTTGTGTCTCTTCCTATCAAACAGTGAACAGAAATCATCAACCTCATTGCACATTATAACAAATGTATCGAATCTCCTATTGCTTCACCTTCGGAATGAGTTCCACAATGAAAGATATATAGGCACAATCGTAACGGAAGACTCCCCACTCCCTTACATTTCATATTTTCCAATTCAACTGCAATTATAACCGATGATTCTTCACCTTTTAAGGAATGCAATGAGATTAATATTTTATTCCAAACCATGCAGTTGCCATTCTATTTCAATTGTAACGACAATTTGTGTTATGGAATATCAAATATTTCTAATATAAATTTGTGTTGGGCCCTATTTTTTGGGGTCCTACTTTTTCGGGCCCTATTATTTTGGCCTCCATTTGGCTTCCTATAATTTCAACCAGCTATTATTTCAGGAATGCTTTTTAATTCTATGAATTTAGAAGTTTGTAACTGCTCCCTTTTCTTTTTTATTGACAAGGAATCTTGGCATATTCTGGTGCTGGGCATTTGTGCTGCCATTGTATAGAACGCCTCTCGGCGTAATAATTTAACTTGTTGTGGAAAAATATTTTTAAAAAATAATATGAGAAATATAAAAAAATATAGTAAAAAAAAGGAACTCCTCCCACAAATATCCTATTGGCTAAACTAAAAATTAATATTTAAAGTAAAAAACTAGACTAATTTAAGAAATTAAAACTTGAATCAATATAAAAAAATCAAAATTAAATAAAAAGAAAGAAAAACATGAGTTAAAAGTGGAGATAACAACTAATTAATTTTCTAAATAAATAGAAAAAATAAGAGTTCAAAGTATAGATAAATTAATTTATAAATTAAATAAAAGTGCTAAAAATGAAGATAAATAAATAAATAAGAAAAAAATAATCGTGTAGATAATAACTAATTAAATTAATTAAATAGGAAAAGAATAAGAGTTAAAGATGGAGTGAGATAAAATTGGTCGAAAAATAATTAATGGTAAGGGCTGATAGTTTTCCATTCAAAAGCCCACAATTTTTCGGCCAAAAAAATAGTTTTATGGGAACAAAGTTTCCACATATAGCCTATCGGCTAAATTATGGATTGTAAAAATTTAAGATCATTTATTAGAAGAAATTAGGTTCATTAAAATATGATATTCAGGTTAAACTATAAAACTCATTGTGTTGAGTTGTAATATTGATGTATTTTCCACTCAAGTTGGTCACAATTGTTATTGACAATGTTAAAAAAAATTAAAATTGTTTGTAAACCCTACTCAAGAACGAAGTATGATTGATTTATGCAAGATATGAAGATATGAAAATGTGATACTAGATATGACAAGATTGCAAGAGCTCTCCAAAAATACAAGTGTGGTTAGATGACTCACCTTAAATAATATGATGATTCGATGGCTAGGCTTTGGTTGCCTTGATTTGACTTCATTGCTTAGATGATTAATCACTTTCCTCCTCCTTAAAAAGGGAAAGTAAAGATAAAATAATTATATAAACTAAAAATTATTTATTTAATTATCAGAAAAGAAAACACTAGTAAAATAAAAATAATTATTACTATGTTTATTCTAAAAATAGAGAAAGAAGTTAAAGAATTAAATAAATAAATATCAGGAAAAAGATGAAGTTAGATGATTAAATCAATATTATAAATAATAGAGAGAAAAGGCTAATAAAATAATTAAATATGTAGTGCCTGCCCCTAGTTCACATTTTCGTTATCAATACCGAACTCTTTTAGGTTAGTTTTATGCTTATGATTAGAAGCATTGTTTTAAGATTATCAGATATTGTTCTACATTCAATTGATTATATGATGAGATTACTTGATACTCTATACTTCATGTGTGTATGAAGATTATCACAGTGTTTGCAGTTATTGACGATGATTAGTTAGATGGTTATTGTACGTGTTTTCTTATGAATACTTATCCCATACTTGCATGTGTATGGTGCGTGTGTTTGTTTTCTTTATGTATGACGTTTCTGATGCGGTTAAGGAAGGGAGTCGTAGTCACCTGCTAGTCAGGATCTACATGATGCACCACTTCCTGCCATTGTCTGTTTAGCTTAGTATAAATTGTGTATGTACATGCATGAATTTTATGTAGGTTGCAGGTACCGGGTATCGACTTCCTTGAATTGCCAGGATGAGCGTACCCTATTGCATTATCTCAATGGTAAGAGAGGGGAGATAAATCTTAAGTCCAAATCCTAAACCCTTTAGCCATTTGTCCTAATTGATAATTAGGACAAGTATATGAGCTGAGTACCCTTCAAATGTGTCGAATGATGTTAAGTCGTGATTATAACCCTTTTTGTTTGATTTTGTATGTGTTCTTCTATAATGGGTTTTCATATGTTGCTTTATGAGTCCTTGGTGTATTTTCTATTAATTAAGTCTAATTAAAAAGGTTAAATTAATGATTCAATTTAATAGAAAATTAATATGATATTTTTAATATTTAATTAATTGAGAAATTAATTAAATAAAAGGATTAAATTTGAAGATGAAAGTTATAAAAATAAATTTAGAACGTGATGATATTTATTCAATTTAATAATAATATATTTAGAGTTCATTTTTAAATAAATGCTAAATATTATTATTAATTGAGTTAATAAATATTCTATCAAATTAGGTTTCTAAAATAAATTTAAAAAAGTGAAAAGATATTAATTATTAAAAAGTTGTAAGATCGCATGATGCGTGCATGAGATTAAATAAAAGAAATTAATTAAAAAGATAAAATAAGTGAAAATAATAATGTTATTTTTATTTCATAAAGTGCACATGAAATTAAAAGTAATAAAGATTAAAAATAGAAGTCAAAAGGAAAACTAAATAAAGTTATTTAATAATTCAGTTAATGTGCATGAAAAGATAAAGCGAAGATTAATAAAAGTTAATTTTGAGTTTGAGTTTGGTGAGCAAGGAGTCCTCTCGGGTGAACGCACAATTAGTGCCCCGATTTGAGGAGAAAACTCCTTATCACAACTTTGGGGTTCATTTTTGAGGGAGAATGAATTTTGGAGACAAAAAATTTTTGGGAGACAACTTTTGGAAGAGAATTTTGGAGGAGAGATTTTCGGAAGGAGAAGGTTGGGAAAGGGGGAACATTCTCTACAACTCTGGGGTGTAGTGATTAGCATCAATGTCCAGGTAGGCGCTTGTGATTTTTGCATATTTTAATACGTTCTTTCTCTCCCCTGTCTTCATCGTGTCTATTAATGTTTGTCTAAATAATTATTTGTGACGAATCTTACATTCTTGTAATTTGGAATTCGAGCATGCATGTTGTTTTCATCTGGTTATGGAAGTTTCAAATATTGTAGCAATCCTCCCTCAATAGAACTAAAATTAGAAATTAAACTGGGAATTGGGTTGAATTAAAAAGGGATCGAGAAATTTGAATTTGGAAAGGATTTGATTTTTGGAAATGAAAATTTTAGACTAAAAATTCGAATGGTTACATTTATTTATTTTTTCTATCAGACTAATATTGCAAAAGTTATTAAATATATATATATAATAAAAAGAAAATTATATATATATATATATAAATAAAATTGTTGTAGGAATGAGTTTTATTAAAAATTATAATTAAATAAAATAATACATAAATTATTACACATTGGGGGGGGTGGGGGGGGTGTGGGGGGGCGGGGAGGGAGGGTTTGAATTGTCATTTTGATTAAATAAAAATCGTTTCTTATATATATATATATCACTTTTGGGAAAACATTTTTTTTTAAAGTTTTAATATTAAAAAAGAGAACATTACATTACAACCTGCGGTCTGAACAATTCGCAGTGTACCTGCGAAGGTACAGGGGCCGCATGGCATATTTAAGCTTGCGGCGTCCTTCAAAAAGGGCCACAAGGCTTCTTTTGGCCGGCGGGCCCTAAACGCATGGTAGGATTTATTTTAATTTTGGTTTTATTATATTAAGTTATATTATATTATATTATATTTAATATTGATTTTAACAATGGTTATTTTTAATAATTGTTAAATTAAATGTAATGTAATGTACTTTATTTTAATAATTCTTATTTAATAGTATGTTAATTATTAAGTAATTTATATTTAATAAAATATTAATATAGTTATAGGCTATAATTAAATTTATTAAAAGATTTAAATTATAATGGTTAATTAAATGTTAATTATCTAGTTATTTTATAAATAACTAATAATTAGCTTTATTAAATTAAATTTAATTAACTTTAAATATAAAGGGGGTAATTTTGTATTTTATCCGAACATAGAAATGGGTTAATTGAAAAAGGGGTAATTACGAAAACTTATTACTTGAAACATATATGAAATTAGAAATAGAGACCTTACATTGGCTCAACAATATATTATCATTCATACCCATCTGTGAGATGATCTTGTTTTCTCTATGTTATCTATGTTTGGGGGTGTTGGGGGTTGTTTTAGCTTGACCAGTTTAGGACGTTTACCAGAGGCTCGGGGGTTATGCGATTGTGATGATACGATGTTTTGTTCTCGATCTTTCTAAACCCAACCATGGTGATGTGTTGATATGCTCTATGATGGATGTATTTATGGGTTGTTATTACTTTCTAGTCTTCTTGTGTGAAGCTGAGGTGTATGTTTTTGAGTTACCCGACTTAACCATTTTTGAGTCATCGATTAGTTATATTTGATTTGTCTTCCAGTCACTTTGAGAGGACTGAGATGTTTTGAGTGATTTATTCTTGATGATGTCATGTTGCGACATGTTGCGACTTGACCATTTTGGAGTCTTCGATTAGTATTGTGATCTATTATTGGGATACTTTTTGGTTGCTCATTGGAGAACCAATGGATATTGTGATTTATCATTGATGCCTTCAATTGCTGATAGAGAACTGTTGTGATCATTATGATTATGATTTGATGCTTTCCAGCTTCTCGTGGAGAACTGATGTGATTATTGTGGCTTATCTTTTGATGCTTTCTAGTTGCTTGTATAGGGCTGAGGTAATTTTGTGATTTGTGATTTCATGAGCTTAGGGTAGGTTATCTATGTGTAGTGTTGGGAAGTGGCTTGCAATGGGGGTCGGGGCCCTAAGAGGTTGCCTGGAGAAACCCATTGTAAGTTGTTTTAATAAGTGATAAAATTTACACTAAATGGGGATTAAAATGATCCTAATAAGATAATTGTATGTTCTCTCTCATGCCTTGAGTGCTAGTACAGACTAGGATGGGGTAGAGAGAACGCTTGGTTGCGACCTTGCATTCTGTAGTATGCCTCGTCAATACGAGAGGATACTAGTGGCCATAGGAACACAGGGGACCCAAGATTCCTAGGGGATTGCTCAGGTAACTTCCAACATGATTCGTGTGATGACACTTTCTCGCTTGCATAGTAGATTCCTACATGTCTATGTTGTGCCTCTAGGTCTAGATGTCGATCTATGTGTTGGAACCTTGAGTTAGTATACTTTTAGGATTTCTTGGACTTAGAGAGTACTTGTGTTATGTGATTTTATATCCTGTTTGGGACTTGAGACTATCTCCTCAGCGCGGTGGGAGTGGACCATTTAGGTTCCACACGGTCGGGTGGTAGTGCTTTTTACTCTTACCATTTGAGATCCTTCCATAGTCACCATGGCTAGAGCTTCTTGGGATGCTTGTTTATCATGATTAGGTGATGTTATTTACTGGTGTATTTCCTTATATTGATGATTGGCATGTTAGATTTCTTTATGCATGTGTTGTAGCAAGTTTAGGTGTGACATCCCTATTATGATAGTACCGATGATCTTTTTGGTGGCTTGGGATATTACGCGTGGGGGGAGGGCTAGGGCCCACAATGGTCTAATGATGCTATTGACAGTTGGGAGGAACCACACATTTAGTTAGTTTTGTTTTATGATGTTATATCTTTATGATTGATAGATGTATCATGTGTGTTATTAGTTTCATTTATTTTATTGTACTTGTATCATGGATCCAAGGGGGATGTTGTATTTTATATTTCTTCATATGTATATTCTTTTAGCCTTTCATACCCTGTGACATGTATAGTGGATGATTGAGCATTCTGAATTAATTTGCCAAGAGGCATTCAGAACAAATGTATATTAAAAGGACATTGGACTTTATAATTATTCTTTCATATGGATGTTGTGGATGTGGTAGTTGTTAGACTTAGAATTAATTAAATTTAAATGTGACTCAACATCTTGGGATCCTTAAGGAATGTAACCTGTTATGTATGTTTGTTGATGATTACATGTTATTACTTCCGCTACTATTGTGTTTGATGTGCATGTTATACTTTCTTTATAATAAAAAATGCTTAGCAAACTAAGTAAAACTTTAGGTTAATTCTTTTGGATCCCTTGGCAGGGCGTTACAAAATAAATAATAAATATATATTTAATTAATAGAGAATTATAGTGAAATAAATAAATAAATAAAATATATATTTAATTAAGTGAGAATAATTTTGGGTTGACCCATTTAGAGCAGTAATTAAAACATTCCATTGGTGAGGTTGTCACCAAGGTTTAAATCCTCATTGTGCTTGTGGAATTGATAATATTATTTAATAAATTTGTTAAATGTGATGTTTTTTAGTTATAATTCAAGCTTAGATACTATGGCATATTTATAAATTAATAATAATTCAAAGTTAGTTATTATAAAAATATATATATTAAAAATATACACAAGCTTGAAATGGTGAGGAGGCAATAGATAGGATTATGGGGTCTTAACTAATGGGTCATTTTTAATATGAAAAGGGTGACGTGAAGCCCAGTTCTTTATGGAACTAAACCAGATGTGACTTACTCCCTAGAGCCTTTTGACAAATTCCAAGACTCTGATATGCCTAACCCCTCAAACATTTGTGTGACAAAATCCACTAAACCACCACCTTGTACTTACACATCCTTCCAAATATCATACCAAGAAAAACTAACAATTCTAGTATAGGTAGAACCTTGTGACTCCTCCTCTTGTTTGGATGCAAACTACCAAGGTTTGACAACCCATTCTTCCACCTAGGTGTAATTCTACAATCTTAGACCTAGAAGAGACCTAATTCTAATTAGCCCTCCTAAAGTAATTTTTCCTATTGAATTTAAATATCCTTCACACAACCCCTCAAAAAAATCATGTATCTTGGTACCTTTTAGGAGTGCCTTGAAATTCCAAATAATTCAATTTGAGTTCCTCCTTTAGCTAGGCCAATCTTTACTAGTGTAAACAAGCCTAATTAAGCCTAATTTGCACATTTATAGAGCAACTACTTTTGTTTCTTTATGCATTGGTCCAATGCTTGGGAAATTATTGCCACACTTCAAAATCACCTAATATATTTTTAAATGGGGTCTACCCATGTCCCTTCTACTTATGTGATAAAATTTGCGTCAATTTCATGGTCAATCTCATGGACATGCCTAGCTAGAGCTTGTTGTTCCTCTTATTTCCACTAGGATTTTTGCACCAAACCTTTTGCAACATGAAACACACTTTATCTACTTGTGTTCCCACTATAGCCATTGAATTCCAATGGTGAAAACTCAAGTTAATGGCATTTTAGCTTGCAAACTCTATCAAGCCTAGGGTTTCAGACCCATTCTTACAAAAATGAGCTTTTCTACCTTCAACTTGCACCAAATGAGGTCAAATAAAGTTTAGGGGTTATCTAACATATTCATCTACATTCTCCAATAGGTTTTAGCAATGAATAAACTTGCACAAATAGTTATCAAGTTGAAGAACACTAAAAAGTATAGAAAAAACAATAAAAAAAAACAATAAACTCTTCTCCATTCATCAACTCCATAGCTACCACTTTGCATCAATTTTTTTTTTTAAACTTTAAATAAACTCCTATAAAATTCCTCAATGATCTTTTGAACTATTTTGATCATTGGGTAAAGTTATATCTTCAACTTCCAAAAGTTATCAATGTTGTCCCAAAGTTCCCTGGCAATGTTTTGACAACTTTTGCAAAATGCTTTTATCAATTTGCACATTAGGTCTTCAAACTTGACCAAAATTGATCTCAAATGACTCAAAACACTCTAATATCCCATCTACCCCATCTCTAGACCATCTAGGACCCATTGACCAAGCTTGAGCATGATGGCTTATACATGCATATCATGTCATTAGTCTTACAAAATGGGTCTTATTACATCTCTACTTGGTCCTTGAGACCTTATTTTATCCCAAAATACCCCTATTACATATCTAGTACTCCTATAATCCCATAATCCTTCAAATTCTTACTTGGTCTTCATGAAGTGCTCCTGTACCATGAAACAATACAATATGGTAATATAAATGAGTATCAACAATACAAGGATTTGTGTGATAAAGCTCTAGTAGTATGTCACAGAAACATACACAAAACAAAGTATCAATATTATTCAATTTCTATATATATATATATATATATATATATATATATATATATATAATAAAATCTCCATACAATGACCACATTAAATATATATTATATTATACATGTTTGACGTCGACGTGGGGATTTTGGATGAGTCACCCAAATTTTCTCTTTAAGAACAACAGGATTTTAATCACACAATTTTACATTAGGACTATCCCCCTAAACCCTATTTTACAATATGACCCTTAGTTAACCCAAGGTAGGTTGGTATCTAAACCATACCACAAACATGTTCAAACTTTCAACACCTCTTTTATTTGTCCTCACAATTCCACAAATTTGTTGTCACTATTCATGAGCTTTCTTACAAGGTATAATATGGCAAGTTATGACTTAGTGGTGCAATATTAATAATGAAATTGTGACCTAATTAGTACAGATTTCATATAAGTATTGACCACAATAGTAACAACATATGAGTATTTCCTTAATTATATTGTGTGATGTTGTGTTTGCCCTCAAGTGGGTTTGAGCATAAAGTTGATATTATGAAATATTATGTTTGATACTAGAGGGAAAAGTTCATTTGATTAGTCAATGATTATTTGTATTATATTATAGTGATTAAAATTAGTTGCATTGGTAGATAACTAGGTTGACTTGAAAACTACCTTACTACATGTTATATTGTACAATGTTTTTATTCACTTAGACAATATATATGTCATATTTGATAGCTTGGAGCAAATAAGATTTTCATGATTACGTATAGTATTTTTTGTTTCCCAATCATGAACAAAAGCATCACAACCCTATTTTGGTGAAATATTTCATTATGAGTGAGTTCAATTATTTAATTTCATTAGATTTCCACAATCCATCATAAATGCATGGTGATTTTTTTAGAATTTTTTTATTGTGTTTGAATTTTTTAACATCAATGCTTTGAATCACATATAGTGATCCATAATCAAGATGAAGGAGCATGCAAGAGAATATAAAAATATAAGATGCAAACTAAAGCCCACTCAGAGATATAAGGAGAGTTCAATTATGTTTTGATGGTTTTACTTCAACAAAGGATCTTGTGAATGAATAGATCATTTTGTTTTACATTATTCATATTTTTCATTACCCATTATTGTAAATGCTTTAAGAGTAGCTATAATGGATCTATGTGTTAGGACATTTTTTGAAATTGAGAGATTAGCTATGTTAGGTCTAGGACATTTTATGCTCATGTTTAACTTTGATACTGTAGGACCAGAAAAGCGGGTTAAAAGCATAACACACTATGAGCAAATCACAAACCCAATCAACATGTATTAGCACCCTCTAGTCTACCATGAAAGCCAAACTAATTAAGAAAGCAATAGAAACCCCCTTTTTCATTTGTAGCTCCCATGTCCTTCTTTCTTCTCCAAATGATTGTAGCTCCAAAGTTGCCTATAGTGCACACAAAATTGAAGCAAAAGTCTATGATGTGGATAATGCCATGAGAATACTTGAAGTGTGATTTTATGTGAGAGAGTGAGAATGCAAATTAGTAGAGACTCAAAAACTCAAAGATTCAAAGACTCAAGACTTAAGCATTCTAGATTCAAGGACCCAAAATGAGAGAAAGAGTGTTCATTTTATAATTTTCATGGAGGATGAGAGCATTGGATTTTTCACCCATAGATATGCGATGTGGCAAGAGATTCCTTTGAGAATCCATGACACATATGACAAAATATGCCAATTGTGAGATTCTATGACACATGCAAGTCAAACTTGGCTAAATGTGGAAGAGAATCTATGACGCGTCATAAGATTCCTCAACCCACTTAAAGCCAAGAATCTATGACGAATAAGCCAAATAGGGACATGCGTAAGAGGTAATAGTAATTCCTATGACGCATATGATAGAATATGCCAAAAGTAAGATTCTATGACACACGAGAGTCAAATTTGGAAGAGAATCTATGATGCGTCATAAGATTCCTCAACCCACTTAAAGCCAAGAATCTATGACGAATAAGCCAAATAGGGACATGCGTAAGAGATAAGAATATTTGATTATGAAAAATCTCAGCCAAGTGTCAAAGGAGAATCCACGAGGTGTCACATCCAAGTGTTATGATGATGGAATATTTTATGGAATATTTGAATTAAAAATCCTCTTATTCCACAAAATAATAATTAGTAGAAAATGGAATTAATGATGGAAAATGGAACTTAGGAAATTAAGAATTTCCATGGTTTGCAGATAATGAATCAATTAATTAATAAAATTAATTAATTGAGGATGATAATTGGGAAGAATAATTAGAAAGAATAATTAGAAAGAATAGGATTAAATTATGGGTTATTTAATCCTATAGAGAAAATTAGTAGATGATTGGCCAAATTGATTAAATGAATGCGACTGTATCTTTTGATGAAAATGTGAGGATGATGGATATCGAATAAGATGATGAAAAGGTAGACCAAAACCATGGTCAAATTAATTGATAGATCAAAATTGATAACATGCCAAGGACACATGACATGAATTAATTGATATGTAACATTTAACCGACATTGTAAATGCTACAGGATTGAAATTGATTGATAAGGTTTGATCATAATAACACTGACAGACATTTTCAATATTATTAAAATGGTTGATGATGCCATGATCTGACATTGAAAGCCTCAACAATGTCAAAGATTGAATGACATGAATGATATTTTGATCTAGCACTGAGAGCCATGACAGTACTAAGGTCAGATTGATAAGATTGATAAGTTGATAGGTTTCCAAGGCACTGAAAGCCACAACAATGCCTAGGAGTGGATAAATGATGATTGATTTGAGATTTTTGATATGTTTTGGGTTGATTAGGACTGATTTCGAGTGATTCTGAGTTGATTTGATATGATTCTGAGTTGATTTGATATGATACAAAAGGGGATACAAATGACAAAATATGGTCAATCTGGCCAAAAGATAAAAGTTAGTAGAATGAGAAAATGGGACAAATTAGTATGAAGAAGTGATGAAATCGTAGATGTGAACCATTTTTGAGTGTCTACAGATACTATTTCAAAACATTTGTGATTTGTTTCTCAATTTCGTGTGCGCATATTTCCCTTGGGAGGGATGCCTATGTTCTTTTAGTTTTTTGTGGTCCTTTTTTGTTGTCAACTTATTAGCCTTTGTTTGTGAACTATGTCCTAATCCTATTTAGAAATGAATAGCTTAGTACATATCAATTTTTGTGTTTCACACCCTATCCTTGGTATCATAGAGTATATGCTCAACATTCTAAGGAAAAAGAGGCAAGGCTAATTGCATTTCTTGATATTTATCATCCTATCAAGATGGCTTCTCATATCATCCTAAATATCAAAGTTAAGATATGCCTAAAATACTTACATAAATTCTTTTAAATGTTATCTAACATTTGATGTTTGTAATATTTTTGTTCTATGATTGGATTAGCTTTTTGGTTAGTTGAATCCACATTGATCCATGTAAAATTAAAACCAATAATTTATGTAAAGGTATGAATGCAAGAGAAAAGGAGTTTTTTTTTTTTTTTATTATATTCTTTTGAATTAACAAGCTACATGTATGTAATATATTTTTTAAGTTAGACATGCACTACATTTTAGTTTCTTCATGAAATTGGTATCTTAAATGTTTCTAGAAATATTACTCTTGGAAAATAATGACAAGAAGAAAATAGGAAATCCTTGATAAGAGATTAGATTTTGAGGGTATGGATACAATGTTTTGAATAAGTACAAGATAAGCTACATAAGCTAGGGCTTCATGGCCCTTGCTACATTTTCACTAGTTTTAGTTGTTGTGTAGGGTGGTATTGAGAGATCCTTTTATTATGCTCGGTGTATGGTATTGGGGGAGCTCTTAAAAAGGCATTTTTTCAGTTTGGGTATATTTATTGAGGGTCTAGCAAGTTTTTTTTGTTCATCTTTTTCTATGGAAGGAGGTTTTATTGATTTTTTTTGTGTTTTGGAAAGTTGTTTCTACTGATTTGGATCTAGGGTATTTCTTATGCTTGATTTTGTTAAAAAAATGATTTAACTATTTTAATTTAATACATTTTTGTAAAGTTTCATTAAAATTTGTCTCAAGGGCCTCCTCTTAGGCTTGACAATTAGATTATGAAGCTCCCCATTTTTATTATTGGATATATCGTGAGTATGGACACCTACATAGGAAGTGACCTATAGTCAACCATGCAATGATTATAGTCAATGTACCTTCTCATCCTATGCCTAAGAGAGATAAAGGAAAAGCACCTACTTCAAATGGTGTTGTAGATAAGGAAGGTTTTATTCATATAAAGGGTCAACATGAAAAAAGGAAAATAGAGTTCACTTGTTTAGATAGGAAGGGTGATAAGATATTTAACTAGTTTGATTTTATTTTTTTTGGGCCTAAAATGAAGGGATTCCAATGGGATTTTAATTTATCAATGGCTTCTTAATAGATGTTCAATCAAATTTTCAAACTAATAATGTTGACTTGTCACAAATTAGAGGTCAATATATCTTGATATGTATACAAATTTGCCTCATTTAACTCCTAATGAGTTGCAAATGAGTGAATGTACAGAGTTGAAATATGGCTCAATCTTAGTCAATTTAGAGACAGATATTGTGGATATTAGAAAAAAGTAAAAGAATTATGTGACTCTTAAGATTACAAAATAATTTTCTTAATAAGGATGTTCCAAAAAGGCCTTCCAAAGTGGCACACAAGAAAGATATGGAAAAAGTGAAATTAATTAGCAATGCATAGTGAAATCTAGGTCCATGAAAACTATTCATTTTCATTTCTCTCTTTCCTAGAGATGATTTATTTTCTCATGGAATGTATAGGTTTTGAAGACCATCACTAGAAAAAAAAAAAAAAAAAAACTAGTTGAGATTTTATTCACACTCATTTTTCTCATATTATTTGTATTCAAGGGGCTGAGTTGTGCGTGGAAGATGTGGTAAACTTTCCCTCTATGATTAGGGTTATAAGTTAATATTAGTGTATAGGGGCTCAAGGTAGTTCAATCAATGTTTCTTTCTTTTAGGAATCACTCAATTTTGTTCCAAATTATTAGTATATATTAAGTTTCCTTAATAATTTTAAATTTGGAATCAAGTGAAGTCATATGTTTCTCTAAAATTTATATTCCAACTAATCTTCCAAGGAAATCATTTAATTGATCTCATTTTAGGTTTTTTTAATTCCTTGCAACTTATCTTCCTTGGGTCCTTGGAGAATTCATTATTGTCTCTTATTTAGAGGATAATGGAGGAAGGCATGACCTTTCTTCTAGGTTTTTAAGGAATAACATAGACTACATTAATATAGTGGACACATAGTTAACATAATACATTATATTCCTTATGGGTCTAAGACATCTATTTGTGTCTAGAGTTTCTTCCTTTTCAAACTCAATAACCATTTCATTATCTTTGTTAATTCCTAGTTGGGAATGTGATTACTACTCATTTTTCAAACTCTTGTGGTTAGGAGTTTTGGTCTAACCCTAGTCTAATACGTGTTTGACCCATTGGTTATACTTTGATCATTGTAAATGTTTTTTAATAGGTAATGGGTCGAAGCCTAGATTAATTATTATTATGTGTTAAGATCAAGTAGACTCAAACCCATGACCTTTGACATGAGAGGCTAATAAGCTATTGTTTTGTTGTAGGCTCTTGCCTTGATCATTGATATTAGAATAGTTTAGAGACTAAATACAATAAGTTCAGCTAAAAGTAATCAACAAAGAGTACCTAACTTAAGCAATTACTTTAGTATCTAGACCCAAAAATACTACACATTTG
The DNA here is from genome assembly GCA_028749045.1 of Cupressus sempervirens. Lineage (NCBI taxonomy): Eukaryota > Viridiplantae > Streptophyta > Pinopsida > Cupressales > Cupressaceae > Cupressus > Cupressus sempervirens. The sequence goes on from CM053785.1 coordinate 485,547,151, forward strand.
AATACATATCAGAAAAGTATCCCATATAGCCAAAATGGGAGTATATAAAGTATGAAGAACTCAAAGCAACTATACAAGTTTTACAAAAAATACTACTAGATAAAAAAAAAATGTAGATGTTTTCTAATTATCTCCAATGTTGCCCCATCCATCATTAGACTCTAGTGATTGTAAAAAAACTGTATCAAAAAGTCCAACTTTTCAACCTCCAAGCACATATGCTTTAGGAACATTCTCACTAAGTTCTTTCACCTCTTCACTGTCACTAGTAATAGTAGTAGAGTGTTGAAAATTACTGGAGATTTGTAGCTCTTCAATCAATTTCTCAAGTTGATTTAAATCAGCAAGATCTAGCATGTATTTTAACCAATCCAAAAACTAGAAAGCCTTGGCCTCTTCTTTGTGAATCAATAACATACCATCTCGAACCAACATCATGAATTGAGCCATAGAAATTTCCAAGGAAAGAGAAACCTATGACACGATTAGAAAATTGGTGATTTTACATGTAAATCTAGTAAGCCTTCTATCTTTCTATTGAAACACCTCTTCATTCTCACCTTCCAAAGGAACCATAAGATCTCACAAGTAAGTACAAACTAGAAATATTAAGTTTAGAATCAAAGGCTTCAACATATTTTGCTAAAGCTTCACTCCAAGAAAGACCTATTTTTGAATTCCTCGATATGGGATTACCAAAAAAGATGGACCAAACCATAATGGAAAAATCACATTGGAAAAAGACATGTTCAAAACATTCAACCGAGTCACAACTATTACAATGTCTAGGACTAAGGCCCAAGAATCCATATTGGACCCTAAATCAACTTTTTAAAGTAATAGCAACCATCTAAAACATAAATTCTTTGGTTCAACATTTTACTGCTAAAAATATTGAAAAAAGAAATAGCAATTAGAAAATGGAGAAAAAAAATTCCAACCCTAGATCACTCTTTGGCATATATCTAGATCTAAAACAAGCATTTGTATATTTGTCTTAGAATTACTTCATTGAGAACTATCCTATCATACCACAACAGTTGTTTAAAGAAACTATCTGAATCAATAACCTTGAAAATTTATAATTACCAATTGCCTTGATAATTAGTGTATAAGTTTTTTTGTGAGTTTGAGGGATGCCAAACATGACTCTAATCTCTTCCCAGGGTCCCAACTGATTACTAATCATTAAATCACTGACTAATTAAATACCAAGATCATTCCAATGTTTTGTTGAACAACTTTATGTAAGTGTCAAAGGTTTTCCATTTGGATATAACCTCAACCAAACTGATCTATCTTATACAATATAAGGTGGTAAAGACCCAAAAACAACTCTGACTAGAAGGAATATCTTTGCATGGGTCTAAGCCTTACGTAGGGTAGCAAAAAAATTAGAGAACGTCTTGATTTTAAAGTCCCCCATTAGCATGTCACAAAATGAGACATTCCTCCTATTTTTTTCCTTTGGAGATAGTAGAGCATTGAATATTATGTCTAGTTAGAATTGGAGCATTGAATATTGTGTCTAATCAAAAATTTCCAAGGCTATTGCCATGTATAGCCTTTAATATCTATTTAAAAGAAAGAGAAATAACATGTTTATTAAGATCATTCAATCCCAAGCCTCCATATTATTTGGGTTTGAAACACCAACTCCAATTCACATAGTTTATTTTTTTGTTACCCATTCCATCAGTTTATGAAAATTCTCTCAAAATATTTTCTAGCTTATCTATTTTATAATTTTTCATCAACCAAGTAGAGGCAAAATTTAGATGATGAGAGGACAACACCTTCTAAACAACTTGAATTCTACTAGCTAGAGAGAGGTAGTGATTTTCCATTTAGTATGTTTCTTCTGGATTTTATCAAAAACCCATTGCCACATGTCTTTATTTGAAAGGTTAATAGAAAAGGGGATACCAAGGCATCTGAAAATCTCATTTGGATCTTTCCATTGCCAACCCATTGACCAAATCCAAGTAGGGGGAGGGTTAGACCAGCCTAGGATAGAAGATTTATGTGGAGCGACCAAACAAAAAAATTCTAGTCTGTCTAAGGACTTAGAAAAATTTCTCTTCAAGTTCTAAGAAAAAAGAAGTGTCATCAACAAACTGAGAATTCCAAAAGGTATCTTCATTAGGAAGGAGAAGACCATTAACATGAGGACAAGGAGAGGGATATCTAAGGGTATAGAATAAGGCATCAACTGTTATCACAAAGAGGGAAGGGGACAATGGGAGAACCCTGTCTAATTTATCTCCTAAGAGGGAAGATATCTGCAAGATTTGTTAGAATATATAGTCCACCGATAAAACTAAGAGAGGGGTGGGGGGTGGGGTGGGGTGGGGTGAATTAGTTATCCAACTATTATCACAATTATCAACCTTAAACAAACTTAACCATATGAGCAATATAATCAAAAACCATAACAAGATGCTCATATGCAATAACACTAGATATGTTAACTATGGAAACCCTTGATTAGAGGAAAAACCTCAGTGGGGATGGTACCCACAAGATGATGTACTAATATAAATATTCCTTGTTAGAGGATGGACCCTACTAGGAGTCTATAACAACATTCAATACATATCAGTCCATGTTAGGAAATTTTGAATCCTTGTTAGGAGATTCCAACCCTATTAGGAGTTGTGCCAATCCTGTTAGGAGTTGTGGAAGACAGCTGGACCCACTAGCCAAACAACTTGAAGGTTAAGACCAATGAACCCACTATCAAATGATATTTGTATTATTCCTTGTAGAATAATAGAAATGAATAGTACTTCCTTTCTCTTTCTCTTTCTTGTCAATCAAACTTCTACTCCTTAAGATCTTGTAACCAGATCACAAAACTCACATCCAATAATCCCATGGATCGCTTACACGCATTCAATAAACACTCTGCTCCTTTTTCACACTTCACACTTCACACTTCATACAATGATCTCCACACATTATAAACAAGGAAAAAATCTTTCCTTTATACCTTATCTTCAAAATAATTCGTTGAGTTGGCCTTGAGGCTTTCCCAATTAATTATAATAAGATAATTAATTAATTGCAATACCATTGTCTGCTCATAGTCTATACAAAAATTCACATGTGCGATACTAGGGCTTGCAAATATGTTGATTTCATCATCTGACTATCCTCTATCACTAGTTGACCAAACATCTCTTTATTACATCTCAGATGAAAGATATAATACAATCATTAGAAATTGTTTTCCAAGCACTCTGTCTTTGAACTTCCCTCAGTAAATCAAGTACAACTTCCATACATCTTTGACTTACATAATGTGTATTAAACCACATCATCAGGGCACTATACTAAGCATGTCCATGACCACACATCACCAGACAAGCAAAACCTTGTCTCTACAACTAAGATCTCTCTCTACTATTCTGCCAGTTTGCACAGACTTACTGCTATGTTGGCATCAATGACAAACATAGTCATGAATGCAATATATCAATACTCTCCAATGCTTACGATACTCCCCAATGTAGTATCATCAACATTCATGCTATTAATCTCCCCCTTTGGCATTGATGTCAACATGGATGAAAAATATCTAAGTTCAAAGAATACCAAATAGTACTTTGATGTTGTTCCTATACTCATCTTCTTAGATCCTCTTCGTCAGTCAAATCTTAAATCCTCTAGACACTGTTATGTTCTTTTTCTTCTTTAGGATCATCAACAATAGTTCACAGTAAACAACTTGCAATACACATCTCCCACATAGAGATATTTCTCCTTCTTTCTTAAATTAATCTTTCTAAATCTCCCTAATAACTATCTCTCCCCCATTCATGCACATATCTCCTCTATTCATACTTAGGAGATGTTTTTCATGCATATTCTCTCCCCCATTGATATCAGTGACAAATTCCTCATTATGTAAATTTATTACTCCAAGTATTCAACTAGCTCAAGTGTCCAAAGACATTGTTCAAGACCAAATAGCAAGAGTCCTTAATGGCTCAACTCATCATAGATACTCCCCCATACGGGAAGCATCAACATTCAATCTAGTCTAACAATAGTGTTATGTACCACTAGACTGATGCACTTACTGCATCATATACTCACAAGAGGTAGGGGCATAACCCTAAGCATACCTCTCAAGTACTCAAATATATCTTTAGGTAAAGACTTCATAAAGATATCTGCAATTTGATCTTTAGTACTCACATACTCTAATCTAATCTCCTTTTCTTTTGTTTTCTCTCTCAACACATGATACTTAATAGATACATGCTTAGTCTTAGAATGAAATGCAAGATTCTTAGACATACTCACTACACTTGTATTGTCATAGTAAATGATAACAGGTTCTAGAAACTCAATTTTGATATCCTTCAACATTTGTTTCATCCACATCACTTGATTATACTTGTTAGTTATTGCAACATACTCTGCCTTAGTTGTACTCTTAGAAATACAATCTATTATTTCTTTCTTAGCCAATGAACCAATCTTCCTCCAAGAAAGAATGCTCTACTACTAGTGCTCTTCCTATTATCCATACTACCTACCCAATCTGCATCAGTATATGCACATAGAGTGAAATCACTCAATCTATTACACCAAATTCCATAGTCAGATGTTTCTTTCAAATATGTGAATATCCTCTTTATTTTTGCATAGTGATACTCCTTAGGATTATGTTGAGATCTAGCTACAATCCCAACTACATTTGCTATATCTAGTCTAGTGCGAGTTAGATACTGCAAACCTCCAATCATGGATCTGTACTTCCCCTGCTTCACTATATGTGTCTCATCCTTGCTATATAACTTGTGACCAATTATCATAGGTGTACCAACAGGCTTAAAACTTTCCAATTCAAATATTTTCAACAAATCTTTCAAGTTTTTAGCTTGTGAGATGAAAATACCATCACTATTCTGCACAATTTGCAATCCTAGGATAAACTTCATTTCTCCTATCATGCTCATTTCAAACTCATTCTTCATTTCTTCAACAAATTTATCACTTACTTCATCATTACCTCCAAATATGATGTCATCAACAAGTACTACTATTATCAACAATCTATTATCAATTTCTTTCAAATATAAGTTACTATCTATCATACCTTTAGCAAATCCAAGTTTTGCCAAAAGTTGTCCAACCTTGCATACCAGGTTCTAGGTGCTTGTTTGAGTCCATATAGAGCTTTCTTTAGTCTACATACCATATCTTTGTCTTCTATCAGAGGAAAATCTTCAAGCTACTCAATATTGTAGACGCTCAAAAATGGTTTGCATCTACGATTTCATCACTTCTTCATACTAATTTGTCCCATTTTCTCATTTTACTAACTTCGATCTTTTGGCCAAATTGATCATACTTTGTCATTTGTATCCTCTTTCACATCAAATTCATGTCATTTCTAAATCATATCAAATCAACTCGAAACCATTTCATATCAACTCAGAATCACCCCAAATCAACTCAGAATCACTCGAAATCAATCCTAATCAACCCAGAACATATCAAACATCTCAAATAAATCATCACTTATCAATTCCTAGGTATTGTTGTGGCTTTCAGTGCCTCAAAAACCTATCAACCTATCAATCTTATCAATCTAACCTTAGTACTGTTGTGACTCTCAGTGCTAGGTCAAACTATCATTCATGTCATCCAATCTTTGACGTTGTTGAGGCTTTCAATGTCAAATCATGGCATTATCAACCATTTTAATAATATTGACAGTGTTCATCAATGTTATTATGGTCAAACCTTTTCAATCAATTTCAATCCTATAGCATTCACAATGTCGGTTAAATGTTACATATCAACCAATTCATGTCATGTGTCCTTGGCATGTTATCAACTTCAATCAATCAATATGACCATGGCTTTGGTCTACTTTTCATCATCCTATTTGATATCCATCATCGTCAAATTTTCATCAAAGGATACGGTCGCATTCATTTAATCAATTTGGCCAATCATCTACTAATTTTTTCTATAGGATTAAATAACCCATAATTTAATTCTATTATTCCTTCTAATTATACTTCCTAATTATCATCCCCAATTAATTAATTTTATTAATTAATTGATTCACTGTCCACAAACCATGGAAATTCTTAATTTCCTAAGTTCCATTTTCCATCATTAATTCCATTTTCTACTAATTTTTATTTTGCAGAATAAAAGGATTTTTAATTTGAATATTCCATAAAATATGGCATCATAGTGACACTTGGATATGACACCTCATGGATTCTCCTTTGACATTTGGATAAGATAGGTCATAATCAAATATTCTTATTCTCTTATGCATGTCCCTATTTGGCTTATTTGTCATAGATTCTTGGCTTTAAGTGGGCTTGAGTTGTCTTATGACGCATCATAGATTCTCTTCCACATTTAGCCAAGTTTGACTTCCATGCATCATAGAATCTTACAATTGGCATATTTTGTCATATGCATCATGGATTCTCAAAGGAATCTCTTGCCACATCGCATATCTATCCAATGCTCTCATCCTCCATGTTGATTATAAAATGGACACTCTTTCTCTCATTTTTGGTCCTTGAACCCTTGAACTCTTCGAAGTCCTTAGATCCTTAGCTTCTTTGCATTTTCACACCATTTTCTCTCAAGCTTAAAATCACACTTCTAGTATTCTCATGGCATTATCCCTATCATAGACTTTGCTTCAATATTGTGTGCACTATAGGCAAGTTGGAGCTACATCATTTGGAGAAGAAAGAAGGACATGGGAGCTACAAACGAAAGAGGGAGTTTCTATTGCTTTCTTTATTAGTTTGGCTTTCATGGTAGACTAGTCGGTGCTAACGTATGTTGATTGTGTTTTGTGATTTTCTCATAGTATGTTATGCATTTAGCCCATTTTCTAGGTCCTACATTTTGGTGAACCCGACGTGAACATGCATATCTAACTTGGGTTTTCTTGTTTTGTGCTTGTGGGTGCAAGGAAGGAGCTCACTTGGAAGGGTATAACAACTATCTGCTCTTCCTTTTCACACCTAGATTAATTAGGGGGTATACTAATATGGTTAAATCCTTTCATTCTATGCATTTTGTTAGCTTGCTATCCTAGGGTGCACTCTGCTTTGTTAGGGCGCACTTGGGACTCCTAGGAGCAATTACCAAAACCCCTTTCTACTATTTTTGACTTTCCAACTACTTCATAAAACTACCAACTACATCATTGATGTAGTCTGCGCTATTTGGGCACACTTGGGAGTGTAGCTGTCAAGATTTGCAGTTTTTAGGTCTCATTTAGGGCACCATTCCCCCACACTTTGCACTTGACTTCCCAACTAAGCCCAATTGGGCCCCAACTGCATCATTGATGCAGTCTGCACTGTTTGGGCACACTTGGGGATGTTTTAGGCCATTTTGGCCTTTTGGGGTGCCACCTGCTCTATCAGAGCACACCTAGTTCATAGTAGGCACATACATCAATCAAAATATGCACATAAGGTTTCCATTTCCTTCTAGAACTTATATTAGATGATTTTGTGTTACTAATGGTCTACTTGCAGCATGTGGCAATCGTGGGATGAAGACATGATCATAAAAAACTACTAATGCTTGCTTTGCAGGACATTGTCGAAGACTTTGCGTGTTTGCTAAAACCATGTGTGTGGATCTCCTAGATTAGATAACACTTCGTTTGGTGCTTAAAATGAACCTTTTCTTTTCTACTTGGCGTGTCTACTATGTTTAAATCCCTAGGGGTTACATTGGACGTATCCTCTCCCCTCGCCATTCGTGGATCTTAGGTGTAAGAGAAATCTGTGTAACTTCTATAGGAGGCCTACCTTGGACCAAGATACTCGGTATTGGGTATGCCAGGGGATGACCTCAGAGTGGTAAGGGGCCAAATCCAGGTCAACGTTCCAGCCACTAAATAAAATTTGATAACAGTGAAAGTTGTGTCAGTGGTATTGTTGTGTGATAGCTCTCCTCTAGTACCCTTGTGGTGCGTCAAACCCCAGTTCTCAGGGCTAGGAGACCTTTTGCGAAAGTTTATCATTCACTTGCCGAACGGTATGACCTTACTAAAAATTGTGTTTTAGTGGCCAAAATCCTTTCTATCCACTGGCTCAAGGGGTCACCCATGCCCGTGAAGACATCCTACATTCTCGCAGTCTTTAATAGAGGCAACAGTCCCTTGGGAAGTCATGCCCCTTGGAAAGCAGATCTTGGTAGCCCCAAGAAGTGAGTGCGTTGTAAGGGGGAGCCTGTGGTGCCAAGACCCTAGGTTGTCTGCTCTGGATAAGTGTGGCTGAACTTTGGTTCAAGTAGGAATTTAGTGGATACAGTCCTAAAAGCCTAGGTTGTGGTGTGCTTGTTCACTTTTAACAATAATTATTCTTGTCTTAATGTGTCTTGCGTGTGTGTAAAACATAATCAAGATAAAAGCCAACATTCAAATTTACACCTTGGAAACATGCAAAAACTTGTCAAAACATCACACATTGCCAAAACATTTCAGCCCTTGTCCAAACTTTGCAAACTTTGGTTCAACACACTCAAACCTTGGAAAACTTGTGCTCCTAAATGTGCTTGGCAAAATGTAGATTTCATTCTTGCATAGACTTCACTTGCATTCACCCTAGTCTAGGCTTCATTCTTGCATCAATAGAGACTTCATATTGCACCTTTTAGTCCTCATTTAGTATCTATTACCTTTCATATTGCATCCATTTAGGTTCAGTTTACCTCCCTTAGTCTTTGGCATTCCCATCTCAAATTCAACACTTTGCATTCACCACCTTGCATCTTTGCACACCTATTCATCATATTTACCACTTTATCCATTATTATGGGTGTCCTAACCATCATTTTGAGAATTCATACTGGTCTTAACATTTTCCCCTACTGTTTACCTCTCTATAGCATCAATTTGGAAAACATAGCTCCCAAAATTGCCTTAGTTTCAACCCATTTTACCAACTGTGCCCTGAAACTACCAACTGCATAATTAATGTAGTTGGCACTATCTAGGAAAACTTAGTGGTCCTTAGAACTAGTTTTGGATTCTAGATAGCATTTTGGGGCTTCAACAGTGTCCTTAGGTACTTGGTTAGCTCCCCTTGCATTAGCTTTCCCAGATCTGCATTTTGCATCACCTAGTCTTCATTACCTTCACTTAAGACATCATTCTATAAGTCATAAGCTCTGTTCTACATCTCCCAACCCATCATAACATCAACCCCAACATCTTAGCTTCCTGGCATATTAGTTTGGCAACCATACCTTTCAAAATCAACAAACATTCTTCCTAGCTTACCAACTGTGCCCAGAAACTACCAACTATGCCCAAATTGGCTCCAAGTGTGTCAATGACATAGTTGGTACTATTTGAGCACACTTGGAACTTTTAGGGTGCACTTGGGTACCTGCATGACAAATTTTGGGCCTCCGAACTACACTTTAGGACCCCAAAATTGCATCTAGGAGCCTCTACACCTCCTTGTTCTACACTTGACCCAAAACTGCATCTTGCACCAAAAATCCCCTTTTGCATCATAGGCATTGTCCTTATTACATATCCACTTAGCATCACCACCATTTCGAGTCCTTGAAACATCATTTTGAACCCCCAAAACCTTTGAACTTAGTCAAAAATCTAAACAAAAGTATGAACCCTAGAGTATTACATTGTGTCAACGGATAATGGATCTTGACCATGGTCATTTTATCACTTTTTCTTATCATTTTATTTGTTCAAAAACTACCTATGTCATGGTAGATTTGGCTTTTTCATTTTGATCATATCATTTTTTTGTCCTTTTTTTTTGGTCAAGATCCAAAGTCTATTGTCATAACATTAAACTCTTAGGTTAATACCTTGTAAAGATTTCAACTAATTTCAAAACCTTGCATATACCCTTGTCATAGCATAATTATATCCCTAGCATCCCTAAATGTCATTTTGGTTTACCCTAGTGGTACATCCCCTTCATCTTGCATGATTCAAACCTTAGCATCATTTTCACTACCAAACCCTATCAAATTGTCTATCAACCAAATTGTCTTCTTGATCATTTACCCTCATTTTACATATCCCAAACGTAATTATCAACCCTTGAACACCACCCCTTGCATAGTCTACCTTGCATACATCAACCTTTGGCATCCTTAGCAAGTCCAAAACATAACCCTAACCTTCATTTTGCATACCCTCAAAACATCACCTTGCATTTGCATTTGCATAACATCCCTAGGAAATTTGCACTTTACACATCAAAACCCTAATTCATTTAGCATTTCCTCACATTGCATAACATCCCTAAACACTTAAAAATCCAAAAAACACTCATATCTTGCATACCCACCACTCTAAATCACCCAAAACACTCAAAATTTCCATTGCATCTACATTCTTAGGTATCATGCCAACACTTACTAGGACACAATCAGCCCAGAGACCCGAGGAACTTTATCAACCTTTGTTTTCTGAGGCACAAACACAACCAAAACCTCATCCAAGATAGAAGAAAAGCAAGAGAACCCAACAAACCATTGACGAAGAACAAATCGAGGCATCACAACCTTTACTAGAAGACCCCTTAAACATGTATCCACAAGAGCATCATAATCAAGCTATTACACAACAAACCTTAAACAATGCACCTACCATTATACATGGGATGGTTCAGTGGAGTCCTGACTTTAAACCTATATTCATGTTGATACCACTTGGAGGTGGAAGTGTACCAACCACACCTGAAGATGAACAATCACATTCCTTCGAATTCAGCCAACCTAACACAAGTACCTTCAAATATAACACATCAAACATACAAAAAGGTACTATACACCTAAGTGATGACTCTAACACTGATTATGGCATCAGCGATGAAGAAATGGCTAGGGCATGTAAAGAGAAAAACTTTCATAAAAACTTCAAACTTTTGGCAGCCCAAGAAATTGTCAAATTCAACCTAAATATGGAAGGACCTAAGTCCAAACATCAAACCAACACAACCATTGAAAACCTACAACCTATGATCAATTTGGACTTAGATAAGGGAAAACAACATTTGGAGTTTTCAAATGCAATAATGGCACCTATAAGGTCCCATCAAGAACCAACAATTCAAATCCTCCAAAGTACATTTGAACACATCAATGTCAATCCCTTGTTCGATGAAATACCACCAATTCCTAAACACCCCAAAAGGACATTGAGACTTGATTTTAGTCACATGATGCAACAAAAAGATGCACCTAAAGGGACTTGTGCTCTAGGGATGCCAGACATACCTTCTTTGGAGACAAATCAACAAAGTACACCTTTGCTCCTAACCCTACCAAGTGGTATGCCATCAAGTGTTACAAAGCCTCCCACGAGTGCACCATGTGCAACATCATCTACAACAATCCCTATTGACATACAAAGGAAAAGTCTTATTGACATTACACCAATTCCCAAAAGGAATGAACCTCATTGTCAAGTCAATATGATGTCCCAAGTAGAAACCTCCAAAACACAAAGGATCCAAAACAACAATACCAACATGACGATCACTTCCCAAGGACTTAGTCAACTCCCACAACAACATCAACCTATGGTGGTGCAAGGACTCAACACTTCCAACCCTCAACCAAGTATACATCTACTTAATACACATCCCACATATCAACAACAACATCAACCACAACGACAACAACCTCAAGTGGGGCAAACATCCAAAATTCCTAATACACAGTCCCATGTGAACCCACTTGACTTACACACAATTTATCAACAACAATTTCAGCAACAATTCCAACAACAACAAACCATGTTTGCTAAACAACAAGAACAACTCAAACAACAAATGGAATATCAAAGACACCTTGAGCAAAAAATTGCATACCAACAACATTTATTACAACAAAAACATGTGCCACAACAACCTCAATAGATACCTCTACAACAACACTCACATACATGGTCTCACATACAACCAACAGAGGTATCCCAATAGCAACTGCTACACATGGCACAACAACAACACATGGTACAACAATCACAGTCAATCCCACAACAAGTGCCACATCAATTGCCACAACAAGTACCCCAACAATAAGGACCCTTCTATCTTCGAGGTGCCAACATACCTCCACCACCTAGCAACACTTTAGCAGACTCATCAGACACAAAAATGTCAAAATCGAGTAGACATAGCTCCTGCCACAACAAACAGTCTACTCACAGACACAAAAGACTTGAAGAAAAGACCATCATGCAAAACCCTAATGAAGAACTATTACAACAATTCAAAAAACTCAAGGCATTGGGAGTCCAGAAGAAATAGGCTCTATATACAGAAAGGGACCTACATCCTAATCCATTCGATAAAGGTCTGTATATGCTTCCATTCCCAAAATACTTTGAGGCTCCAAGGTTTGAAAAATACCAAGGAAAAGGAAACCTTGTTGATCATAACAAAGAATTTTTTACTTCATGTACCGAAATCAGTGATGAGCCCACTTACCTTATGAGATTGTTCCCTCATTCTCTAGGTGGGCCTGCACTTGAATGGTACTCCAAACTTCCTGGTAATATCAAATCTTGGTCAGAACTCACAGACAAGTTCATCTCCCACTTTGTCTTTAACATTACAAATGAGGTGACACTTTTCGATTTGTACTCAACTAAACAAAAGGCAAGAGAGCCATTCATCACATTCTTACTGCATTGGAGAAGCTTAGTTACTCAATGCTCACTAGACATTCCTGAAGAACAACAAGTTAACTTGTGCATTGAAAACTTAGTCCCAGACTTAATATATGAACTCAAAATCAAGAGCCCAAGCACCATTTCTAAACTAATGAAAAAAGGGGCTAGTATTGAAGATGCTCTTATTCGTAAGGAAATCCTCAAGATAAACAAAGAAAACACAAGCACCAACTCATCTAATGACAAACCAAAATTTTTCTCCAAAAACAAGAACGTCACTAATGATGGCATTGTGGATGCTCGCACAAATAGCACAGCACAACCTCAATTGACTTTGAAAGGTGCAAACCCCACAAATTCACAAACTCCTAATTAAACAACACCTCAACAATAGAAAATTGAGACTTCCACGCAAGACAAACCTCGAAGACATCCTAGAACCAAGGACAAAAAATTCACACCATTGGGGATACCTCTTGAGACAACATTACAATAGTTACTAAATAATAACTTCTTGTAGTTACCCCCAATCAAAGATGAACCGTTGACTAAAGCCGATTGGTGGGATGACAAAAAGTACCGTGATTACCATTGCACCAAAAGACATAAGACTTCATCGTGTTTCCAATTGAAACATGCAATACAAGACCTTATTGATGACGGTGTAATCACAATTGATCCATCACTATTAGCATCCAACTCTGACCACATTATATTCAAAGATCCTTTGGGTAATCATGACAAAAAGAAACCCTCCAGTTCAAACTCAAGCTCACAAGCTAATGTGAATTACACATGCATGGGATATGACTACACTATCAACTGTTTCAATGAGTCTGATTCTCACACATCCAAATTCACATTAAGGGCTGAAGACCCTTCTTGCGTTGTCACTACATGCCATAGCAAGATCACCCTACCTAGAGCCCCATCTAGATCTACTGCTTCTACTAGACCTGCACCCCCTAGTAGACCTACTATTCCTACTTCATCTAATTATAGCCTTGTTGAACAGCTTGGCAAGACCCCTATGAAAATATCCATTTTAGACCTACTGTGTGCATCTCCCCAACATCAGAAGATCTTGGATCAAGCCCTTAAAGAGTCAGTAGTCCCAGATAACATTGATGTTGCCCAATTCCAAGCCATGGTTGGGAACCTATCCGCATCACAACATATCACTTTTTCACCTAGAGATATTCCTAAAGACAAACCCAACCGCAATGATCCCCTCCACCTTGAAGTCTTTGTTCACAATGTTAAAGTTAGACGTGTCTTGATAGATGGAGGAGTTGAGTTGAATATATGTACACTTAAAGTAGTCAAAGGTTTGGGTTATTCTGAAAATGATATGGATCCCTCTCGAAGGATCACAATCAAAGCCTATGATGATGGTGACCATTTCTCTACAGGGGTTATCATCTTACCTATTAGAGTTGTTCCAGCTACTGAAAACACTTTATTCCAGGTCCTAGATATAGAGATGAACTGCAATATGATACTAGGCCACCCATGGATCCATGCTATGAAAGCAGTCCCTTCTACATATCACTAGTGCCTAAAGTTCTCCTATAACAATGTAGAGGTAACCATCCCAAGTGATCCAGATCCCTTCTAGTTCTGTACCAATCTTAGAGGAACCACTGCATACTAGGTCCCTACAAACCATGCAACAAACCCTACAGTCCTCCAAGTATGTTGATCCTTCCAAACTCACACCCGCATCCAAAGGGAAGCTCAAAATCCAAGACCAAGGTTGCAGTGAGTACTCCATGTCTCATGCCTTTCACATTGAGAAACTTCCTTTATCCCCCAAGTCATATGGTAAACCTCAGCTTATACAGATCAAGCCTAAATTCACTCTCTAAAAGAAACCTTTTGTGGCCTTCACTAGTTGAGGCGGGCTACATGAAGAACATGTCTATGAAAATACCTCTACATGGATTGAGAAGGCTAAAGCAAAATAAGAAATCACTCCTATATCCCCTAACAAGTATGGACCTGGATTCACCATCATGCAGAAAAAGGAATATGATGGATGTAGTGGCCTAGGACTCCAAAAGCAAGGCATTGTTCAACCCATCACTACATCAGGACGACCTCGTAGCTTGGGACTAGGATTCAAACCATTTGTTTTGGGTCTTCCTAATATTGATTCATCCTCATCTGAGGAGGTGAATGCTTCCAATGATGACAAGGCATCTGAGAACAAACAACCTGAACCCACCTAATCTATATCCAACATTGATGATCCTGATACCTCCCTTGGTCTTGATCATATGTTTGCAGACCCTGATAGCCTACCTATGGAAGATAAACATGTCAATCCACCTGTCACTCAAAGCAACTCTTCACCTTGGATCAAAACATTTTGGGATCCAAGCCCTCCTACTTCTGAACATGATCCCGATGATGTCACTGAAGTGAATATCCATATATATGCCTTTTACCAAAGCTTATTCAACATCAATGATGGCATTTCCTTAGTTTTCCTTGAACTTATTGATTGGGACCAACAAGGACCACCAATGTTTGACCAATTTGAAAATGATGATGCCATCGTAGAATTCTTTGAGCTCCGTGAAGATGTACCACAAGATTTTCCATTGATCTTAACATCATGGCATATTTTGGGGAGTCAACTCCATCTTTCAGTCGCAAAATTGAGAAAAAAAACAAAAAAAGACACAAGTAGGTCTCTTGGTGAAAACTGAAAGGTGCCATTAGACCATGAAAAAGTAAAAATAAAGGACATATTCGAGGGTGAAAACCTCTATGAGGCACTCAAGGATGGAAGATTGGACACACCCCCTATAAAGGAAAGATCAACATTACTTGTGGATAGGACAGAAGAGATTAATCTGGGAATTCCTAACAACCCCAAAGTCATACATTTTGCAGCCTCCTTATCACGAGAAGAAAAGGATGAATTTATCAGATTCTTTCTAGAGAGGCAAATCAACTTTTCCTAGTCTTATGCAAATATGCCTGGATTAGATCCTAAACTAGTTCTTCATCACTTACCACTAAAACCAGGAGTGAAACCAATATAGCAAAAGTTGAGAAAAATGCATCCTCAAGTTGCCCTCCTTGTCAAAGCTGAGTTGAAGAAACTATTGGATGTCAGCTTCATAAGACCCATTGATTATGCAGAGTGGATATTTAATCTAGTACCAGTAAGAAAACACTTTGGGGGTGTCCGGATATGCACTAACTTCTGTGATCTTAACAAGGCATGTCCCAAGGATGATTTTCCTTTACCAAACATAGATATCATTGTAGACATGACAGTTGGGTATGAGATGTTATCACTAATGGATGGATTTTTTGGCTATAATCAGATAAGAATAGCCCCTGAAGATCAACACAAGATAGCTTTCACAAGTCCTTGGGGAACATACTACTAGAATGTCATGCCATTTGGTCTTTAAAATGCTGGGGCAACATATCAAAGAGCAATGACCACTATCTTCCATGATTTCATGCACATCCTCATGGAAGACTATGTTGATGAATTACTTTGCAAATCCTATAAAAGGAAAGATCATTTGGGCATCCTAGATCAGATATTCACCAGAATGGAAAGCTATAAGCTTTGTCTAAATCTGAAAAAATGTATATTTGGAGTTGTCTCTAGAAAGCTCCTAAACTACATTGTTTCTCAATGAGGCATTGAAGTGGATCCTGAGAAAGTAAAAGCAATACTTGACATGCCTCCTCCAACAAATATAAAAAGCTTAAGAGGACTACAAGGAAGACTACAATCTATCTATAGATTCATTGCACAACTGGCAGATAAGTGTCACTTCTTACAACATCTCTTACGTAAAGGTGTATCCTTTCAATGGAATAAGTAGTGCCAAGAATTTTTCCAACAACTCAAGGATTATCTTCTACATCCACCAATTTTAATGGTTCCTATTCCAGGCAAACCATTTATCTTATATATATCTGCTATAGATACAACATTAGGAGCTCTCTTAACACAAAATGATGAACAAGGGAGAGAGCGAGCCATATACTACATTAGTAGAACACTTGTGGGCTATGAGCTAAATTATTCACTAATTTAATGAGCATGCCTTGTTGTTGTCTTTGCAACCCAAAAGCTTAGACAGTACAGGCTCCATCAAAAAATAATGCTCATCTCTAAGATCGACGCACTGAAACAACTCCTCAGTAGAGCTGCTCTCATAGGATGCTTAGCCAAATGGGTCATGATCCTTAGTGAATTTGACATAGAATATGTAGACAAAAAGGCAATCAAAGGGCAAGTGATAGCAGATCAGTTAGCAGAAGCAACTATGTCAGATGATCATCCCATGTTGATAGACTTTCCAGATGAAGCCATATTTCACATGGATATAGCTAATAAATGGAAGATTTATTTTGATGGATCACATAGACAAAATGGTTCAAGAGTCGGCATCATGTTTATCACCCCTCAAGGAGACATAATCCCCAAGTCATACAGGATAGCATTTCATTGTACAAACAACATAGCAGAATATGAGGCACAGATCACAGGACTCAAGATAGCTATCCAATGGAACATTCAACATTTACAAGTCTTTGGGATTCCTAGTTGGTCATCCACCAAGTCAATGATGACTATAAAACCAAAGATGATAAACTAATGCCCTACAAGCAGATGACAGACTTCCTTAAGTCTAAATTTGTCACTATCTATTTTCGTCAGCTACCAAGAATACACAACAAGCAAGCAGATGCTATGGCCACCATTGCTTCTATGATTGATATGCCTCAAAATGTGGAATGCTGTGAATTCCTTGTTGAGCAACTTTTGATTTTGGCATTCGAACTTCCTCAATGTGAGTTTGTGTGCGAACTTGTTGGTCCCAATTCCCCCTAGTATCAAGACATCTACAATTACCTACATGCCCAAATCCTACCACCAAACTTATCCAAAAATGATCATCGAGCCTTTATCCGTCAAGCTGCTAGGTACGTCATCATCGGTGACACCCTTTACAAGAGATCCTTTGACCACACTCTTCTCAGATGCCTTGACTTGCAAGAAGCTGAAACTACCTTGCATGAGGTTCACGAAGGTATATGTGGAGGTCATTTCAATGGTCTGAGTCTAGCCAAGAAACTTGTCAGAGCTGGGTATTATTGGCCTACCATGGAATAGGATGCCCATGACTTTTCCAAAACATGTCATAAGTGTTAGATACATAGCAATCTAATCCATGCACCAGCACAAGAATTACAACCAGTCATATCACCATGGCCCTTTTCACAATGGGCATTTGATCTTATTGGAGCTATTTTTCCTCCATCCTTTGATGGTCATAAGTTCATTATCACAGCAACAAAATATTTTACCAAGTGGTTTGAAGCTGTCCCTCTAACCTTCACCACTGACAAGTAGATCTCAAGGTTTATTCTAAACTACATCATATGTCGGTATGGAGTCTCCTTGGCTATTATTACTAACCATGGTAGTCTGTTTCAAAACAAAGATGTAGACAAGCTCTGCGAGAAGTACAACATATACCATGAATATTCTAGTATTTACCATCCACAAGGAAATGGCCAAGCAGAAGCATCTAACAAGACCATTGTTAAGATTCTCCAAAAGACAGTTAATGATTTAGATCGAGACTGGCACCTCCAACTAAATCTAGCTCTTTGGGCATATCGAACAAGTGTGCATGCTCCTACTAGCGCAACACAATACTCTCTCATCTATGGCACTGAGGCCATACTTCCCAATGAAGTTGAAATTTCATCATTGAGAGTATCCCTACAAGATGTTGTTAATGATGAAACCTACTAAATATCTAGACTCCATGAACTGGAAATGCTTGATGAATGGAGATGAGCTACCTTGACACATTTGCAAGCTTACCAAAACTGACTCAAATAGAGCTATAACAAGAAAGTCTAAGGTCGTCATTTTGAGGTCAGTGATTTGGTCCTAAAGATAAACTACAAGACTCAACAACATAGAGAAAAACAAGGAAATTTGAGCCAAATTGGGAAGGACCTTATGTAGTTACTGCATCATTTGGGTTCAGAGTATATTAGCCTGTGACTACAGAAGGTGAACCACTGCCCATCTCCATCAATAGCATGCATCTTCGCAAGTAATACACTTGATTCTGTCTAGAAGTCTTGAAAAAGTATTAATTTTTTTTGAAAAAGTCTTGAAAACATCCTAAAAAAATATCAAAAAAAAAAAAATGAAAACGTCCTTAAAAAAAAAAAGTCATGAAAAAATGGATGCCTTGATGAAAACTTGGCAAACAGGCATCTTGGCATGAAAATTTGAGTCAAGAGAAAAATTCCATCCAAAAGTGAAAACCTGGCAAACAGGTGCTTTGGGAAAGTACCATGGTGAAAACTTGGCAAATAGGTGCCATGTGTAATTAGTTGTTGCTCCTCCATCTATTGGGATTCCATCTAATCTTTTCCCCCTCTGTCATTCCTTGATCATATTCTTCCTATTGGAAGACATCCTTGGCTCCTTGACCATGGCTCATGAACTAGTTAATGTCCTTTGTTACCTTGCCTAAGCATCACCAGTTTGCATGCACTATGTCATTGGCCTTTATACATAGTTTCTGTCTTATCTGGGGGCATATTACCTACACGGTGCATGAGTTTGAATTTGAACTGTGGGCATATCCCTAAGGATCTTTTGTCCATTGGACCTATCGCTTAACAGATTGGAGCTAACACATGTATATGCTTTTATGATCTTGAAAAAATCCTTAAAAATTCAAATACGATCCTGAAAAAATCAATAAAAATCACATAATGTCTGAAAAAATCCTAAACATTCAAATACGATCTTGAAAAAATCACTAAAAATCATAAAATGTCTTGAATAAGCCCTAAAAATTGTAAAATGTCCTGAAAAAACTAGTCACACAAAAAAATCAAATATCCCCAAAAACCCTAAAAATCATAAAACCCATCAAAATTTTGCAATAAACCTTGTACATATTCACTGTGCATAACCATCCCTTTTGCATACACACTTACACTTTGCAGACTGAAACCCAAAGCACTTCGCTTTTAAGACAATCACACTATCTAAGAAATGTGAACCAACAATCAATCCAACATGTCACTATGAACTTATCAACTGAATCCACAACTAGAACTATCACATTATCAACATGTAAAACACTATCTACACACCTAAAACATTAATAAGAATGTAATAATGGACAAGAATAGCTGTTGGCTCATGTTGTTTAGTGAATGATTTATTTTTGCTTTGTTTTTATTTGATCATGTCCCTATGCTACTCGATGATATCAACTAATCTATGAGAGTGGTTGGGATGGTTCATGGTCATCTTTTTCTATTTCTATCTATTACAATGTACCTTTGAGATTTTGGGGCATGTACATATGCCTTAGGAAGGACAAGGTCATTTTTTGTCTGCATCATCCTTGTTTATGCAAAAGGCTTGCATTTGCGCTTTGGGCCTTTATGCCATGATGTGTTGCATTCCATTTTCCATATCAAAATAAAGCTCCATTTGACATATAGTGCACTTTCTACAAGAAAAATTCTTCTCATCATACTAACAATTCTTCATCTCATTTCCTCGATCTTCTGCGTCTTCTTCATCTGCTAACTTGATCTCGTACTCTGATACACCAAAAGCATTGTCATCTTGCATTCCTACATATGTCCAAAGTCCAAAATGATCCAAAGCAATAAACATGGCATTTATATTATATTCACATTTCATTTACATCCATTTTACATTGCATTTGTATTCATTCGCTATCATATTCACATTTCATTTGCATTCATTTCATTTCATTTGCATTCACAAAATAAAAGATGGCATTTCCTATGCATAACATGTGATAAATCAACACGTGATGTCATCATATATAAGTCCACACAAAAAGCATAAATGCATCCATATAAAACATATAAAGCATATGCATAACATAACATATAGGCATCATAACATAAGTCATCATCTAGTCCATAACATATAGTCATCATAACATAAGTACATCCCATAAATGTTGCACAAAAGTATTGGAGTACATGACCATGGTTTACATCAATACTGACTGCTTGTAGGCGTGAACCATGAAAGAGCATAGTAAAAAACCAAAAAGCAACATAGAGAAGCCCCTCTATACGTGAGTACCCTAGTGTCATCCTATACTATCCCTAGCCTCACAGCCTCTGTCTGGCCTTGAGGAGGATCCCTCTGCTCTCTATGGTGACCTCATAGGCCCCATCACCCCTGCACTGCTTTGTGTCCTTTGTGTCATGTGGGAATGAGATATTGATGCTTAGAAACTCTCTACTCTCTACCTTGGTGGCACCAATCTCTCATACTGATCTCACCAATACTGTGCCTCCACGTGAGCCCTACTCATCAGCATTGCTAGATCTCTAAAGTTCACATCTCTGATGCTATTGATGAACTCCTGAGACTCCTTTGCTTCCATCTCTATCTTGTGCATAGTTGCATCTCTCTTAGCCCTAGCTTGGTCTCTCTCAGCCATCACCTGATCTCTCTCCATTGTAACCGCATCCCACTCTCCTATCACAGCATCCCTCTCTGCCACAACCTGACCCAACTAAATATGTAGCCCTCTGATCACCCCCAAGAGATCTAAATGATTAGGCCCTACCTTTATTGGTACTAATGCTCTCTCGGTGTCATCCACGGGATCCCCCTCCACATCCATCATAGCTGCATCCCTATTCTCCTAGTAGTCATCCCCATACCCACCCACACTCCCTCCACCCTCCCCATCATCAAATCCCCCCTCATCCTCTTCCCTAGCATCCTCCTCATCATCACCCTCATCCTCACCCTCATCATCCCCCGCATCATCGTCGTCACCTTCATCATCATCCTCATCATCCCCCCTCTCATCATCCTCAGTGTCATCTCCCTCCTCATCCTCCCCCTCCTCATCATCCCCATCATCAAATCCCTCCTCATCCTCTCCCCAATCCTCCTCCTCCTCATCCTGTGGCCTCCCTCGAGGTACTGGTACTGCTAGATCTGTTAAAGGTCTCAACCGATGCTGTGCAAACCACCTATCATATGTTGTTATCGTGCCTACATCCACTATATCTGTTGTTGCCCCCCATAGCCTCATCTGTAACTCTGCTAGCTGTGCATATGCTACCTGTGTCCTAATGGGTGGTCCCCACTCTCACACCTCTGCTCTAGATCAGGAAAATAGTGCTAACCCTGTAGGTACATCCTGTGTCTCCCCAAACTATCTCCGTACTCGCTCTGGCAGGTACATCTCTATAACCAGGTGACTAATCACTGTGCGCCCTATGAGGTAGCGCTAAGTGGATATCATCATCATCCCATCTGGGGCAATCTCTGTATGGTCTCCATATGAACTGTGTCATCATGTCTATCTAATGGAAAAAGTATCTTGCATATCTCAATGGTCCTCGGGCTAGGACACCTCTATAGCTGTAAGCATATGGCATATCATCCACCCAATGCTTAACTACTAGAGGCCTAAATACTGCAAAATGTTCATAGGCCTAGATCTATAATAATGTGCCACCAGTGCTAAAGGATAGTGCCCCTCTATACGCTACCTGATGCAAATAATAATATAACATCCCCAACATGCATGGGCCCCAAGCAAACATAGTGCCCTCCATAATCATCTGCTCAAGTACTCGGCCCCATCCAATCAAGAATCCATGTCCTCATCTATCAGGTATTAACAATCCACCAATCACCCAATAGATCACAATTATCAACTTCTCATGGCATGCCACCAATAGGTCCCATCCGATCTCATAGTCTCAGATCCCTAGCTTTGCATCTTTGCATCCAAATGACTAGTGTAGAGCTGTTCGTCCTGCAGCTAGGTCATATGCTACTAACTCTCCATGAATAGGGATCCTCAAAATGCACCATACATCCTTTAGTGTCACAGTCACCTCCTCGATCGGTAGGTGGAATGAACTAGTCTCTGAATGCCACCTCTCTGTCAAAGCTGTCAGCAAAGCTCTGTTCCCCCTCACCTCTTGCATAAATGTCACATGATATAATCCCAACCCAGCCAATATCCCCCACTCACTAGGTGTCATCTGATGACATAGTGCAAGGCTCTGTGGCTTATGTCCTTGTACCTGTAACAAGGGTAGCTCCTCCAGCATAATCACATAGCCTATGTCAACCTCCTATGGTTTTGCATCTAGTTTACCCTACTTTTGACCCACATTTAACTTAGTTTGACTCTAGTTTGACTAATTTTGACTTTTTGTGAGCATTTTTGATGAAGTTGACTTATGTTTTTAACTCTTCCTAGGGTTTTGAACATGTTTGCCAAGTT
The DNA here is from genome assembly GCA_028749045.1 of Cupressus sempervirens. Lineage (NCBI taxonomy): Eukaryota > Viridiplantae > Streptophyta > Pinopsida > Cupressales > Cupressaceae > Cupressus > Cupressus sempervirens. The sequence continues at coordinate 485,570,158 of CM053785.1, forward strand.
TTGGGTCATTTCGAGCTCATTTGGATCATTTTGACCCTATCCCTATCCATTGGTCAGCCTTTCTCCTCCATCAAAGTTAAGTTTAACCAAGTTTGACTTTTTTCTAATTATCCTAGTCTCAATTAACCTATTTTTTCAACTTTGAATAGGGTTTTTAACATGTCGTCCAAATTTTCAGTCATTTCGAGTTCGTTTGCACCCTTTCGGGCCCTTTGCACTGTTTGTTGTCAACATTTACCTAGGTTTGACCTTCATCTACCCTATGTTTGACCAAATTATAAGCATTTTCACCACTTTTGACTACATTTTATCATGTTTCTAACATCCACCCTAGGTTTATGCTAACCCATACCAAGTTTCGGCTCGATCTAGGACCATCCAGACCTCAATCGGAGCTCTAGTGCATCCTAGGGCGCAGTTGGGCTTCCCAACTGCATCATTGACACACTTGGCCATACCAACTATGTCATTGAAACTCTTGGGAATGCCACCTGTATCATTGATGCACTTGGTTGCATTTTGGGCTCAATTGGGGTGTTTGGAAAGCCCTACCTGGCCCTAGGACCCCTGATTGACCCTGTTTGACCCCTGTTTCCCCTCGACATACTCCTAGGTGCCTAAAAAGTGGTAAAAAAGCATGGAAATGCAGCAAAAAGCATGAAAAAAAGAAGAAGTACAAAGATGGCCTCGATGTACTCACCAAAGGTCCAGCATCTGCCCTCTGTCGGAAGGTTCGCACCCGTTCACCACGATGTTGCTCCTTGGGTAGTCGATCCATCCTCCTTGCTCCAGAGCTCTTTCCTTCCAAATGAGAGAGTGAAAATGACTTTCAAACTCCTCTCCAAGCCCTTTTATAGCTTTTTTCTACCTAGATGGTTGTGCCAAAGACCCTTTTTGTGTTGGTTGTGATGCTTATTTGCACTCCAGAGGCCATAACTTTTGCGTTTTAACTCTGATTTTTGATTCGTCAGTTGCTATGGCTTTGTTTTCTCATTGTCAATGAAATTGATCTATCATATGCCTATGTTGGTCAGTTTATTGAGGGGGCATAAATATATACCACATTGCTAGGGCATGCTCTTATGGCTTTTTCATTAGCATTCTTTGACACAATGCTCTAAATCACATTGTATCAAAGAGGGGCAAAATGTAGATGCTCAAAAATGGTTCGCATCTATGGTTTCATCACTTCTTCATACTAATTTGTCCCATTTTATCATTCTACTAACTTTGATCTTTTGGCCAAATTGATCATACATTTTCATTTGTATCCTCTTTCACATCAAATTCATGTCATTTCGAAATCATATCAAATCAACTCGAAACCATTTCATATCAACTCAAAATCACCCCAAATCAACTCAAAATCACTTAGAATCAATCCTAATCAACCCAAAACATATCAAACATCTCAAATCAATCATCACTTATCAATTTCTAGGTATTTTTGTGGCTTTTAGTGCCTCAGAAACCTATCAACCTATCAATCTTATTAATCTAACCTTAGTACTTTTGTGGCTCTCAGTGCTAGGTCAAACTATCATTCATGTCATCCAATCTTTGACATTGTTGAGGCTTTCAATGTTATATCATGGCATTATCAACCATTTTAATAATATTGATAGTGTTTGTCGATGTTATTATGATCAAACCTTTTCAATTAATTTTAATCCTATAGCATTCACAATGTCAGTTAAATGTTACATATCAACCAATTCATGTCATGTGTCCTTGGCATGTTATCAATTTCAATCAATCAATCTAACCATGACTTTGGTCCACTTTTCATCATCTTATTCGATATCGATCATTGTCACATTTTCATTAAAGGATACGGTCACATTCATTTAATCAATTTGGCCAATCATCTACTAATTTTCTCTATAGGATTAAATAACCCATAATTTAATTCTATTATTCCTTCTAATTATTCTTCCTAATTATCATCCTAAATTAATTAATTTTATTAATTAATTGATTCATTTTCCACAAACCATGGAAATTCTTAATTTCCTAAGTTCCATTTTCCATCATTAATTCCATTTTCTACTAATTTTTATTTTGTGGAATAAAAGGATTTTTAATTTGAATATTCCATAAAATATGGCATCATAGTGACACTTGGATATGGCACCTCATGGATTCTCCTTTGACATTTGGATAAGATAGGTCATAATCAAATATTCTTATTCTCTTATGCATGTCCCTATTTAGCTTATTTGTCATAGATTCTTGGCTTTAAGTGGGCTTGAGGTGTCTTATGATGCATCATAGATTCTCTTCCACATTTAGCCAAGTTTGACTTCCATGTGTCATAGAATCTTACGATTGGCATAATTTGTCATATGCGTCATGGATTCTCAAAGGAATCTCTTGCCACATCGCATATCTATGGGTGACAAATCCAATGTTCTCATCCTCCATGTTGATTATAAAATGGACACTCTTTCTCTCATTTTTGGTCCTTGAACCCTTGAAGTCTTCGAAGTCCTTAGATCCTTATCTTCTTTGCATTTTCACACCATTTTCTCTCAAGCTTAAAATCACACTTCTAGTATTCTCATGGCATTATCCCTATCATATACTTTGCTTCAATATTGTGTGCACTATAGGCAAGTTGGAGCTACATCATTTGGAGAAGAAAGAAGGACATGAGAGCTACAAATGAAAGAGAGGGTTTATATTGCTTTCTTTATTAGTTTGTATTTCATGGTAGACTAGTGGGTGCTAACGTATGTTGATTGAGTTTTGTAATTTTCTCATAGTATGTTATGCATTTATCCTGTTTTCTAGGTCCTACAAATATATACCTCTTCTTCAAGTTCTTCATTTAGGAAAGTTGATTTAACATCCATCTGAAAAACTTCTTCCTTCATTGCTTGAATCCAATGGTCATCTTTACATGCTTCATTTGCAATCTTAGGTTCAACTTGAGAAATTAGACATAATTCCTCATTAATTTTGTTTTTGCTCCCAATGATGTATTCAGGAGGGTGATTCTTTGATATAATTCAACTAGGCATTGTCAACTCAACTCTTTCTTTTGCTCTAGGCTCAAATCTTTGCTCTTTAATTTGATTCCCATTCCACAAATCATTGTAAGTCTCAATGATAATTTCCACATTTTCATGGTTAGCCTTTGGATCAATAATAGTTACCAAAGCTATCTCTTCTATTGCTTCCTCTTTCTTACCCAATTCAAATTCATTATCTTTATCATCACATTCATTCGAGAATCTTTCCATGGTAGCTTTAAATTCTTCATCTTCATCAGAAAGTGAACTCTTTCTAGATTTTTTCACTCTCTTAGGACATATAGATAAAAAATGACCAAACTATTTTACATGTACAAGAAGCAAAAATTTTGATACCTTTTGGCTTTATAAGAAGATCAATACCTTCTTCTTCAGATCTAGTTCTATCATTGCTTGTGCTTATGTTCTTTTGTATGAAAAAAAAGGATTTTGGATCTGGAAACACAATGCTCTGTTCTCTACACAGATCTGATAACTCACCAAGAAGCTCTATCTTTCATGAGACAAAATTTACTCTATCTAACTTGAGACTATCCTTTCTCATCATTGATCTCCTAAATTTGTTAAGCTTTCTCTTCAAGGACCTAACACTCTAATACCAATTGTTAGAATATATAGTCCACCAATGTAACTAAGAGGTGGGGGAGGGGGTGAATTAGTTATCCAACTATTATCACAATTATCAACCTTAAACAAACTTAACCATATCGGTAATATAATTAGAAACCATAACAAGATACTCATACACAATAACACCAGATATGTTAACTAGGGAAACCCTTGATTAAAGTGAAAACTTTGGTGGGGATGGTACCCACAAGATGATGTACTAATATAAATATTCCTTGTTAGAGGATGGACCCTATTAGGAGTCTATAACAACATTCAGTACATATTAGTCCTTGTTAGGAGACTTTTAATCCTTGTTAGGAGATTTTGACCCTGTTAGGAGTTGTGGGAGACAATTGGACCCACTGCCCAAATAGCTTCAAGGTTAAGACCAATGAACCCACTGTCCAAATGATCTCTGTATTATTCCTTGTAGAATAATATAAATGAATAGTACTTCCTTCCTCTTTCTCTGTCCTATCAACTAGACTTATGCTCCTTCAAATCTTGTACCTATATCACAAAACTCACATTTAATAATTCCTTGGATCCCTTACATTCATTCAGTAAACATTCTACTCCTTTTTGCACTTCACACTTCATACAATGTTCTCCACACATTACAAACAAGGAAAACATCTTTCCTTCATACCTTATCTTCAAAATAATTCCTTGAGTCAGCCTTGAGGTTTTCCTAATTAATTATAATTAGATAATTAATTAATTACAATAGTACTGTAGGCTCACAGTCTATACAAAACTTCACATGTATGATACTAGGGCTTACACATCTGTTGACATCATCATCTGACTTTCCTTTATCACTGGCTAACCATGCATCTCTTTATTACATCTCAAATGAAAGATATAATACAAATATTAGAAACTACTTTCCAAGCACTCTGTCTCTAAACTGCCCTTAGTAAATCAAGTAAAACTTCCATACATCTTTGACTTACATGCTATGCATTGGACCATGTCATCAGGACACTGTACTAAGCATTTCCATTACCGTGCATCACCAGATAAGAAAAATCTTGTCCGTACAACTAAGATCTCTCTGTGTTATTCTACCAGTCTTCAAAAACTTACTGTTATGTTGGCATCAATGACAAACACAGTCATGAATGCAACATGTCAATACATAAAAATGCTTAGGATACTCCACAATTTAGTAATAGTAGGATTAATGCTAACAATTGTCATTCACATCAATGATTGTAAAAGAATATTTAAACCGCATCTCAATCCAACTATTGAAATAGTCATGAAAACTAAATACTTTGAGCATGCCAATAGAAAATGACCACTCTATTCTATCATAGGATTTTTCAAAGTCAAGTAGGATCATTGCCATATTTTGATTACTCTTATTAGCCCAATGCATTTCTTCCTAACTTGTTATTAAGTGATCCAAAATGTATCTTCCCTTAATCAATCATGTTTGTGTGACTGAAATAATCCTATCAAGCATATCCTCAATTTTTTCAGCTAGCAAATTTGCAATGATCTTATAAGAAGTGTTCAACAATGGAATCATTTTCCAATTCTTAATTTGACATTTTTCACCAACTTTTTGGATCAACTTAATCATTCCTTTATTAATATTCCCACCTAAAGATCCTCTATTGAAGGATTCTTTGTATAATTCCAAGAGGTCACTAGATATCCAATCTATATTGGATTTGTAGAACTCAATAGTAAGTCCATCGAATCCTAGAGAATTTTTTGTTGGCTAGGGAGTTAATAGCCTATTTAATTTCTTCTAGAGTGATAGGTTTATTGAGTCTTATAAAATCATCATCTATGATGTTTTTAGGAATTAAATGAAGACGCTTATCAAGAGCCTCATGATTAACAAAAGTCATTTCAAAAGAAAGAAGTTGAGATTAGTAATTAAAAAAGCCAATTTCATTATTTTTGGGTCAGAAGTCTATTGGTCATTGATGTAAATACTTTCAATAATCTACCTCTTATTTTTTTCTTTAATGGTATTAAAAAAATACTTGGATCTTCTATCTCCTTCAAGGGTCTACTTTAGTTTGGATCTAGTCCTCTATCCTTGGATCTTATAATTTTGGATCTTCCTCCCTAAGTTTTTGGTCTTAATCAAAGCAATCTCTAACTCTATATCCTCAATCCTGACTTGGAGTTCCTTTTCAAAAATGTTAAAAATAGCTTGATCCCTTGTTTCTTCAATATCCATATCTTTGCTCCATTTTCAAATTATTTGAAATATTTTTTGCCATGATTCAACCTTTTCTCTGGGTGAGGTGTTTAAACTAGTCATTTTAACCAAAGAGGTCACCTATTGAAGTGCACTAGTTATATCTTGATCCTTAAGAAGAGAAAGATTAAACTTTAGGGATTTGCAGATAGACACCCTCAGAGATGGTTCCCCACGTGGAACATCAATCTTAGCACAAATAGGGGAATGGTCTAAGAGAGAAGAAAGATTAACAATAATAGGAGAATGACCAAGTTTAGGTTGAAAGAAAAATAAGGTAAATTCTACATAGATTTTGTCAAGTTGACAATAGACCCTATGGGACCCTTTTTGGTTATTACACCAAGTGTACCAAATATATTGGAATTCAACTTTCCTTCTTTCTATAGGGTCTGGAACCTTAAATATTCTCTTTAGTTTATTCCAAAAGAATAATCCATTACCTTTACAACTAAATGAGTTACCTATTGCTTTATCTTCTCTATACTCAACCATGTTGAAGTCACCAATAAAAATCTAGTGGGTATTAGGTAGATTAGTTGTGGCCCATTCCATAATGAATCTCTATCTCTATAATCATTAGTGCATATAAGTTGCAAATCCCAAAAGTCAACCCATTCTTACTAATTGCCATCCAAAGAGCTCTATGACAAGGAGAGAACCCTCTATTCACAATAAAATCAACCAAGTTTGGTCTAGCTAATATGGCCACCTCCCCCTCCTCCTCTTTCATGATTATAATAAAAGGCAATAGCTTGGTCCCATATCATTTTAATAATGGTATGAGCCTGAAAGCCAACAACTTTAATCTCTTGAAGGCAAAGGAAATCATCTTGTTAAATTTTATTACACCATCTTCTAAGAATGCATTTTCTATCAACCATCTCTAGTCAACTAACATTCCAACTATGGATGTTGATCATGTTGATGATTTTTAGATTTTTTTACCATTATTATACAATTGATTAAAACAATAAGATATATCTCCTTGCTTATTCTTAAAACCATTAGAACTAGTTAAAATCTAATTATCATTTCCTTTCCATTTTTTTTACTTTGTTTATAATGACTTCAAAAAAAGGGGCATTTGTCTTCTTCTCAAGAGATATATCCATCCCTGTAGGCTTCAAACCATCCAAATGCATATTTTTCCTAGTCAAATATTGGTTGGCAATCTTAACAATGTCTTCCATCTCAGCCATAGTATTAAGGGCTAGTTATTAGGCATTAAATTTGGTAGGGGTTTCAACCAAAGACACTAGGTCAACATTTTTTTATAGCAAATAATAGATTGTAATCGGTTGGGAAAATTAGGGATGACCTTAGAGCCAAGAGTGGCATTATTGAGAGGAGGGAATAGTTCTGAATTATACAAGGAGTTGACAACTATAATAAATTCTTCTTCAAGGGGAGGAGAAACACCCTTACTACTATCAGACCCATGTGGCTTAAGAGGAACTATATTAGATTTAGAGTTAATAGAGTGTGCTTCTATAAAAAAAATTCCTATCAATAATAGGAACTTTACTAACATTACTCTTTGAAATATCAAAATTTTCTATTTGATTTCTAATTAAATCTGGGCAATCTTTCCTAGCACGCTCATTCCTTTTGCAATGGAAACAAGCACCTAAATTACCAATTAGAGATATATTCCATGAATTTTTTTTTAGAATTAATAGAAAGAGATATAACATCTAGAAATAAAATTCTTGGTTCAAGAGCAACCAAAAACATTCATATGAGGAAGGATAGTTTTAGACTATTCAAACTGCAAAACATAACTGATAGGCTTCAACAAATAGTGAATAAAGGGCCAAAATTCCAGATTCGAATTTTTAATTGCAACCCAATTAGGTGAAACCTTAGTAGAGACCCCCTCTACATTTCCAATAGGAGACCAAGGGAAGGCTCGAAAGAGTGATTTACGCTCATTCAAAATTTTCTTATTAAGGATTATTTCCTGCATATTGTGAGTTTTAACAAAAAGAACAAAAATACCATTTTGAATCATTCTACATCATAAAACATAAATTTTGAGTTTATTTCCCCAAACATTAGCTATCCATTCATTGAAAAACTTATGGGAATATAAAACTTCCTTATCCAAACAAGTAAAAAATACTACACTATTCTTTAAATATAATTGCTCTTCCCTAATGGCTCTTATCATATCCTCATTCAATGAGAGAGAAAGGGTCTTCACTTCATCGGATGAAGACTTGCTTTCCTCCTCTCTTCCACCCTCATAAGTCATGCCATGTCCTCCACCTCTAAGGTCACTTCCATAAGTTGGGGTCTATTGTTTTGGCTTCCATCTATAAAGATTTTACAAACTTTCCCAGAAAACCAAGCAGTAGATGAGCAATAAATCGTTAATTCCTCAGTAACAACAACCTTGTAAGATGACTTCATGCTTTCATCCTTTGCCTTACTTTGTGAATCATATTGAGCACTAACACTATTTATATTCTTATCCTCATTCATCATTTTGATATAGTTATCTCCTCCTCTACTGTCATTCATAATTTCAACCATCAAATCTCCCATGAGTGACCCAGGGTGGGAGAATAATGGAAAGATAAGGACTTATAAATATGCAAAAATCAAACCCAAGAAACACAAAACACACCAAGGCACAAAGATAGGCAATAAACTAATCCCAAAATCAAAAGCAATAAAACAAAGACAACAATAAAGGCACAGAAAATGATAAAATGTAGATAACCTAAGTTACAGTATGGGAGCTAAGGCACTTCGTGTTAGACAGTAATCAAGATAACTAAGAGTGTGGAGGGGGGTGGTGTGAATAAGTTATCAAACCAGTACAAATTTTATTAACCTTATTAATTCTCAAAAATGTGATCAATATAAACAACAACCATAAGATGATACACATACACAGTAATACCAAAAATGTTGACTAGGGAAACCCTTGATTAGAGGGAAAACCTTGGTGGGATGGTACCCACAAAATGATGTACTAATATACAAGTTCTTTGTAAGAGGATGGACTCTATTAAGAACCAATAAAATACATTCAACACATACTAGTCCATGTTAGGAGAATTTTAAGCCCGGTGAGGAGATTCTAACCCTATTAGGAGTTGTGGAAGGCATAAGGACCCACTATCCAAATAGCTTCAAGGGAAAGACCATCAAGCTTATTGTCCAATAGGCCTCTATATTATTTCTTTCAGAATAATAGAAAATAAAATTGATCTTAGCAACTCAAACTCTTGCTCAGTCCTCTTACTGTGCCTTTTTTGCACCAAACACTTCTCAGTTCTCAATAGTAGATCTGCAAACTCACATCACAATAATCCCTTTGATCGCTTACTCGCATTTACTAATCTTCTTCACTTATCACATATGCACACTTTTTCCACTTATTCAACCAAGGAAACAAACTTTCCTTTATACCAAGTCCTCAAAATAATTCATTGAGCTGGCCTTAATGCTTTCCCAATTATAATTACAATAGGACCTCATTAAGATAACACAATACATTACATTTTTCATAATTACATAACATTTTCAGCTCGTAGTCTTTACAAATCTTTCACATGTGTGACTTCAAACTTTGCACATTCATTGACGTCTTCTACCTCTTTCTAAATTCACTCATCTAGATTCTATCCCTATTAGGAGATATAATCCAATTACCAAAAACCACTTCTCAGGAACTTTGTTTGTAAACTGTCTTCTGTAAATCTTGAATAACCATTACTAGTCTTTGATTTTATGCATGCCCTCTTAGCTATGTTATTAGGACACTCTATAGAACATGTCCCCAACTATGTTTGATCTCATCTTCAATCCACAATCCATATGGTCTCAAACATTATCTACTAGTCTTCCAATCTTTGCAGTAGTTGCCATCAATGACAAATATAGTCATGAATGCAACATACAGTCATGCTATCAATCTCTCCAATAGTCTAGTAACACTAGGATACTCCCCCATAGGAATATGATCAAGATTCATGTTAAAAATCTCCCCCTTTTGTATTGATGGAAAATAGATGAAAAAATCTAAGTTCCATGAATACCAAACACAAATATGCTCTTGTTGTTGCTCTTATCTTTTTCAAATCCTCTTCATCAATTAAATCTAAATCACTCAAGAATAACTCTTCATCATTGTTGTTTCTCCCTCATTGATATAATTCCCTATTGACATCAATATTCTCTTCATCTCACGAACAATTCTCTCCCATTCACATGAGATACTTCTCTCCCCATTCTCAGGAGATGTTTTCATGCATTCTCTCCCCCATTGTCATCAATGATAAAGGCATCATTATGTCAATCTTCTACTCAATGTCTTCAATTAGATCAAGTTTCCAAAGACATAGTTCAATACCAGCTACCAAGAGTCCTTCATGACTTTACTCAAATATAGATACTCCCCCATAGAGGAAGCATCAACATTTAGTCTAGATAAATAATAGTGTTATGTACCATTGGACTAATGCAATCTCTAAATCATCTACCTTGAAGTAGGCATGGGCATATCCCTAATCATACCTCACAAATACTCAAATGTATCCTTAGGCAAAGGCTTTGTGAATATATCTACAATCTAGTCATTTGTACTAACATATTCTAATTTATCTCTTTCTCTATAACCTTCTCTCTCAAAACATAATAAATATTTGCTTTGTCTTAGAATGTAATACAAGATTCTTAGACATACTCATTGTACTTGTGTTTTAGATTAAGGAAAAAATAGGTTTTGAAGCGGCTCAAAACCCTTTAACAAAAGCTAAAGATCAACATTAAGCACCACCAAGTTTTACAAGGCCTTGAAACCTAAAGTTTACCAAATAAACACAAACACACTAGGTTTTATAGGGACCTAAAACCGCAATAGTCTCATTGTATTTGTATTATCAAAATGTATGTCAATAGATTCTGAATACTCTATCCTAATATATTTCAACATATATTTCATCCACATGATTTGATTGCAATTGTTTATTGTTGCTACACATTTTTCTTTTTTTGTGCTTTATGAAATACAATATTGTTTCTTGCTTAGCAAAGAAACCAACCTTTTGTTAGTGTAGTTTTTTATTTTTCCTATTTTGCTAGGTTTTTCCTACACTTTTAATAATCTCTCTTAGGTTAATAAAGCATGTCTTATTAGGTGAATGGTTGTGAGGTGTCACCTTCCTACATGTGAGCATCCATTAGCTATCTTGGGAAGATACTTTGCTATCTTTAGTCCGATAGATGGTTGCTCCTCATTGGTTGGTGTTGTCACCTCCTCCCTCTTCTTAGCCTATATAAGCATGCTACCTGGCTTGTATTTGTATCTCTTGTTTTTGCATCCTCTTAATGCTATTTTGCTTCCAGCATTTGCATTACTCTCTTGGAGACTAACTCTATGATGCTATTTTGATTTTGTATCATTTGCATTCATAGTTTAGATATTTACTCTTTGCACTAATTTTCTGGGTTATTAATCTTTTCAGATTCTAACACCTTTCTCCCAAGAAGAATGCTCCACCACTTGTACTCTTTATGTCATCCATATTGCCTACCTAGTCTGCATCATTATATACACATAAGGTAAATTCATTTGATTTGTCATAACACAACCCAAAATCAAGTGCACCCTTCAAATATATGAAAATCTTCTTTACTACTACATAATATGCTTCCTTAGGATCAACTTGAAATATCACAACAATACCAACTTCAATAGCTATGTCTGGTCTTGTATGAGTCAAATATTAAAAACCTCCAATCATGGATCTATACTTCTTCTGCTCAACAATAGGTGTCTCATCTTTGCTAGATAACTTATGACCAATTGCCATAGGTGTACCAACAAAATTACAAATATCTAAACCAAATATCTTCAATAAGTCTTTCAAATACTTAGTCTAAGAAATGAAAATACCTTCACTATTCTGCATAATCTATAAACCCAAGAAATACTTCATCTCACTTATCATGCTCATTTCAAATACCTTCTTCATTTCACCAGCAAATTTTTCACTTGTATCATCATCACCTCCAAAGATTATGTCATCAAAAAATATCACAATAATCAATATACCATTCTTAATTTCTTTTAGATGTAGATTACTATTTGCAATATCTTAGCAAATCCCAATTTTTCCAAATACTTATCCAACCTCGCATACTAGGTTGTAGGTGCTTGCTTTAATCTGTACAATGTTTTCTTCAAGTTACATACCATATCTCCTTCTTTTTTCAAAGGAAATCCTTTAGGATGCTTAATGTATACTTTTTATTCAAGTTCTCCATTTAAAAATGTTGATTTCATATCCATCTGATACACTTTGAATTTCTTGCTTGTTGCATAAGCAGAGAACATTCTCACTACTTCAATTTTGGCAATAGGTGCAAATGTCTCTTCATAATCTATACCTTCTTACTATGAATATCCTTTGCATGCTAGTCTTGTTTTGTTTTTCACAACCTCAATTTGTTCATTCATTTTATTTCTAAAAACCCATTTAATTCCTATGACATTTTTGTCTTTAGGTCTAGGAACCAATTCCCATGTCTCATTCTTCACAATCTAATCTAGTCCTTCCTTCATCACTTTGATCCTATGATCACCCTTGTGAGATTCATTAACTCTTTTAGGTTCAACTTGAGAAATCAAACATAAGTCTTCATGTACTCTATTTATTTTTAGAACTCCTCTATTTTTGCTTCTAATAATCTAATCAACAAGGTGATTATTTGTCAAATTCTTATTTGGTGTCACTTTCTCAACTCTTACTTCTGATCTATTTTCAAAACTTGGTTCTTATCTCTATTCCATAAATTGGATCTCATTTTGCTAATCATTGTTAGTTTCATAAAATAATTCAACTTTTTCTTGGTTAGCCTTAAGATTAGCTTCTTCATTAGAATTATAATCAAGTATTCTTTCTTGAACTCCAAACTTCTCATCCACTTTCACATTTGCACCCTCAACAATAGTCTTAGTCCACTGATTAAAACATCTATAAACTTTTCTTTTTAATGAATAACCAAGGAACATACCTTCATTGCTTCTTGAATCAAACTTACCAATATCATCATCTCTCTTGATATAACATTTGATTCCAAAGATTCTAAAATGCTTCATTGATGGTGCATGTCCAACCATAATTCATAAGGAATCTTCTTTGTACCTTTTTTGATCTGTACTCTATTCATTGTATACACTATTTTATTATTTTCTTCTCTCCATAATATCTTTAATACATCATTTTCAAACATCACATCTCTTGCAAGTTTTGTTATAGGCATATTTCTTCTCTCAGCTATACCATTATGCTAAGGTGTTTTAGGAGCTAAAAGTTTTTTCTTAATACCATTTAATTCAAAAAATGTGTTAAATTCATTCAAAGTGAACTCTTCACCTCTATCAGATCTCAAACACTTAATCTCTAACCCAAATTCATTCTCAACTCTATTCTTGAACAACTTAAACTTCTCAAACGCTTCAAATTTTCTCTAAGGAAGGCTACCCACATCATCCTAGTAAAGTCATCAACAAGAATCATAAATTACCTTTCACCATAGAATCCTCTTATTTTTGTAGGACCACTCAAATCTGTATGAATAGTCTCCAACTTCACTGTGTTGTAGAAAGATTCTTGTGGGGAAAAGAGCTTTTGTTTTGTTTAACCATAATGCAGTCCTTATCCAGAATGTTAGTAGGCTTTATAATTTTAGGCAAGTCTCTTACTGCAAATGTAGCACTTTCTTTCACAATATTATCAAATTTTATGTGACAAAACCTTCTACGCCATAACCAACTGTTATCAACTTTAGCAACCAAACATGTAATCTTTGTAGGATTCAACTGAAAAACATTATCTCTAGATCTTGCACCAATTCAAATCATCCTACCGTTGTTATCCTTGATGATACATGTCTTTTCTGTGAACTACAATTAATATCCCTTGTCAATCAATTGTCCAAACTTTAGAAGATTATGTTTTAGTCCATCAAAAAAAAAACATCATCCATGTTAGTATTACCATCAAGAGTAATAGATCCTATTCCCTTAATATGACAAGCCACATTATTCCCAACTCTAATAATTCCTTCATCACAACTGTTGAACTCAACAAATTTATTCATATCACCAGTTATATGATGTGAACAATGACTATCTATGATCCAATAAAATTACATCTTGACTTGTGACACGAGATTTTTCCTCTTTAATTTCTTTTTTAAGATTTTCTTCTTTTATAGCAAAAAATCTTAACTCATCACCACTTTCACTTAGAAATCTTTCATCTAATTCATCATCATCATTTGCAAACAAACATTCTCTAGGATTTCTAGACATGAAATTATTTTTGTGCATGTTTACTCTTTTAGGAAATTTAGAAGCACAATGACCAAATTCATTGCAATTTCAACATTTAAAGATTTTCTTATGATCTAGTTCTCTCCTTACAAGCAAGGAAATTCCTTCTTCAATCTTTTTGTCTTCTTCATATCTTGATCTACTGCTGTTAGCATAATCTCCATTGGTTCTTGTACTCAGTTGATAGGGTAGGACGAACACTTAATGTGCTATAGGAAGTCTCCACTCTAGGAAAATCTCCATCTTGTTTCAAAATTATTTATGTTGCTTACAATCTTCGAAGAAGAGTCTCTCTAGAGAAATTCTTTATACAAAGTATTATTTTCTCAAATATCTACACTACCTTCTTGAATGGTGGTGTCAAAGTTTTCAAGATTTTCCATATGATCACATCTTCTTCTTTATTTCCTTCACAAGCCTTGATTCTCACAACAATCTTTGATATTATGCCAATATAGCTTCTTACAGATTCATCTTCCATCATTTTAGCTTCTGGAAATAGACACATCCAATTTTGAAATCTAACCATTTTAGCATTATTATCTCCTTCAAAAGTAGATTCCAAAGCTTTCCAAATTTAACTAGATAACCCTAAAGATTTTACTTGACTATACTCATTTTCAGGAGGAGCTAACAAAACTACTTCTATGGCAAGCATGTTACACATGAACAAATCTCTTTCAACTTTAGTACATTCTTCAAGTTTTCTTTCTTTAACTATGGTCTTCCCATTCTTAGTGATAAATCAATATCATGGACCCATGCATAAAAAATGTGTCTTCATATTCTCTTTCTAGTTGTCATAGTTCACTCCATAAAACTTAGGAATTTCTTTTCTAAAATGACTCGCCGTTTATCTCCTTAAGCTATTAAGCTTTTCCTTCAAGGACATGATGCTCTAATACCAACTGTTTTAAAGTAAAGTCCACCAAGATAATTGAGAGGGGAGGGGGGGTGAACTAATTATCATATCAATACAACAACTTTTATTAACCTTATTAATTCTCAAACATGTGATCAATATAAACAACCATAAGAAGATATACATACACAATAACAACAAATATGTTGACTAGGGAAACCCTTGATCAAACAAAAAACTTGGTGGGGATGGTACCCACAAAATGATGTACTAATATATAAGTTCCTTGTAAGAGGATAGACTCTATTAGGAGCCAATGAAATACATTCAATACATATCAGTTCTTGTTAGGAGAATTTGAATCCCTGTGAGGAGATTCCAACCCTATTAGGAGTTGTGCCAACCCTGTTAGGAGTTGTAGAAGGCAGAAGGACCCATTGTCCAAACAAATTTAGGGGCAAGACCACTAAACTCACTATCCAACTGGCCTTTGTATTATTCCTTTCAGAATAATAGAAAATACAATTGATCCCAGCAATTCAAACTCTTGCTATGTCCTCTTACCATGCCTTTTCCACACCAAACTCTTCTCAGATCTCAATACCATATCCGCAAACTTACATCATGATAATCCCTTTGATCACTTACTCACATTTACTAATCTTCTTCACTTATCACATACACACACTTTTTCCACTTCTTCAATCAAGGAGATAGACCTTCCTTTGTAGCAAGTCCTCAAAATACTTCATTGAGTTGATCTTGAGGCTTTCCTAATTACAATTACAATAGGACCTCATTAAGATAACATGCTACATTATATTTTTCATAATTACATAACACTGCCAACTCACAGTCTTTATAAATATTTCACATGCGTGACTTCAAACTTTATGCACTTTCTCAATCTATCATCATAATGTCTTCTACCTCTAGCTAACTTTGATCATCCAGATTCTATCTCTAGTAGGAGATATAATCCAATTACCAGAAACTACTTCTCATGAAATTTTTTTGTAAATTGTCTTTTGTAAGCCTTAACTAACTATAACCAGTCTGTAACTTTCTGTATGTGCTCTTAGCCACAACACTAGGACACTCTATAGAACATGTCTCCAACTGCACTTGACCTCATCTTCAATCCTTGATCCATACAGTCTCAGACATTCTCTTCTACTTTGCCAACCTTCTTAGTATGTTGACATCAATGACAAATATAGTCATGAATGCAACACCTATTAATCTCTCCAATGCTATAGTAATGTTAGGGTATTGCCCCATATGAATATCATCAACATTCATGCTAATTCTTGGGTGTCATACTTCCATACTTGATTGCAAAGCACTCTTTAGTAGAAACTTCTCCTCTTGCCTTGATCATTGTAAATGTTAACTCTAAAAAATGCACCCTATTCTAAGTTGTAAAACTTAGCTTTGTGGAGGAACATGAAAACACTCCTAGGTACTGGGTCACCTAAAATTTGAGTCAATCACTCGAGAAGGTCAAATTCCTCTCATGTACTCACCTAAATAAAATATTGCTTTTATAGCTTTTATACATAAGTTTATCAATGAAAAATATTGACATACACAGATCAACTACATATGCTCCTAGCATCAATATTTCATAAGAAGACTTTGTTGTGGTTTCACAACGCATGCCCCATTTTGACTAGAAATGGGGACCCCCTAGTTTATTTTTCAGCTTTCTAGAACCCTAGTCTAGGGTCTAAGTCTTTTTAGGGTTTTATCTATTATTTCTAGTCAAGATTGAATCTTGACTCGAAAACCCAGGATCTCAAAAATCCAAAATTTAAGATAGAGATAATTCTTTTTTACAAAAATAAAATAAAAGGCGCACCAACGCACCTCATGAGGTGCGCTCGTGTGCTAAAGTGCCTAAGCAAGGGTATTACCCTTGGTGATGCACAACAACGCAACTACATATCACCAAGGGGGTGTTGGGGACCTTGGGCTATATAACCCGAGGACCCCCCATCTAACTCTTCACTTGCCATATTTCTCTTCCTCTAGCTCCTGAGTCGTAGTGCCACACCTTTGAGGTGAGCCTTTCGCCTTTACTCCCCCTGCAAAATAAGTCAATAAAACATCAAAAGGGAAGCACATTAGTGCACCTACCTAGGTATGTTGATGTGCACCTCCTTTTTCCATAAAACTTTAATGCAAAACAAAAGAACTTAAAAAATAAACAAATGAAATGCAAACTTAAGGTGCACATTAGTGCACCTAATTAGGTGTGCTAATGCACACCATAAATACTTTACACCCTTTGCACTTAAGTCAATCTATAGTGCGCATTAGTGCACCCAATGAGGTGTGCTATGGTGCATCCATATATTAAGGGTTTTCCAAGTATAAAGGTGCACCAGGCACACCTATCAAGTGTACCAGGTGTGCCCTTTTTTGCAAATAAGAGTCATAAACTAGCTTTTTTTATGTTTTCCGTCATAGGGTTTTTTTTGGGTTTTCTTGGGTCAGTATTAGGGTTTAACTTTATTCATTTTTCCTCAACTCTGGACTAATGGATGTTATTTTTGTGTAGATTCAATGGATTCCTCATCATCCTCCCTCGTCGAAAAGATGGCCCTAAAGCCTATAGTATTCAAGTTTCAAGGCGTTCCTACAAAGTCATGATTCTAGGATGGTCATTCAAAAATTTGAGATATTGAATTAGGTCACACTAATTTGGGAGCATTCTTGACACTATGCAACAAACCAACAAAAAGGTCTCTGATGATTTTTGCATTGATACAATAGGGTTTGTTAGTGCAACATCACGTGTCAATGCAATCTTCAAAATTAATCATGACATTAGTAGAGAACTATGTTTCTGAAGAAAGGGTAGTCAAGAGCATTATTGGAGAGATTATCTTGGGGCTCTAACCCAAAAATATAGAGAAGGTATTCCATCTTCCAAGGGCATATCAATTTATCGGATTGACTTATCACCAAGTGGAAAGATAGTACAGGGAACATATTGATGAAGCTTTTGAGATAATCCAACCTTCATACCCCATTGAGAAGACTCCTCTAGGATGGAAGGCATGCAAAGTTGATATGACAAGAGGCTATATGAAGGAAGACATTGGATATTCAATCATACTCTTGAGTAGAGTTATGGGTTTGCTGACAGTTGGATAACTGAACAATTTTATGGTGCATTTTATTGAGATGATAAAAAATGTAGAGATGTTGATTGATTGGTCTTCCATTCTTAGCGAGAAGCTGGGTGAATAGCTGATGATGATGAAGAATAACAAAAAATTTCACATGACATCATAGTTGGTGTATTTATTAGCCACAAGGGTGACAGATTACCTAGGGCTCTATAAGAGGGGTAGTATGTAGGATGCAAATGCATGGCCCTACATTGTGTATCCTTAGCTAGTAAAGAAGAGGCTTTTGGAGCAAAGCAAGGAGTATAGGATTGTAAATGATGTTTTCATATTCACAATAATTTGGTTCATCAAAGGGAATTATGCTAAGAGGATGTCAAAAGAGGTAGTGACTACAATTTTAGAGGTTGGAGCCTATTACATCCATTATCGAATGTTCACATATTTGAGGGTTGCAGGTACAACAATCAATCCTAAGAAGCTCCCAAGATATCCAAGTGACAATTTTATACTCTTGGAGATTGCTCGACAACTCTTGTCTACATACGATAGAGTAAGGAGACAACACAAAGTGACATGGATATGGCTTATTGCAATAGAACTTTTCAATGTGGATTGGAGACAAGACATTCCATCTTTTGAGTGTGAATGGGATCAATATCACTTAGAAGAATATAATTCTCCTCAGTCCTACTTTGATAATATCAGACGGGTGCAACATCTAGTTGGTAAGACATTTTAGTAGGAAGATGCGATTGAGGATCACTAGATGAACGCAGTAGATGACTACAATATCCATATAAGGGATTATAGTAGGATGACTCTATATCTGGCAGAAAGAGCTCTAAAGATGAAGATTCCATTGAAGATTATACAAGAGGATACAAAGGATCTTCTTGATCCATTGTTTAATAGGGATAAGATTGGTGATTGACCTATCATGAATGTTAAGGTTGATAAAGAAGAAAACACATACATCAATCACAGAGTAAGGTATGTCATCAAATTGACAAAGGATTAGATCAAGAGACCTTTCAAACTTGATCAAATTCCTCCAATAGTAGTCTTTCATGCTCAAGCCTGCCCAACTAAATGTCAAGGAGCTAAGGTCACAATGTCCACATTTATAGTCCAGTCACCAGTAAGACTAGAAACGATGCACCAAATTGATAGGCCAGTTAGATATTATAGGGCTCAAAAAGGAAAAGGTAAAGGAAAGAGGAAGATGACTTCTCCTCAGTGAGTTGAGCCAGAAGAGCAAGAAACCCAAGCTCCTCCACATATAGGATAAGAAGGTGTGCAAGGATTAGAGAGTGTGGAAGCCGCATAAGCTCAAAATGATCCTCAAGTGTTGTCAGCTGAACAAGGCCAAGGAGAAGTAGAAATAAAAGTACAAGAAATGCCTTCAAAAGAGGTACAAGCCTCCCCTTTTGCTCCTAAGATCAAGAATCCAGTCAAAAGGAGAGAAAAGATTATCAAGAGAGTGATTCCTTTCCCATCAGTCCTTGAACCTACCTTGGAAGAAGTGGAAGAAGAGGATGAAGAGGATGAAGAGGATAACTTGCCTTTGAACTAGAGGCCTGTCTTGTGAGAGCTACAGAGTCAGAAAGGAGAATAAGCTCCACCACCACACCTCCATCTATTCCTTAGCAACCCATTTAGACTACAACATCAGAAGATGAAATGCAAAAATGGATAGATGAGCAAGATGTGGAGGGCACTAATGTCTTTAAGATTTCAGATTTTGATTTCACACCCATGGGTACTAAATTGGTTGAGGATAAGATAAGGGACACTCCAACCAATCAACCTCAACAAGAGGATTGGAGTCAGTTGACACCTGAACCACAAGGTCTTGGAATAACCTCACCATCCCCAGTGCAAGTCACATTTTGTGTAGATAAGGGATCAACTACTCCTCTTCCTCTAGGTACCAAAGAAGAATGGGTTTAGGTAGAGCAAGAGGAAGATCCACAACAAGCATCTACCAAAGAAGTGTTAGAAGAAGGGTAGATAAATGAACAACCTCAGAAAACTTCCCAAGACACCAAGGTAAGGACTATCAACTCTATAGACATAGAGACTCCTAGTGCACATCTCATACAAAAGGAGAGGACTCTAGAGAGGGGAGATAAGGGAAAGGCATAGCTCAGAAAACTCCTTTATCCTCAAAAGGAAAATCCTTGGTACAACATATTCCAAGATGGTTCAGAAAAGAAGTGATAAGAAATAAAAGGTAGTAATTCACCACTAAAGAGGAGGATAGAATTAAATTGTTTAAAGTGCTGAGGAAACTTGAGTCACCACCAAAGGATGCATATGCATTAGCCTTTATCATGAGTGATCAGATCTAGGACTTATTTTCTCATGTGGCTATCCCTCCCCCACATTCAAATGTTGAATAATTTACCCTAAGGGATTAGCAGATCAAGGAGGTCATGCTTGGGAAGCCTACCTTGGATACTGCTAAGCTAATGGTTACAACAAGGATCAAAGAAGTATTCATGAGCTTAGAATAGGATGGGATAGAATTGATAGCACTTCAACAACAAAATGAAATCCTAAAGGGATATTTAAGTGAATTTTTTGGTCCCTTGGATCCCACAAACCTTGAGAAAACCTTGAATGTAGCAATTGAGAGAAGCGATAAGGGTGCAACACAATTCGACCCATTTTTGAGAGCTTGTCAATAGTGGAGAGAAATTTTTGAGGAAAAAGGTGTATAGATTATTTAGGGAAATCTAAAGCTATTACATGTCATGCAAGAGAATGTGGATAGGCTACTATCCATTTTGAATCAAGATTTTGGTTTGATGGATGATATACATACCTGGGGCAAGGATTTGTAAGCATTACATGCAATTAAAGGCCAAAGTTATTGGATGTTGATGGATGTATATACAACTAAGGAGTTAGACAAGATTGATGATTGGATTGAAAAGATTACAAATGATAATAAAGTAATGGAGACATTACATGCAGAGATTCATAGGCTCAAGGATCAAGCCCAAGAGAAAATTTTGGAAGATGAGAAGCATTATAGTGATGCATGTTTAGAAATTTTTGAGGACAATACACGTGAGAAGTTAATACTAGCAGAGGTAGTAGTTGAGAAATTTTGGAAAACTTTTGAGGAAGCTACTAATGATTATGACATTAGGCAAGCATTTAGAATAGATGAGGCATTGTTATATATGGATGTGAAATTAGGAGATTTTATGGAGATTCGTATCAAGGTTGGCAACTACAGGCAGAAGGTAAAAGACAAATATGAAGCCTTAGATTTTCCAGATGCAACTCAAGTCACTAAGATAATTGAGAAATTCAAGGGAAAATACCCAGACATAGCTTTGATATAAAGGGGAACAAAAACTAGAAGCCAAAATTTCAATTTTGACAATTAATTTTGTAATTTTTGGAGCTTGCTTCTGAGGTGCACTATTGCATTGGTGTGCCAGGCGTGTAGGTGCACTTTTTCAATAGTATTTTGGAAGATTTTGAGGAATCCAAAGGTGCACTGTTAGTTAACTTCTAGTTCTAAATTTAGAGCTTTCCATGCATCGAAAATGCATTCTAACAATAGTTTAACTCCTATAGACACCTAGTGAAAAAGGAGCTCCTATTTTTGGCACTTCCAGATACTTCTACATCATTTGAAGGCTTTCTCTTTCATATTTTCTCATGCTTTCTTTATTTTATGACATGTAAAGGCTCATGCATCCAATTAATGATATAAATATGGATGGAGTCCTTAGCACCATTTAGATAGTTAGTTTGTACATAATTAGATTTGTTTTATTAGTTTAGAAGCATATGATTACATAAAGGTATCTCTCACTCTCAACACAAATTGAGGAGAAGATTTCTTACAAATACAAGAATGTAATATGTATTCAAGGTTTCCTTCATTATTTTGATGCAATAATATATGCTTTTGTTGCTCACATTTGGAGTGTAGTAATTCTTGCCTGAATGTGTTATATTTTATGAGTGTATGTTCATGAAGTGTAATTAAGCCAATAATTTTATTGCGTTAGTTTGATTGGGTGATCTTTTAATTCTAGTGTTTACTACTGGTCTACAAATTCTATAGGTGTACTTAGTTCGAGAAGACATCATCATATTGTTCCTGCATAAATTTTCATCTCGCATGAGCACACTTTCCGTGGCCTTGCAATTTGATGAAAAGTGAAACATCTTATGGTTATTGAATTCCCATCGACAATAGCGTTAGTGGAATTAAGGAAGCGTTGCTTCTATTTCCATTGGTTACTTACCAATCTTTTCAAAGGCTTAACTCATAGACGTGTTGTTATCATGGTTTATGTCTATTAGGATTTACTTTTCATGTTATTTGATTAAATTTCTTGTTTCCCTACCTTCGTTATTTGCTTTACTAACCCCTTGGTTAAATTAGGAATTCATATAGTTGCATTGTTAGATTACATTCATTTAAAAATAGAAAATACCAAAAAACATATCTCTTTTGTGGTTATTTTTGAAACAACAAGAAGATTGGTCATCTTATCTAAAATTGTTTCAAACTAGCAAAGGCCTCCTCGTGAACACTCACATTTATCTTCTACTGAGCAGATTCCAATAGGTTGCAAGATCTCTCGGAACCTTAGAATTGATCCCAGATTAACTTTAGAAGAGAGGAGTTTGAAAGGATTCCTGTAGTTAAGCATCATGCAAAACAACTCCTCAACAAACTTGAATGTTGATATCCCTAGAGGGAGAGAGATTTCTTAGAATTAGAGAACACTTGTATTTCAACACAACCTATAACTTGCAACATACATGTTTTAGTGCCTCTTCTATTTGATTTTTGTATGCCATCTTGATGGATATGACATTAATATTCTTGTTGCTTGAGTGATCATGTTTAGAATGGTGAGTAGTTTACACCCTTCGAGTGATTTGAGACGTCTTGTTGTATTAGTAGACTGATTGTGCTTTATGACTGATTTATGAAATTTATCATGTATCAGATAGTTTCATTAAGGTATGGGCCAGTGGTTGCCTAGATTTGTATGGTGTCACAATGTTGATTTGTGAGTACCCTTGAGATATGAATAGTGTTGAACTATGTGATGCTTTGGGTTGTTGCATCTAATTTGGCTCATGTAGTAGTATTGACTCATATGTTTGATCACGTTGTTAGTGGCACTTTGACTATATGATCGATGGTGCTTTATAATGTTATCTGGTATATTTTAAATTTGAGATTACTGATGTTTATTCAAGATGACTGTCTGGGATTGGTTAAGTATTGTGCCATATATGATTTTGGGTAATTTAGTTATGATTTCCATTACTATATGCTTAGAATAATTGAGAGATGATAACTATTACTATATCCTTTAAATAATATTGATTACTTGAATAATATTAATAAACTAATTACATTATATGTCATTATTTGAATAATATTAATAAGGGATGAAATCCCAAGTGATTGCTAGGTGGCAAAATAGTATATCTGGTGTTACATATTATTTGACCCTTCCAAGGGTCATACCCTTGGTATTCTACCACATTAAGGCGTTGACCCATTGATATATAATGGGTGGAAGGTATCATGAATGATAGGAGGAGAATGCAACACAATAAAAGGTGGGGAAGAAGTAAAGAAAATGTAGAACACAAAATTCAAAGGGCATCTAAGGAATGAGATGATGTGAATATCACCAAAGTGGAAGATGTGAAAGGGGAATGTAAGAATGAATATTATGGATGCGAGAATGACCCATCCACTAAGAAGTGTAGGTATATTTTAATGTTACACATTAATTTTTATATGGTTGTTATATATATGTATATAATGAATTAATTTAAATCTAAGTAAATAGTTTAATGAATAACATGATATATGAATTAACATAAATAATTAATTTGATAAATGATGAGGAATATATATAGTTTAATAACTTACAATAAAATAATTATGTTATTTTAAGAATAAAGACTATTATCAAAATGATTTTCCATATTATTATTATCAGGTATTTAAAGAGAAGAGTCTAGGATGCAATCAAGGAGAGGCTTGATTGAATTCCAAATAATGGATGTATTCCAAAAGAGGGTGGGGGTCAACGTTTCATAAATCTTCATGAAACTAACTTGGACTTGTAAATCTTAAGGGAACACCTATTGAGGATTGGTGTCTAAGCAACTTGATTACACCTAAAGTCTTCATCTTAAATGTAAAGTGGTCTCAAATATTATCATTAACTAACTTATAGAGAAGGATGCATATCATTACCAGGGAGGGGTTTGTATAAATCCAATCTAGTGGATCTTGTCCCAATAGAGGGTAGGGGCCAGTATTCTGTAAATCTTTGTGAAATGGACTTGGACCTATAAACTTTGAGGGAGTCCATAAATGGTGTCTATGCAACTTGGATAACATATATATCTTCTAGTAATAAATCCAAGTAATAATATCATTTGATAATTAAAATGAATGTTACAAATATTACTATTGGTTGAATAAGAATAGATCCTGACCAACCCACAAATGGGACATTACAAGTGGTATTAAAGCTATAATCTTGTCATCCTATAGGGTAAAGGTGAACTAATCAATTTATCTATTGAAAGGAATGAAACATATAAATGAGTTTGATAATATCCAAAGAGTTGTCGAAAATAATTCATTCAAGTCTTTCATCAAATAAATTATCAATTGCAAAAATAATGTGTACAAAAAAATTATCTTAGGGACATCAATCATACATCCACCCTTCAATCACGAATCCATCAGTCATTATATATCATTTAATCATCAAACATGAATCAAATGATAAATCAATCATCAATCATGCTCATTCAATCACCAAAGATCAAATATAAGTCAATCTTATATTCTCCAATTTGATTAGCATATAATCAATTAGTGTTGAACACGTGAAACACAAACTCATAAATTTATCCTCTAATCAATCACTAAATATTGAAAATGATTCAATCATGTATTTACCTACCTGATTAACATATAACCAATCAAAGTTAAAACACTCATAATACTCAATCAATTGATCTTCAACTCTTGGTTGTATCATTTAAACATGGATCTGAAACAAAGTAGTGTAACAAGAACTAATGATTCATTGAGATCTAACAAATCAAATTAAAATCATAATTGCTTGAGGACAAGAAAATTTTGGGGGGATAGGAATATAATACCCCTTCTAATAAAGGGATATAATATTAAATCATGATTGATGTACCTATTTGTAATTGATCAAAAGGATATATCAATGGATTAACTAATTGAATACTAAATTGAATAATAATTTATTAAAGATATTTGTCTATATATAAACCACTTACATTTAGACATCAATTAAATATTATTAATTAATTCAATAATATTAATAAACTAAGAATATGAAAATACATTATTTATGTATAATTATTCAAACAATATTAATAACAGACAAATACCTAAGTGACTTCTAGGTAGTGAGAATAATATATATGGTGTTAAATATTATGTAACCCTTCTAAGGGTCATGACCTTGATAGTATGTCACATCAGTGCATTGAGCAAAATGTATCATGAATAAGAGGAGGGAAATGGAGAGAAATAAAAGGCAAGGAAGAAGTAAATAAAATATAGAAGAAAAAATTCAATGGACATCAAAGGAAGTATATGTCGCCAATTGGAAGACATAAAAGGGGTAAGTAAGTACAAATGCCATGGGTGTGAGAGCAACCTATTGAGTAAGAAGTGTAGGTATATTTTAATTTTACACATTATTCTTTATATGATTAGTGTTTATACACACACACACACACACACACACACATTTATGTATGTATATAAGTAAATAGTGTAATAAATAATTAATTTGATAAATGATGAGGAATATATATATTTGCATAACTTATAATAAAATAATTATGTTCTTTTAAGAATAAAAACTCTTATCATTATTATGAAAATTATTTTCCATATAATTATTATCAAGTATTTAAAGAAAAGAGTTGGGATGTAATCAAGGAGAAGGTCTAGTAAATTCCCATTAATGAATGTACCCCAATAGAGGGCGAGAGTCAGAGTTCCATAATATTTTGTGAAATAGACTTGGACCTATAAACCTTGAGGGAACATCTATTGAGGATTGGTGTCTAAGTGACTTTTTTACACCTAAAGTCCCCTTACTTTAAGTGATCTTCAACATTATCATTAACTAACTTATAGAGAAGGATGCATAATGTTATCAAGGAGGGGCTTGTATAAATTCAATCTAGTAGATCTTATCCCAATAGAGGGTGGGGGTCAACATTCTATACATATTTGTGAAACAAACTTGTAACTATAAATTTTGAGGGAGTCCATAGATGGTATCTAAGAAACTTGGTAAACACACACACACATGCACACGTACACTTGCGCACACGCGCGCACACACACACACACACACACACACACACACACACACCACTTTCATTATCCAAATATATATTACCAAAGTCCTAACAAAATATGGGTGACACATGACATGAGGAAAATATAAAAAGCCCAAAAAACTTCTCAAAATTCAATGAAATTGAAAACTCACATCCAAAATATGGTCAAGCTACTAAGGATCAAATGAAATTCCCAAACCAAGTTCATAATCAATATTTGATAAACCCAACAATAATCGAAAGTCCACAAACCCAATTTGAAAACACACTTTCTAATTGAGATATAAAATACCTTAGAATGTCCTCTAATCATTCTAACTCTATAATCCTACACTTTATAGTAGGGGTTACTAACCTACAATTCAAATCAAGCCAAACAAGGTGACATATAAAAAAAGATGGCACACAAAACAAGGTGAAGCAAAAAACACCCAACAATTCAAACATCTGATAATTTGATGAAATAAAAAATCCATTTCACAAATATGTGCAATGTAGTGTCTCATTTTTGGGTTGGTTATGATTGATGCTTATTTAATCAATAATATTCTTTGTTATAATCATTTCAATTATCACATAAAAATATTATTTGGATTTGTAACCATAATATGTGTGTGTGTGTGTGTGTGTGTGTGTGTGTGTGTGTGTGTGATGTAGAGGTTTATTTTACATAGTTGATTAGTTTAGTTCCTTGTGTGAAATTTGGGTACTTAGTCATAACTGGTATAGTCAAAAAATCATATGATGAAATGATACTTCATGTTTCATCCTACATAGTACTCTTGGTGGTGTATCATGTGATACAAAAGGCCTCTGTGTTGGTATCTCTAACTATTGTTTTCTATTAGTGTCAAACACTTAGTCATTTAATAGGCAGAGTTAGACGGTCATCATTGCAACTGAGCTACTCTATATAGGCCAAGTCATGTACATAAGTATGTATGCACCGAGCTCTATAGGAGCCAATCAATTATGTGGATGATGAGTACTTTTAAACAAGTTGAGTTCAACACTTACCATGCGGTTCAAGCATATAAGTGTTGAGCTACATAGCAAGTGCCAAGCACAATACAGATTGAGCATTAGTAGCAATGTTGAGTATTAGAGATAGTAAGTGCCAAGCAATGCAGATTTTACATACAAGTTAGAAATGACACAAAATTTGAGGTAAACCATTTTCAAGATGACATGGAAGGAACATTTAATATTTGTAGAGGTTTTTATAGAGAGTTTGACATGTTTATGATGTGGACCATAGATCCCTATGTTTTGTGACCAATCACTTAGATGAAGAGGCAAAAGATGGAAGCATCTAGAAAACTCTTTACAAAAATCTTTAAATAGAGAAGATCTTAAATTAGATGAATGAGGTGATGAGAAAGGAGATGTGAATAATATGATAGACATAGAGTAATATGTGAATGGTGAAGTGAAGGATTAAGATCATATCAGGAGTCAATGGAAGTGTTCTGTTATTGCATAGTAGAGAAAGTGAGCTAATTAGTGCAGTGAAGGGAAATAAAATCTTTATTAGATTAGATGAGAGGATAATTTTTCTAAGAGGAAACTTGAAATCAACTTATAGAGCATATTGAGAGTGAGGTACTGAATCAATTTTATTAAACTTGAATCAAGGTAAATCTCTTAACAGAGTGGTCTTAACAAATCTTTGTAAATCTCCTAATAGAGTCCTTACTTTATTGTAAGTGTTAAATCCTCTAACAAGGTGAGACCTAACATTCTCAAAATATTTTAACAGGTCAGAACCCTCACAGGGTAGATCATATATTATGGTCAAACATTGTAACCCTAACAAGTTAATTTTATTACTATAGTAGTGAAGATTTGTGGGTGTCATCCCCACCCTAGTTTTACCTTGACCTTGGAGGGTCTCTGGGTAACAAATATTGTGTTATGTGTTCATTTCATGCATGTGATAGATTAGATTTACATGTTATAGCAATTTTATTCTTACAAGTTTTATATGCATAAGACAAGTGGTGAATGTGTTGCTAAAAATAAAAAGTGTTTAAGATTCTAATTCACCCCCTGAGCATTTGGTTATCCTATTTATACTTCCATATATAAACAATTGGTATTAGACAATCTGGTTCTCTTGAAGAAGCTCAATTTCTTGGAGATGGAGGCTTATAAATTGGACAAGGTTATTAACAATTAGGTGATTGACATCCAACTCATACTGCGAAAAATTGAGAAAGAAAGACAAGATATGAAGAAATCCCTAAAAAGAAGAAAGGAATTGGCAATCCAGGATAAACAATTTTCCTATGAAGAAGTTGAGATTGAAGGACTATTTGAGCCAATCAATCCAAATGACAAAGTATCTATAGATCTACTTGAAAAGAACAAACTCCTAAATGAAGAAATAAAGGATTGGAAAGGGAACATGAAATCCAATTAGTAAGACTATGTGAAGTGACCAAGAAAAAGAAGAAAGCTGAAGAAGACCAGACTATGGCTGAGGAAGACAAAAGGGTAATGACTACTAGACTTGAAGAAAGGATATCAAATGTGCAAAAGCTCAGAAACACTCAACTGGACATGATGAATCAAATGATTCTTGAAAATAAGGAATTAAATAAAATATATATGCAAATAACTAATCTTATATTACAGAAGGACATACCGAAGAATAAAATGAAAACTCAGAAAGAACTTATGGAAAGATTCAACAACCCAAATGAAGTAATAAAATACTTTGAAGAACTTATGAAGTCATCTCACAGTACTGATGGCTCA
Organism: Cupressus sempervirens; assembly: GCA_028749045.1. Classification (NCBI taxonomy): domain Eukaryota; kingdom Viridiplantae; phylum Streptophyta; class Pinopsida; order Cupressales; family Cupressaceae; genus Cupressus; species Cupressus sempervirens. The sequence goes on from CM053785.1 coordinate 485,599,562, forward strand.
GAAAATTCATGCACCAAGCAAAGAGAATCATCCAAGAATGGAGAACTAAGAAATGCAAAATCAAAGGGTGATCAACATGTTATCACTTTGGAAAACTTGGTCATACTGCAAACATTTTCTGAAGTAAACATGGTATGCAAAATCTTAAACCCAAATTTATTGATTATTGCTTTTACTGCAAGAAACAAGGTCATCAAATACATGAGTGTAGGTCAAGAATGAGGAATGCACCTACCACATCTAGATTTGAAGGATATTGCTATAATTTTCAGAAGTATAGGCATAGAGCATAGGAACGTAGATCACAAACAAAACCCTATTGGACAAATTAGAGGCAGAATTATGCACCTAACAATGCATGTTCCAAGTGTTATAAATTTGGACATTTAAGAAAGAATATTAAGACTCAAGTACCATTAGAAAATCACATAAGAGACAAAGGTAAAGGTAAAGTGGACATTGATCAAATAAAGAAGGAGATGAATCAAACATGGGAAAATAAAGTAGACGATGGAAATAGTGGAGCAAATGGAGTTGAGTTCACCCAATCCAATGGAGAAGATGATACTCTCATCTCAAACTAAGAAAAATAGGTATGTATGGAACTATATACTTAATTGATATATCATACATCAGTTCCTAACATGAAATGTGTCAAAGTTTATATTTTCATAAGTAAAGATGCATGAGAACAAATTTGTGAAAGAATTAGTGCAACAAAACCATTTATATAGTCATTGTCAAACACTAGTAAAATTGTCTATGTTGATCGAGCATTGCAACATGGACTGAGAACTTCAAAAGTAATTTGGTGTATAGGTTGAGTGAGATGGAAGAGATCGAGTTATATAGTAAAGACCTAGTTTGAAGACACCAATCTTGATCGAGATACCTAGCTTCCACCTACCTAAGTAAACAACATTAATGAAGACCCTAAATTGATCAAAAGAAGGTATATATCAAAATTTGAGGACAACATTTCACACCTTGCATGTATATTTCAAGAACATAGAGAAAATTTGGTGAAGGGGTTTAACAAAGAGATTTAAGAGTGATTTGGAGCAAATCTGAGATGAGAAGATTAATCAAGTAAAGATTTGACCTATGCTAAGTAATTAAGAAGAAAAAAAAGTTTTCAAACCTTAACAAAGAGAACATGGAAGCTTCATCCATTGCTGGACTGAGTTAAGAGGTTAGTAAAATTTAATTGGTAAAGAATGCCGCTTGTCCTCCACCATAGTTTTGTGTTATTCCAAAAATTGCAATAAAAAGAGATTCAATGGGTGCGCTATCCTTGATACCACCAAAAGTTATTATGATTCATGATGTAGGTAGATGTTATATGCGTAAGACCAAAAAAGTAGGAGATTATGAAATAAGAGAAGCATATGAGAAGTTATGTAATGAAGTAGTCTTGAAGGATGAATTCAATGTTGTTGAAAAGAAAGGGTTAACTCAAGCCCTAGAGTTCCCAAGGAATTTCAAGATTGAATGGATGAAAATTATTCTAAGTAGGATCTATGATATGAAGTTTTGGTTGCTAAATGGACCTGTAGAGATCACGAAGAAAATAATCCACAAGGTTACAGGCTATCCAATCCTAGAGAAGAATAAAAGCATGTGATGCCTAAGTCAAGAGGAAGTTGAGGCAAACATAGGTGCTGAGTGGAGTGGAGGAGGCTTGTCCATTAAAAACATTTCTAATCCATTAATCAAATTTGTAGTGAGGGTTATAGCTCAAAAATTTTACCAGTCAAGCAGACTCAATAGTTTTCATGTATGGAAATGGATCAAGCATGGAAATAGTGATGAAATATCATGAATATGACCTTGTCAAGCTTCAAAACTTGTAATTGGTAGAAAATCTTACATCCATCAGAAAAGCAAAGTGTTCAATGTGTAAGTTTGGATCCCTCATTATATGTATTTTCTTTTGTATACATAAATATTTTCCTGGTATTGGAAACATTTTTTGGGAACAAAACAAACCAGTGACAAGGAAAATAAGAAAATATATTATTTAATTAGGAGAAAATTTTGAGAATGTCATGGACACTTATTTTGAGGAATTCAAGCAAAGAATGAAGATGAGGATGAGAATACTTGAAGAATTGGTAACTAGGTATTACAATGATATATGTTTTCTTGTAGATACATATAATACATTTGTGTAGATAGTAAAGTTGAGGAAGGCTTGGTTACAAGGTTTTGATTATTAAATTAATATTAACTTAGTGAATACAAAAATAGTTTCATTATTGAAAGGATAAATAGACACTAAGGCTGAATCTTTTGGAAAATACGAGGAAGCTAAGTTTAGAAGAAATATGAATATCAAGATGGCTTCTAAGGAGAGGAAACAAAAGAGAATGATTGGAGACCTAGAAGCTAAACTAGGCAACCTAGGCAAGGGAAATAAACCATTGTAGATTACACAAGGTCTTGGAGAAGATGAAGAAAAGGGTAGTAGTGGTGAGGAAGAGGAAGAAGAAGAAGGAGGAGACAAGAGTAAATCCTCAATTGTTGCCACTCCACCTAGAAATAAGGCTAAAAGAACTTAAAAGGAGTTAATGGTGATAGACCTCTCTCCTCCTCCACCTACTAAGCCAAGGACCATGGTAGCTACTAGTGCCGAGCATATTGCAAAAAAAGAGAGTAGTAGAGACTACTGAGCCTAGTGTATCTAAACCAAAGAGAAGGATATTTTTCAAAGGACCACCCATAGGGTGAAAATTTCTATTGATGAGGCATGTGCATATCTTAGAAGATCTTTAGGATTATCTAGTTCTAGATTTTTGAAATATGATACATTGGATAGTACTGATAGAACCAAAGTTGAGGAGGATATGATAGATATGATTTCTAATCATAAGTTAGCTCCAGCTAAAATTGAGAAGAAAATACTCACAAATTTGTATGATAGACTGGAAACAAGGTGACAACAGGTAGAAGAAGAAGAGAAAAAGATAAGAACTGACACTTTAGTCAGAGTTATGCCTGATCTATCTCAAGACAAGAGGGAAACATTTTTGGAGAGATATAGGAGCAAATTTGTCCCTAAATACAGAATGTTTTTTATATTACAAAATAAAATGGAAGCTGTAGCACAACAAGATGAATTGCTTTGGAAAAGTATTTTTGGGTTGTCCACCAAAGCAACAGATACAAAGAAAGGAACTGAGACTGTGACCATATAAGATGATCACAATAGTGGAGAAAGTTCAAGTGTACTGAGTCCATAAGTCAACATGTCCCTAGTACATGTCAACACCCTTGACATTCTAGAAGCTGAACAATCAAGGCTCATAGTTAACAAGGCAAAAACGTAGATGAAAGACACAAGTGTAGGTAGTCAAATTGTGTCAACACCTCACATTAAGGTAAATAAAGAGGTGAGTAGAGCTCAGTTGAGTGTAGCCATTATTTTCTCGAGCACCAATGCACCAAAATGACCTAGTGGTGAAACCCCCTCAAAACTCCCAAATTAGTACTAAGCAATAGCACTCCTTCACTGAGAAAAGGTAAATCAACAATTGGCACCTCACCAAGTATTGTAGTTAGTCTAGATGAAGTGATTGAAATGCCACAATTAGACTTGGAAAATCTTACATTAAAGCAAAAAATTTAGTTACAAGAAATTTTGACGAAGAAGAAAAAACAAGAAGAGATAAGAAGAGAGCACAAACAAAAGAAGGTATTATATGATGTTACAAAAAATTTGTTGATGCTTTTTATATTCAAAATTTTGATGGCAAGACCCCAATTATTATCTAGCTTGTAAATGTCATTGAACAAGTAAATGCTGATGATATAGAATCCAATGAGAGACTCATGGATTGGTCAACAAGATATTTTGAGAATAAGGTTATGGATAAATTTTCCATAACAATTGCTGACCAGAAAGTTTAGTTACAAGAGCATGTACAGAATATGACAGAACTTCTACAAAGAGTACAACATTTTGTCAGATGTGCCCCAATTTACAAATGACATTCAGGCACAAATTCAATAGATTCATGCTAAGATGCAAAGATCCAACAATATTATTTCACAGTCAACATATTCTAGTATAGAATAATACAATAAGTTATTAAATGCTCAAGGCACATTGACCAAGCTTTAGGTAGTTGACATCAACATGAGATCCAAATTGATCTCTATTCAAGCTTTTTTGATACCTCCATTGGAGGTCATGCAAAGAGAAATGTAAGTAGTCCAAGATCTTATCAAAGAGGATCAAAATATTTTATTGGATGATAGATTAATTGAATTAGCAACATGGTTACAGTTGTAGAATCACATTTTGGTGGCAACAAGAACCACATGAGATCATGCACTTTCCATGATCACTCAAGTTCATCAGACATTCATTGATAAATATGATTTTCTTCCACCCATTCACCCCCAGTAGCCATAACATAAGTGTCGAAATCAAGGGGGAATATTTGTCATCCAAAGAAAGAAATGCAAAAAAAAAAAATGAATAGAAAGGAATGTAGAAAAAGTAATCAAGGAGGAGTTGACATATGAATGGGCAACAAAGTTAAGAGTTAAGTAGGTAAACAAGGTATGGCACTAAGATATCACACTATTTAGAGTCATGTGTATTTATACATTGTTTATTCATTATTCATTTAATAATTTTGAAGTGTTACATTTTACTAAGTCATAGGACTTATGTGGAGTACTCATATTAGATTGTATTTATAATGATGTAATCATGACAAAGTGTTTTTTCCACTAATGTAAAAGGGGGAGATTGTTGGTATCTCTATCTATTGTTTTCTATTTCTCAAATACTTAGTCACTTACTAGGCAGAGTAAGAGGGTCATCACTGTGACCAAGCTACTCTACATAGGCCGAATCATGTACATAAGTATGTATGTACTGAGCTCTATAGGATCTAAGAAAGTTGTGGACACCAAGTAATTTTATACAAGCTGAGTTTAACACTTACCAAGTAGTTCAAGCATATAAGTGGCGAGATACATAGTAAGTGTCGAGCATAGTACTGACCGAGCATAAACAACAATGTCGAATATTAGACACAGTAAGTTCCAAGCAATGTAGAGTCTAAATACAAGTTAGAAATGATACAAAATTTGAGGTAATCCATTTTCAAGATGACATGGAAGGAACATTTAATATTTGCAGAGGTTGTTACAAAGAGTTTTACACATTTATGACATGGATCACCAATCCTTATGTTTTGTGATCAACAACTCAAATGAAGAGGTAAAAGATGGAAGCATCTAGAAAACTCTTTACAAAACTCTTTAAATAGAGAAGATCTTAACCTAGATGAATGAGATGATGAGAAAGGAGATGTAAATAGTGTGACAAACAAGGAGTAATATGTGAATGGTGAAGTAAAGGATTAAGATCAGATCAGAAGTTAGTGGAAGTGTTTTTTAATTGCATAGTAGAGCAAGTGACCTAATTAGTGCACTTATGGGGAAGAAAAGCTTTATTAGATTAGAAGAGAGGATTAGTTTGCAAAGAGGAGACACATAATTAGCTTATAGAGCATATAGAGAGTCAGGTAATGAATCAGTCTTAATCAACTTGAATTAGGGTAAATCTCTACAGAGTGGTCTAATAGATCTTTGTAAATATCCTAACAAATTCCTTACTTTATTGTAAGTGTTAAATCCTCTAATAAGGTGAGACCTAACAGTCTTAAAATCTTTTAATAAGGTAGAACCCTCATAGGGTAGATCATATATTATGGTTAAACATTATAACCCTAATAGGTTAACTTTATTAGTGTAGTAGTGAAGATTTGTGGGTGTCATCCCCACCTCAATTTTACCTTTATCTTGGAGTGTTTCTGGGTAACAAATAATGTGTTATGTGTTTATTTTCATGCACATGATAGATTAGATTTACATGTTACAAAAATTTTACTCTTACAAGTTTTACATGCATAAGACAAGTGGTGAATGTGATGCTGAAAAGAAAAAGTATTTAAGATTTTGATTCACCCCCCCTCTCAATATCTTGTTATCTAGTCTATACTTCCATCAATAAACACATCATACTTAATCCAAATTTTCATCATGTGAGTATTACATGGCTAGCTACTTTCCAATTCATCACTTGGCTACTAGAGTTCTATTGTACCATGTTAATAGACAAATATTATTCCACAAATGGTGGACATTTCTTAACTTGTTCAGAGGATGTGACATAGTGATTTGAGTATCCTTTTGGGAATTTTCTTCTTTCCAATTTGGTACAAATCACCCTTAGGGTGTTTCGGGGTCGTTTATGGATCTTTTCATCTTTCATCTACAATTTAGTCTAGAAATGAACTTGTATTACTTAATCATTTAGGAACTTGTATTTGGTCTTTAAAGTGAATATCATATCAAATATTTGTATGGTTAATTGAATGAACATTGAAAGGTTAATTCATTTAGATGGAAAGCATGTATTTTATGTAGTGAACACTTGGGGATCTTTGGTTGGTTGGTTGGTTGGTTTTCATATTCCATTGCAATCTTTTGAATGTTGTATGGATGTTATTATGTAATTTTTCACAAAAAAAAATAAAAATTTGGCCTATGTTTATCCTTGTTTCCAAGGATCTCCGGGTGGGGCATTACATGTATTATTCTAAAAATGGTTCTAAAATGAGACATAACCACAAGGATTTACATTGTTTCATAAGTAGTTACATTAGTTAACACATGCACACAATCAAATATAAAATTGAGAATGTGAAAATGCTAATCTCCATTAATCTCTAAGGTGTCCAATATTATACATGTCCAAAAAAAACTACAAAGTATGTCAAAATTGTGAAGGGGCTCAAAAAATCACTAAAAATATAATTGCATAATGAGAACTAACTTCAAAATGAAATTTTTACAAATATTTACGTTTCTCTAAGAAAGGGTTGCATCATAGTACAAATAACTCTTCATGGTTGGATTCAATAAGAAAACCTACTCTTTAGGACCTCAAAGGACTCCAAAAAGCATATGGTTGAAACGTGTTTGAAAACTAAAAATAACTTCCCTATACAGTTGGCCGATATCACTGTACAATCCAAAAAACTAAGCACTTAGTTTGTGTTCATTTTAGGGGAATTTTTAGCTCACTTTAGTGTGTTTCTTATTTTAGGATGCCACATTAAACCCAATTTCATATTTAATTTAAATTAAGGTCTTGCTTCTCCTTCAATCTTTCTCAAAATTCAAATTTGGCAATTATTTCTATGCACAATTTATTATTTATCCATCCATTTGCATATTTCATTTCCATCTTAGACCTTATTTATCTAAAAATTAAAATTAATCATCAAAATCAACCACATATTTAAATCTCAAACCATCAAATCTCTCATGGTCCATCTCCTAGGATCATGTAAAATCCCTTTGGATATAGGTTGACTTGAGTCAACCTACACCATATATAGGCTAAATTGAGTCAAACTATACCCTAGGAGTTTTTTCTTTCCTTTGGGGCACATGCTTGTTTTGGTAAATTAAAATATTTCTAGATCTATGGCTGACTTCTTAATTTGGACACTTGAAATGTGTATAAAAGGAGGCTTCTTCCTGTATTTTAAATCCACAGTTGTGAAAGATACCTAAATTCAAGAAAATTATTACATGCATTCAAGACATTCAGACATGCATTGAATACATCCATCAATCATTCAAGTACTCAAGTATTTTCCTCCATAGATCAAGCTCTTTTAACCATTAGAGGTCAACCAAAGGAGTTTTCAATCGAGGAAAGAGATCTACATAAATTCATAAATTTTTTATTCTTATTCTTCTTTAAGTAAACATTGAGGCTAATTACAACATCTAGTATACAAGATTTTTTTTACATGATTTTCTTTCAATTTTTGTGCCGAGTCAAAAGCTATTATATCAACATACTTGATCACATTATTAGTACAATTGCATATAGATGGCATGATATACTCCATTGTTTAGATATAATATCCACTACATGACAACACTTATTCTATTCAATTAATTTAAATTCAAGGTTAATTCATGTACATGTGCTTTACAAAGGTAGGCCCCTTTCCTAAAATAATTTCCCCTTCTTATTAGTGTCTAGTAATAGGTGAAAAACTTACAAATTCATATCCATGGAGATTTAGAACTAGTGAAAGGTATATAATAGATCCCCACAAGTTCTTGTAGTTTAAGGTATAAGACACACTTGACCTATAGTTGAAGGTATAGGCCAAATTTCACCTAAATTTGGCCTATTCTTGGATCTCTACAACTTTCAAAGTCAACAAATACATGTCTCTTGGTATTGGATTGAGAGTTAGTTTAAGCTTTCAATAGTTTTCTAATAGTGTGTTCTAGATATGAAGTTTCATCCTCTTCTAACCATCAAGGGTGTACATTTTCATTTTCATTCCTCCTTAGCAGTAACTTAGAAATGATATATTTCTATTTATCATTGCATAAGTATTTAATTTACATCTCGCATTACAATTTTATTCATACAAGGAACACCCTAATCCACCCTTTATCTAGATCTTGCATTGTTATCACTTTATCCTTTTGGATTGTGAAAATCAGATTTGGTCTATGGATTTTATTTGGTACACTAATATGTAATACAATTTAATGTGTGATCTACATCCTAGCATTTCTCACTATTCTATACTATACATTTTGGTGAACCGACCAATTTTATGCATTGTACTTTTTGATTTGGTAGTTAGATATTCATTCTATCCATTACACTTTTTGATTTCGGTATTAGATCCCCTTTTTCATTTACATATATTTTGTATACATAGTGTTGATCATTAGTTTTTTACATTGAATGCATCTAGATTTATAGATTCTACCTTTGATTTTGTGTTTAGATCTGATTTAAATCACTCACATTATTTCATTCAATATGTTTTCATTCTAAAAAGACAAAAATAGTTGCATCTTTTTTCAAAAGACATAGTTCATGATTAGTTTTCATTAAATAGAATTTTAGTCACATAAATAAAGAAAACACAAAGATATTTCATCTATAGTAATTGTACTTTAAATAAATTTTTTTAATCTTCATTCTCTTGTTCAATTTCAAGTTTTCTTCAAGATCTTGAAGATGAATTAGTTCTTACTTTTATTGACTCCCCATATAAAAGTGACCCTAACCCAAAGGATATTGTGATTACTACAATTCATTGTAAATATTTCTCTCTTATCAAAGAGGGCCTCAACAATGATGATCATTCTTCTCCATTTTTTAATAGGGATCCATTGACACAAGAGGATGACAACACAACTATTTCTCCTAATTATAAACCACTTCCTATGAGTTTTATTAACATTCATTCTATAGATAAGGCCTTGATGAGATATGCTTTTCCTTTTCCTAAGCATACCTTAGAAGTAGAGGATGCAAATCTTAATTATTTAAGCCTCCCTAAGGAATCCCTTGAGATTAATGAACCTTCTCAAGTGAATATTAGTCAAAATACCTCTCAAACCAAAGCAAGGATTATTATAGAACATTTTATAGAGCTTAAGAACCATATAATAATCTTCAAGAAGATCATATCCTTGATTTCCTCCTTTCTATTGTAGATAATAAGGATCCTACCTAATTGAATCTATTCAAATTCTATATCATTCTTAAATTATCTCTTCAACACAAATGGGTGGATTGTGAACTCTTTAAGATGCTAATTGGGGGACCTTAGACTTCACATCAACATTTCCTAGAAAAATGAGACCCTTGAATTTGAGACTCAAACACCTTGATCTCACGAATGTATGGATATTGGTTATTTCTCTTTCAATTTCAATCTCATTCCACCTATAGGATCCTTTTATCATTTTTATTTATCAAATATTCCTAAGGAACATTATGTAGAATGTGTACAAAAAAAAAAATTATGATAAATTTGTATCACACTTTCCAAAAGAACCTCTCGGTTTCCAACATTCTTATCACCCAATAAATCTATACATTATTGTCCTAATTTAATCTCAAAAATGGAGTTTATTATAATTGAGTTTTTTAAGGACAACTTAATTACTTCTCTGAAAAATATGTGCAAAATTAGCAAACATAAAAAGAAAATTCTTCCATTTGAATGTTTCATCAAATTCATGGCATATGAATATTAAATGTTATGATTTGAAGTGAGAGATTAAGAAATTTATTGATTGTGATATGATTCAAATTACATAACAATGAATTTCATTTTTTTCAAAATCATTCTAAATAACATATATTATTCCATTATGTTTCTCTTCACTATGTGACATTGATAAGTTATTCTTTGTAGGATCATTGTCATTTATGGTGCACACATACTTTGTGAGTAACATAACAATCATTTTTCCTTGTCTCCTTACATGGGGGGAAAGGGTCCTATTCCTCTCTCTTTTTTAGCTCTTGAGGATATATTTTTCTCCTTTTGTTGACTTATTTATTTAAATAACGACATTCTTTATTTCATGCATTTCTTATTTTAAATAAGGAAATTTTCTTTTTCAAGTGATTGGCATCATGTATTGCACTTGCACCTTTATGCTTGTTTGAAAATACATGTCTTTTATAAATAAAATCCAATTAGGAAGAATAACATGTCATCCTTTGTCCTCTTTTTTCCTCTTCATTTTAAATACACCTAATATCCATCATGACCTCCTCCTTTATAGTATGATGCCATTTCTTGCATAGATTTATCATTTTACACAAGGATTTTTAGCTCGGCTACATTCTTATGCTTGTTTAAAAGTATGTCTATTGTTCAAGATCTTTCACTTAGGGCCTATATCAGATTCATCCTTCTTTCTCATAATTTCATTCTTTCCAAGGATCCATTATCTCTTTATTAGTCATCTTTTTTGTACTTTTATGTCCTCACATGTCTAGACTTGTTATTACAAGGATATTTCTCCTTCACAAGATTAGTATCCTCCTTACAATCTCTTCCTCACTTGGAAGTCTATATCTTATATAATTGGGTTGACCACTAAGTATGCATAATGTGGTATCCATTTATATTTCTTGTTTCTCTTCTATGCTTGGATTCATATTATTTCATGATGGTACATCTCTTTGGCATGAGGTAATTTGTTTCTTGAAAGGTCCTAATATCTTTGCTTAACAATCCTTTTAATGCCTCAAAATGCATGTTTGTCATTTAATAATCATCCATATCATAATTTATTTTCTTTTCTTGTTTACTTTTTTGATTTATGTGTGATGTTTTTTCTAGAATAAAGATAATGTCTAGTCATATAAAAGTTGGGGTTTAAATAAGAAACCCAAACACAATGTAACAAAAAATATAGCAAGAAAAAAATATTATACCTTAACTAGGGTTTGATATATAATATACAAGGACACCCATTAACATGTGAGTTACATAAATGAGGAAATATTTAACTTGAATTTGCAAATGAAACCCCAATAGATTCTCTAATCAAATGCATTTTAGAGTAACCCAAACTTATTATGTAGTTGTTAAATTATTGACATCATTAATCTAAATGCATACCCAAATCATGGTTAATAAATTAAACTAAAACAAGATATTTAACCATGAATGAAAACTAAATTTAGAATCTTAAACATGGCATAATAGAAAGGAAAATGTTTAAAACAATTGATTAAGTAGAAAAATTAGATGGAGAGAAACTATGGACATTTGTGATTCTCTGAAATAAATCTTTTAAAATATCTCTTAAATTGGATTCTCAACTTCCTTTAACCATTCTACTAGCATCAATATCCTAAAATTCCTCACCATATTATGCCCTAGCTCCTTCGAGCTAGGGTTTCAAGATGAATCCCACATACTATATCAAATATCATTAATGAAGTTGTTGGCACTAATTACATGTCTCATGTTAATGCATATCTTTTCAAGCATTATACTTATTAAATTATTCCATCGATGTTGATCCAATAAAAAATACAACCTTAGCATGAAGTGATAAGTGTTGTGTTGTTTACATCACTTCAAAATATAACATAGATGACCTAAAGTCTTGCTTGCAATCTCTTTTAAAATTTATCACTTTATCAAATTCCTAAGTTGCCTTAGTGACTTGATTTAAATATAATGTTGATGAAAACATAGATATCTCATTTGATGATGCTTTAAAAATAATAATGCACTATACATATTACATTCTCTCAATTTGAGATGTTAGAGTAATGACTTTGAAAAAACTAATTGTAGACTTTATAGTTATACCATAATGAAGATATGATTCTAAAACTTTATTATGTCTAGCACAAGGCATTGACCTTAAATTATCCCTATTGAATGTAGTAATATTCTCTTCAAACCTTATTGTCATATAGCATGGAAATTTTCCACTGATTACATGAGTACATAATAACCATCAATATAATATCACTGAAAAAAATTGTAGTTGTATGATGAATGGAAAAACTTTCCAACTTAATAAGCTAATCAAAGATATATAAAACAAAATAAAATGAACATGATGATCAACTATACCAAATTGATTGACCAATTGATTATATCTATGAGATTAGGGAATAATGTAATTTTGATCCATCAAATGTGAATGATGATATGATTGATGCATTTGATCAACAAAAAGTCAAAAACCTCATTACATTTGCATACTAAATGGATTTTTGATCAAATAATAAAGGCATGATAATTAAAAAATGAGTCATCTTGTGGTTCCACAACACACACCCCATTTTCAACTTCAGAGATGGTAACCCCACTTTTCTTGGCTCACAGAAGCTTATTCCTCAGAATAGGGTATCTTCCAAGGTGACTCAGGGAGTGGAAATTTTGTAGTTCAGGTTGAGGAGTTTAGTTAGTTAGCATCATTTTTAACCCCTAGTACCAGTATATTGATGTTTATCTTTTGTGTATGTCATCATGGAATCCTCATCATTAGTAGAAGAAAAAATTATCATGGTATTGCATGTGCATAATCCAACATAGGCACCTTGGGATTTTAGATAGAAGTAGAAGGAGTTCAAGTCTATGACAATGTTGGACTATAAAGAGGTCATAAATCATCAAAAAAGATCAAGAATAAGCAAAAAAGAGTGCTCCTAGACCCCTTTTGAGAAAAACCCATAAATAATTTTTAAAATTAAGAACTTTGATTTTTGGATGAATTGAGCACCTTGTGCACTTTCCTAAAGATGTGTAGGTGTGAAGGTGCCCAGGTGGGCAATTCTAAAGTCTTGGATACACCCAAGGTCCCAAAGATGCTAATGTGTGCAAGTGCACAATTTTACGAGTTTTGAAAATGCATAAGTGAATAGGTGTGCAAATGGGCCTAAATCATCAAAAATATTAGAAATAAGTACACAAGAGTGGTCCTAGAACCCATTTGAGAAAACCCAAAAAATCATTTTCAAAATTGTTTGATTTTTGGGTGAATTGAGCACCTTGCACACTTCCCCAAAGATGCATATGTGTGCATTGCAATTTTGAATATGCATAAGTTGAAGGACTCTTGAAGGTGTGCAGGTGCACAAGTGTACAATTTAAAGATTTGGTGAAGAAATTATCTCTAAAGGTGCATAGTTGTGTATATCCAAACATCTAGAGGTTCTCGAATTCCCCAATATTACCATGGCTTCCTCATCTTCTGTAATAGCTAAGATTGCACTCAAATCCATGACTTTTAACTTCTAAGGAGTGCCCAAGAAGTCACAATTCATGATTTCCATAGGGAAGTGAGGAAAAAGTATGAAGCTTTAGATTTGTTAGATCCTCAAGAAATCACCTTTGCTATCCAAAAGTTCAAAGGGGAACATCCAAAAGTCATTTTGGTTGATGGTCAACAAGACACAAATGCTAGAAACTAAAAATTGTGGACTTAGAAAAATTCCCACTCTTAGAAAATTATGGACTTAGAAAAATTCTCACTCTTGGAGAATTGTGGACTTATAAAAATTCTCACTTTTGGAAAATTTGGGGACTTTGAAATTTTTTTGTCAATTTTGATCTTGTCACCTAGAGGTGTGCTTTTCAGAAGGTGCGATTTTCACAAAGCTACATTTTTCAGAAGATGCACTTTTCATAGAGGTGTGTTTTTTAGAAGGTGCACTTTTCATAGAGGTGCTCTTTTTAGAAGTTGTTCTTTTCATAGAGGTGCACTTTTCAAAAGGTGTACTTTTCTCAGAGATGCACTTTTCAAAAGGTGTGCCAAACTCAAAGGTGTGCAAAATCAAGAGGTGCGCTAACAATTTTGAAGATGAAGCAATGCACTAACACTTAACTGCCAATTATTATTTTTGGGCCTTCCATGCACTAGAAGCATGTTTTAGTGATAGTTTAACTCCTAGAAACACCTAGATAAAAGCCAAGCTCACATTTCTTGAAGATTTAGTGACTCCTTGATCCTCTCATGCTTCTCTCTTCTTATCTTCTTCTTCTTTGATTTTTTTAAGTCATGTAAAGACTCACGTGTTGATCTCTAAGCCTATGTTGACAATTTGTGTCCAAACACTTAGTCATTTACTAGGAAAGATTACAAGGTCATCGCTGCAATCAAGTTATCTAGTAAAGGCCAAACATACAACACTTATACTGAGCATAATAGTGATTGCTAAGCATTTAGTAGAGGCCGAGCAGATATATGAGCCAAGGAATATAGTATGATCATCTGAGCAATACAATAAAGATCGAGCATATTGATAAGTTATCAAGAGTTGAGTAAATAGTTATATAGAAGTCAAGTAACAACACGAAGGTTTATGTATGATTGAGCATCAGAGAATTCAAGTCTTGAGTAGTTCAATTTTGATATGAGAGTTTTTAATGGCACAAACTCATATATATACCATTTTGGCCAGCTTTTTGATGATATTTAATATTTGAAGAGCCAACTAAGATGTTGATTATGCATTATTGCAAAAGGTAATGATCCGTAGACGAGTGATTCAACCAATAAAAAAAGGATGTAAACAAAAAATGATGAAGTGTAAACCATCGATCAAGATCCAAAACCTTCACAAAACATCTATTTAAGGAGGATTCTAACCCTAGAATCATATGAAATAGAGAGAGAGAATGAGAGATTGCGAGTGTATGAAGAAGGAAAAAGTCTGAGAGAAGAGCAAATAGAGAGAAATTAGAGCAGTGAAGGACTAAACAGATTTATTAGATTAGGAGAATCAAATCAGTGATATAGCAAGGCAGATACCTAATATCAACTTGTAGAGCAAACTAAGGGTCAAGAGCTAAATTAGTTATTATTAATTGAGACAAGGTAAATCTCTTAATAGAGTGGTCCTAAAAGGCCTATGTAAATATCCTAACTAAGTCCTTACTTCATTATGAGTGTAAAATCCTTTAACAAGGTGATACCTAATAGTCCCTTAAGATTTTAATAGGGTAAACCCTCACAAGGAAGATCATATCTTATGATCAAACATTGTAACCCTAATAGGTTAACTTTGTTGTTGCAATAGTGAAGATTTGTGGGTTTCATCCCCACCCTAGTTTTACCTTCATCTTGAAGTGTTTTTGGATTACCAAATCAATATGTTATGTGTTGAACTATTTATGGATGTGATGTATTCAATTTATGTTACAAAATTTTAGTTTTAATGGTAGATCTATGAGATGAATTGGGTGTGAATTTATATTATTGGTTTTGAAGCTAAAAGTTTAAGATCTTGATTCACCCCCCTCTTGGTATCTTGTTTCCTATATACTTATTCGAACAATTGGTATCATATCTCAGTTCTCTTGTCAGGAAGCCTAACATCTTGAGAGGATAAGATTATAGAGATGGAATTGTACAAGATGGGAAAGATCATTGAGAATTAGCTGATTAAAATCCAGATTGTGTTACAATAATTAGAAGCAACAAAAGAGGAGTTAAGGAAAACCCTAAAGAGAAGAAGAGAGATAGATATTCAACTAAATGACATTCAATACACAGAAGTTGACATTGAAGGACTTTTGGATAGTGGAAAGACTGGTAACAGTAATGAAGCAATGATATAATTGCTTGACAAGAATAGGACCCTAGTGAAAGAAGTAAAATATCTCAAGATGGAACAAGAAATTTAATCAGTTACACTATGTAAAGCAATTGAACAAAAGAAGAAAGTAATGGAAGACAAGCTCATGGTGGAAGAAGACAAAAGGAAAATGACTAGGAGACTTGAAGAATGATCATTTGAAGTATAAAAGCTTACAAACAACTAGCTAGGCATGATAAATCAGTTAGTAATTACAAATCAAGAAGCAAACATAAAAGATGTGGAGATCACAAATCTAAAGCTACAAAATGAGAAATTGAAAAGTGAATTAAGCCATGAAAAGGAGCTCATGGAAAGAATGAACAAACTAAATGAATCAATCAAGAACTTTGAAGACATGATGAAGTCACCTAGAACAAAAGACACCTCTGGACTTGGATACAACAATAAATCTTCATAAACTGAAAAAGGAGAATCATCTAAAAGGGGAGAACAAAGGAATGCAAAGTCATAAGGAAAACCTACATGTCATTACTATGGGAAGATTGGTCACAC
Organism: Cupressus sempervirens; assembly: GCA_028749045.1. Classification (NCBI taxonomy): domain Eukaryota; kingdom Viridiplantae; phylum Streptophyta; class Pinopsida; order Cupressales; family Cupressaceae; genus Cupressus; species Cupressus sempervirens. The sequence goes on from CM053785.1 coordinate 485,616,057, forward strand.
AACCAACATTTGTAGGAGTAGAAATGGTAAGAAAACTTCTAAACCTAAACCAAGTGGTAATTATTTTAATTGCAAGAAAGCAAGACACCAAGAACATGAATGTATATTAATGAACAATGTCTCAACCAAGAAAACATCTAAATTCCAAGGTCATTGCTACAATAATAAAATTATGGACATATAACTTATGAGTCTAGACTCAAGAATAAGTCAAACTAGTTACCTGATAAACAAACTCAGGCAACAAAGAAGGGTAATACCTACAATTGGGATTACAACACATGGTACAATTATCACTATTATAGAGAATATGGACACATTCTAGATAATTAAATAAAAATACATTTCAGAGGAAATTATAAGAAATGGTTAAATGAAGAGATAGTATGTATCAAAGTTGGACACATCAGTAGAAGCTACAAAACCAATTAACCAACACCAACACAAAGTAATGGAAATGACAAACCTAAAGGAAAGAAAAAATGGATAGAGATAGTAAGAGCTGGAATCCGTAAAGTAGAAGAAACTATGATCACCCAATCTAATGGATCAGGTGATCACATCACATCTCACTCAAGAAAAGGAGGTATGTAGGAACTATATACTCAATATTATATTTTACATCGGTTCCTAGCATTGGAGTGATGCAAAGTCATATTTGCATAAACAAAGATGTATTAAGAATTTTTTGTTGGAAATAACAATGGGAAAGTAAACTTTTGGGGGGGGGGGGGGGGGTATCAACACTTCAAAACTTTAACCATAAAAAATTGGTCACACATCCATCTCATAATTTTAACATGTAAACTAAAATAGCTAACTACACATGTTCATCCATCGCATGAAACAAATAACACATGACACAATAAATTTGTTACTTATAAACCCTCTAATGAGAAGGTAAAACTGGGGTGGGAATGACACCCAAAAATCTTCACTACTGTAGCTATAAAGTGTAGCCAATTATGGTTACAATGAGTTTGACCATAAACTATGATCTAGCTTGTGAGGGGTCTTTCCTATTAAAGGTTTACAAAGACTGTTAGGTCTCACCTTATTAGAGGATTTAAACTTACAATAAAGAAAGTACTCAGTTAAGAGATTTAAAAAATCATGTTAAGACTCCTCTATTAGGAGATTTTCTCTGTATCACATATTAGAATGATTCAACACCATGATCCTTCAGTTAGCATTCTGCTACTAGATGTCAAATCTTCTCTTTATTTATAAATCCTTGATCCTTCTAATCATATATGTCTCCTCTGTTTGATCTCTACTTTCCTCTATTCTCTCTAATGTATTCTACAATTTAGATCCTTGTCAGAACCTCCATAGCCACCATGAATGCTCTCTTTGCACTTAGCATTCATCTCCTTTCATGCATGCAAACTCTTTAGGATTTTCCTTGCTAAATAAACATAGGTGGAATTGGTTAGGTAAGAATCAACAGCTATGGTTGATCCATATTGCTGCTTAATTCATACCTTAATTTGATTGGTTGCATGTACTGCATAGGGATTCACAATATACCTCCATACTTATCTTCTAGAATCGTAAAAAAATAATTATGTTGGCCCAAAAATGGTTTATATAGAATTTTGTGCCATTACAAACAACTGTGCCAAAAATGGTTTACTTGGCATCTGAAGGCTTTGATGCACAACCATCACTACATTCTCAATGTTGTAACTTGACTCAACATACACTATTTACTTAGCTCCTAAATCACTCAGCATGTATAGACTACTCAACACATACAATCTTCTCGACACATTCTAGTGCTCAATACCAACTAGGTATATTTCTTGGCATGTACTATTTGGAAACTTATGCTCGACATGCTTTGATCACTTGGCTTGCACTGATTTCTCAGCTTGCTCTGATAGAAAATGACTAAGTGTTTTGTTACTACCTTATCAAAACCAATCTGAGATTAGCATTGTTAGAAATTGAAAGTCATAAAGTACTGAGCACCAATGGTATAGTCTATTGACTGAGCCTTACAGTATTGAGTTATCGAGGAAGATAACATATTGATTGAGTGAATTGGTGATGACTGAGTGAATAACCTTGACTAAGAAGAAGTGTAGACCAAGCTATCTATCATACACCAACCAAGTATGAAGACATTAATTGCATAACTAAATTTTTTAAGATCAAAGGTATTTATCAAATTTGGTGATTTATTTTCACCCACTAAGTGATCAAAGAGCTCAAGAGAAGATTTTAAGGTGACCAAAGTGATTGTAGCAAACATACTAGAGAATCTCAACAGATTATTAGCAAATCTATGAAGTGAAGTAAGTATCATTCTTAGTGCCAAGTAAAATATTCAGTGAAGATATTTGTGAAATTTTTGTTAAAAATCCTAGTTCAAGATGACATCTAGAAGTGAAATGGTGAAGGATAGCAATACGCAAATCATTAGGAATGATCATAGTCCCCCCCAAACTTTAGAAATTTAGTGAACATTGATAACATTGTTGATGATATGGGAGCATTGCCATCAATTCCACCCAGAGTCTTGACCATGCAAGACCTAAGACCATTCTATCAATGCAAATTTGGAGAATTTGGAGATTTTGAAATAAGGGTGGCTTATGAGAAGTTGTGCATGTATAGAAACCTAAAGGACAAGTTCAAGATCATTGTAGAGAAAGGGCTTACCCATGCTCTAGGATTTCCTAGAGTTTTAAAGGTTGAATGGATCAAGATTGTGTTCAGTAAAGTTCATGCCATGAAAATTTGGTTGGAAGGTGAGTCGATCAAAATTAATAAAGAAATCATTCATAGGGTAATTGGGCACCCTACATTAGTTTGACCAAAGAGAAAAAAGGGTTGAACAAAGAATGAGGTTGAAAATTTGATCAAAGCAAAGTGGAATGGTCATTGTAAGAAATGATAATATTGAGCAAGGAATGAGAAACAATCCAAGTAAGTTAAGTGTGAAACAATGTTACCATAAGATAAGCAAAATCCAAGAGCATACACCAAGATGGTTCAACAATGGAGACAAGGATTTATAAGGGGAAAGCAAAGAAAACCCCTTGTGAATATTATGAATGAAGGCAAATGCCTAGAGAAGAGAGAGAGAGAGTGTTGGAGCAAAATAGCTCAATACAATAACATCAAAGTGGTAAGAGTGAAGAAGAAAGAAGGAGGAGCATCTCTTATATAGATATGAGAAAGGAGTTGCATTTGTAACTCCCATTTCTATGAATGCCACATTCATAATAGGTGTGTGCAAAGTGTCACAATCCTCTTAAGGAGGATAAACTAAATAAAGAAATAAACAAGAGTTGTCCTTACATGTGGAATAAAGGACAAACAATGACATGTCCTCCACATGTGTACAAGAGGACAAACTACATTTAGGAACCCTTGGAATATCCCAATTAATATATCCAAGGAAAGATTAACCTTTCTAACACCCCCTCTTAATCTTTACTTGGGTAGTTTACATCAACGGGTTGTAAGCCCAAATTTTTACAATGGAACTGAAATCTCTCGTTAGAAAGTGGTTTGGTTAAAATATCAGCCACTTGATCTTCGCCTTTACAATAAAGAAGAGTAATTTTATTGTCTTCAACTTGTTCTCGAATGAAGTGATGTTGAAGTGAAATATGTTTGGTTCGTGCATGAAAAACTGGATTCTTTGCCAAGGCAATAGCACTTTGATTGTCACAATGTATAGGTGTAGGTGATTGTTGAGGTAGACCCAAATCATCAAGAAGTCTTCTAATCCATAAAGCTTCCTTAGCTGCATTGGTACAACCTTTGTATTCAGCTTCAGTTGAGCAAAGGGAAATAGAGTGTTCTTTTTTGCTTTTCCAAGAAATTGCACCTGAACCAACAAAGAAACAATAACCACAAGTGGATTTCCCATCATTGGGATCTCCACCTAGATTGAAATTAGTATAGCCATGTAAAATAAATTCAGAATTTGCATCATAAAATAATCCCATATTAATAGTTCCTTTAATGTACCTTAAGATGCGTTTAGCAACTTTAAAATGAGTTTGTTGAGGTTTAGACATAAATCGAGAAACTAAACCAACACTATAAGCAATATCAGGTCTAGTAAGAGTTAAATAATTTAAACTTCCTACCAACTGTCTATACAAAGTTTCATCAATGAAAGGAGTATTCATATCATTCATTAATTTAGTACCTAATTCACATGGAATTGAAACATGGTTAGAGTCATTCATCTTAAATTTTTCTAAAAGATCATAAGCATACTTGCTTTGAGAAAGAAAGATACCCTTAGGAGTTTGGAAAATTTTCATACCTAAGAAGTAATGTAAGATACCTAAATCAGTCATCTGAAATTTCTGTTTAAGTTGAAACTTGATATCAGAAATCAAAGCGTCTAAACTAGAAGTGAGTATTAGATCATCTACATAAACAATAACAATGATAATATCATCGTTAGTATGTTTAATATACAAATTAGGATCATTCTTACTTCTAGCAAAACCTTGAGAAATAAAGAAAGAATTAATTTTAGAATACCATTCTCTAGGTGATTTTTTAAGACCATAAATAGATTTGTTCAATTTGCAAACCAGATTTTCACTACCTTTCTTAACAAATCCAGGAGGTTGAGCCATATAGATTTCTTCATGTAAATCACCATTTAAGAAGGCACTTTTAACATCCATTTGATGAATGGGCCAATTCATTTTAGATGCTAAAGCAAGAACTAATTTGATAGTAGGCATTTTAGCAACAGGAGCAAAAGTTTCATTATAGTCTAATCCTTCAATTTGTGAAAAACCTCTAGCAACTAGTCTAGCCTTAAATTTACTAATTTCATTATTAGTATTCAATTTTGTTTTGTATAACCATTTACATGAAACTATATTCTTGCCATGAGGTAATTTGACTAAGTCCCAAGTTTGATTAGCTATTAAAGAATCATATTCCTCTTGCATGGCTTTCTGCCAATGAGGTTGAGAGTTAGCTTGATCAAAAGACTTAGGATCGTTAGAATTCATAATAGTAGTCATCAAAGAATAATTACAATAATTAATCCTTCTATGTTTAATTCCACCAAATCTAGAAATGTAATCATCAACTTTATTGATTAAGTTTTGAGCCCATTTAGGTTTACGTTTAGTTGTAATGGAATTATCACTAGAGGAAGAATCATTAGCAATAAAAGCATCATTAGTAGTTGCTTGAATATCATTACTTGTAGGAGCATAAATAATAGGTGGTACTTGATTTGAAGGGTTAAGAGGAGGAGTAGGGTTAAGAGAAGGAGGTTGGTCCTCCACCAACACAATTTTAGTGCCACTGAATTCTACATCATGTGTAGTAGAGCAATCATGGACTCCATTTTCTACAATACAAACATCTCTAGCAACTTGAACTTTGTTAGTAGTGGAATCATAAACACGATAACCTTTAGTATTTTCATCATAACCAACAAACATATAAGGAGTGACTTAGCATCTAATTTATGCCTTTTCTGTTTAGGAGTATGAACATAAGCAATAGAGCCAAAAATCCGTAAATGATGTAAATTAGGTTTCCTACCAGACCAAGCCTCTTCTGGAGTAATAACCTTGAGAGCTTTGGTAGGAGTCCGATTAAGAATATAAGTTGCACAAAACATGGCTTCAGCCCAAAATTTATAATGCAGATTCTTAGCATGCAACATGCTTCTAGCCATTTCAACAATAGTCCGATGCTTTCTTTCCGCCACACCATTTTGTTGTGGTGTATAAGGAATAGTAAGCTCGTGTTTAATTCCACATGATTTCAAATAAGAATGAAAGGCATTATTCACATATTCCTTTCCATTATCAGTTCTAAGAATTTTAAGTTTAAAACCAGATTACCTCTCAACATATAACTGAAATTCAATGAATATATCAAGAACTTGATCCTTGCTATGCAAAAAATAGATCCAAGTTCATCTAGAAAAATCATCAACAAAGGTAAGTGCATACCGAGAACCTTGGATGGAGTTATTCTCCATGGGGCCCAATAGGTCACTATGGACAAGATGCAACTTATGAGTTGCCCGCCATGATTTTCCACTTGGAAAGGGCTCCCGATGCATTTTACCACTCATACAACCTGTACAGGCAATCTTGGAAGGAATAATGTGAGGCAAGCCATCAACCATATTATGTTTTTGCATGAAAGTAATATAATCAGAATTTAAATGGCCAAGTCTTTCATGCCATATATTGAAATCAATAGAAGTATGTAACGAATATCGTGAACTAGCAAATTCATGGAATTTAAACAAATTGTCATTATCCATTTTAGCATGAGCAATCTCTTTTTGAGTTTGAGGATCTATGACATAACATGTATCTTTGTAGAATTCAACTTTATAGTCTTGACATAACTGTGAAACAGAAAGCAGATTAGTTTTCAAGTCAGGTACATATAATACATCATGCAATTTACCATTAGGAATAGTAACATCACCTAATCCTTCAACTTTACAAGTTTGATTGTTAGCTAGGAATGTTAGCAATATCAGGTTGTAAAGAATCAAAAATTTCTTTATGAGAAGTTACATGTTGTGATGCACCACTGTCAACAATCCATTCTAAAGGTCTACAAAGATTAAAGCTGCAAGTAAAAGCATGACGAGAATTAAAACCAGTAGAGTTACCTTTTTTATGATTTGAGTTTTGATTATTGTTACTATTATTCATAGGTTTTTTATCATTTTGCTTTTAAAAACAGTTATTGACAATATGACCATCTTTGCCACAATAAGAACAATGAGGTTTGTAATTGGAATGATTCTTTTGATTATTAGTATTACGATTGTTATTATGATGATTGTTATTATTGTTATATTTCGCATGAAATTTATTGTTGGAATTATTTGAATTAGTATTATATTGTTTGTTGTTATTATTATTATTATTGGAACGAAAATTATTATTTGAATTTCTAGACACAAATGCATGTTCAGTTGATTTGAGGGTACCAAACTGAATTAGCTTAGCTTCTTCCTGTCTTAATAAAGTTTGAAAAATAACATAAGTTAACTGAGAAGTTAAAGTAGGAATAGCAAGCTGTGCATGAATATTAGTTATAAACTGTTGAAACTGTCTAGGAAGACACTTTTTAAGAATAAGATGAATTAAACGAATGTCCTCTAATTGAACACCTAAGGCAATAATTTGGCTTTTAAGAGAGTCAAATTTTAACAGAAATTCATCCATACTTTTAAAATCTGCATACCTAAGATCTTCAAGTTGATCCTGCAACTGTATTTTGCGGTATTCATCTCCACTGTCATACTTGGTTTGCAAGATGGACCATGCATCATGAGCTTTAGAACAGTGAGCAATTAACACATATAAATCTGGAATAATGGAAATACCAATTAACCCTAAAGCTTCTTCATTTTTAGATTTCCAAGTATCTTTCTCGTCTTGGGTAGCTGCTGAACCAGGTTCAAGAGAGGGATCAGTGGCTATTTCGAAGAGGTGTTTAAAATGAAAAATGAATGAGATATGAGTTTTCTAGGAATGATAATTAGAATAACTAAGTTTTATTTCTAGAATTAAGGTTGACATGATTACAAGATTGATGAAAAAAAAAAACTCCTTGATTTGAAAATTAAATTAATTGAAAAAATATCTCGATTTTTTTTATTTTTATTTTTTTAATATAAAATTAATAATATATTTTTTCCAATTATTTATTTGAAAGAAAACAAAATTTTTTTTTATAAAATGAATTTAAAAAAAAAAAAAAAAAAAAAATGAATATAAAAATTCTGTGTGATATAATAAACGTTGTAAGGTTAACAAAGTTTCTTTTTAAAATAAACTTCTAAAAAAAAAAAAGTAAAATACTAATGTTTAGATTTATGAAGAGGGTGTCGGTGAAAAGGCGAGATGAGCGAGCGGAGGGTTTAAAAAAAAATGCGCTGTCTCTTGCGAAAGAAGATAAGGGAGAATCAGATGGCGTGGCTGCGCAGGCGGCGGGTGACGCGTGGCCTGAGCGCAGGCCGCACCGGAGGTGTAAGGTCGGGCCGTGCAGGCTGCTGGTGACCTGTGGTCCGAAGTGCAGACCGCGACAATGATGGGTGGTATGTAGCGACGGGAGCGGTGGGTCTGCGTGGTGGTAGGTTCCAGGTTGTTTTTTTGCACAAGCAGCGGCGAGTCGCGCGGGTTGGGCGCAGATGGTGTGCAGGTGGCGCGGGTGGCGCGTGGGCTGAGCACAAAGGTCGCGCAGGTGGTGCACGGGCTGGGCGAAGGTGGCGCGCGAGTGGTGCTGGTGGCGCGCAGGTGGCACGGGTGTCGCGCGGGTGGCGCATCCGCCCAAACAAATTTGAATTATAGACTCGCACTATGCACGATTAAAAATAATTAAATGCAATGTATATGGATAAAAAGATTTCAAAAAAATTTTAAAAACACCAAATAGATATAGATTATAGTATATAAAAACAATATATTAGAATTTTTTTTAAAGAGTAGGAAAATTATAGACTTATTGAAAACTTAACCCATGCAAGTTCTAAGAGTATTAATAAATATATACAATATTTAAAAAAAAAATTGCACAATTTAATATAAATAAGTGGACTGAAGTAATACTTCTTATTTTGGTAGCACGCCTTCCAAAATAAGAAAAAAAATTTGAAATTTTATAAGAAAACCCTTTGGCGACAAGCCTTCCAAAGAGGGTTAGTAAACAATGATAAAAAATGATACTCTAAAAACCTGCACACAAAAGATGTTAGAATGAGCAGAAAATTGCAACACAAACTTCTTCTCTCAATGACGTCTCCAAATAAGGTGTGCTCCAATGAATGGAAACCTTCAACACAAAACTTAAAACAAGGATTAAATAGCCAAGCTCTGATACCATGTAAGAAATGATAATATCGAGCAAGGAATGAGAAACAATCCAAGTAAGTTAAGTGTGAAGCAATGTTACCATAAGATAAGCAAAATCCAAGAGCATACACCAAGATGGTTCAACAATGGAGACAAGGATTTATAAGGGGAAAGCAAAAAAAACCCCTTGTGAGTATTATGAATGAAGGCAAATGCCTGGAGAAAAGAGAGAGAGAGTGTTGGAGCAAAATAGCTCAATACAATAACATCAAAGTGGTAAGAGTGAAGAAGAAAGAAGGAGGAGCATCTCTTATATAGAGATGAGAAAGGAGTTGCATTTGTAACTCCCATTTCTATGAATGCCACATTCATAATAGGTGTGTGCAAAGTGTCACAATCCTCTTAAGGAGGATAAACTAAATAAAGAAATAAACAAGAGTTGTCCTTACATGTGGAATAAAGGACAAACAATGACATGTCCTCCACATGTGTACAAGAGGACAAACTACATTTAGGGACCCTTGGAATATCCCAATTAATATATCCAAGGAAAGATTAACCTTTCTAACAGTCACGGTATATTAATTGATGGCATCGAGGATACATAAATTAAATTTTTTGTTCGTGTGATTGCACATAAGTTCCATCAATCAAGTAGATTGAACAACATACCTTGTGTTAAATTTGATTCAGGCTACAAAGTTGTGAAGAAGGATCATTCATATGATCTTGCTAAGCTGCAACTACACCAACTTATAGAGAATGTATAGGCAGTAAGGAAAGTAAAGAACACCTCTTTTAATTTTGGTTCCCTATTAGTTTGCATATTTTTCTATGTACAAAATTATTTTCCTATCATTGGAACAATTGGATGGGATAAGAATAGGACTACTATGGACTAATTGAATGACCTAATAAATAGATGGGGAGATAATTTTGAAGCAGTAATCGATAACTTCTTTGAAGAATTTAAAGTCAAAATGAAGAACAAAATGAGAATTCCAAAGTTAGTTGTAGATAAATATTATGATGAAATATGTTTCATTGTAGACACATATTTTGTGTATGTACATGTAGTATTACTGAGGGTAGCATGGTTAATGCCAATGCCCAATGAAGTAAATGTAGATGATGTAATGACAACAATTACTATACTCTTAGTAGAATAAATTGATGTTAGTGCTGAGCAATTTGGCACATACAAGACTGTTATTGCCAAGTTGATTGTTGAATCTAGCACACTTAAGGTAGGAAAGAGAAGGAAAAGAAAAGTTGCTAAGGCTAGTATTAAGGAACAAGGAGAAGGGTCTGAACAAATCTTAGAGGTTGAGGAAGGAAAAGGAAAAGGTCTTGTATTTGTCAAGCCAAGGGTCACTAGACAGAAAAAAAGGCCATTGTTATAGAACCTAAGCTGTAGGAAGACCTGAAGAAGGACATACAAGAAATATTAACACCTTAGAGGCCAAAGGGAAAGGTCATCATCACTAGAAAGAGGTCAACATAGCCTCCTACTAAGCTACTAACAAGAAGTCCATCAAAGAGGAGGAAATTAGTTAAAGTCCAAGCAAAGCCAAGGAAAAGTTGTTCGTTGCACAAGAGGAGGAGGAAGATGAAGAAAAGACAATTTGATGAACCGAGAAAATTACAAATTGTTAATAGAATCCCTCCAATGAATGTAGATTAGGTATGTGAAAAACTAGTAGAATTAGAAAGCATAATGATAGTCAAAGAAATTAATACGATTCTTTGAATAATGATGATCAAGTTAAAATTGAAGGCATAATGATTAATATGATGATCAAGTTTAGTTGCACACCCCTAGAATTGGGTACTAAATATCTAGTGGAATTGTACAAAAGAGTGGATTCCAAGTGTAAATGGGCATTATCCACTAAAAAGAAAATAAGAGAAACAACATTGGCACACATTATGCCAGATTTAGAGAAGACACACATGTCTATAGCCCTTAAAGATTTTGTTGAGAAGTTTATGTCAAGGGATAGGGCATACAAAGTTCTAAAAAATAAAGCTCATGAAGTTGAGTAAGAAAAAATTAGAGTATGGAAAGAAGAATTTGGAGTGCTTACTCCATCTATGGAAGTGAGGGAAGGATGAGATGCTATTGAATTTAAAGATGGATATAAGCAAGAAATGGAAAAGCTAACAAATGAGATTCAACAACTTGTCAGTCAGTATGAATAGAAAGACTCTATAACAATTGAAGAGACATTAAAACCCCTCTACCTAATCCAAACATATTGACAGAAGAAGAAATTCAAAGTTTAAAGATAAACTCAGGAAAACTCTGTACTAAACCAATTTTGCTACAGTCAAGAAGACTGATGATGTTAATGCCACATTAGCTGTAGCGGATACAAGTGCTAAGCAACTTAGTAAGGCATTAATTATATATATGCCACCAACTTATATGCCAATTTTGCAAAAGGTTGCAAGTTTTGATAAAGATTTATAACTCAATTGGTAGAAAATTAAATAAAATAGAAAGAGCAAGAGGCTACTCAAGCTCTTATTCAATTTTCAAACAAGAAAATGTGACACCTATGCAACATGTGATTTTTACAATAGTGCAATAGCCAAAGGTGAAATCAAGTGAACAGGGGAAGCAATTGCAACTATCACTGCCAAGTGATAGACCCTGTAGATCTCAGGATGTGACTTATGCAGATGAGGAAGATGATGAGTTAGTGAATCTTAATGAGGTTATTACCTATATATGATTTGAATAATCTTATGCTAGAGAAAATGAAAGAATTGCAATTCTTGTTGATTCGTAAGGCAAAACAAGAATAACTAAGGAGAGAACAGAAGAGAAGATAGGTACTTCATAGTGTCAAAGATATTTTTACAAATGCATTTGGAATCATAGATGTGAATAATCAATAGACAATTGTGGATCGACTAGTGTATTTAGTTGAAAGAATTTAGAGAGATGACATCAAGACAAATGAGAAGTTATTACAATGATCTAAGAGAAGAATAAGCATAAAGTATAAAAAAAGTCTCATTGGAGCTTGTACAAAGAAAAGCCAAGCTTTCTACATCTATTACATAGTTGGAAACAATTTTGAAGACCATCAATTCTTTATATTTAAAATTGTGCAATATAGTTTTCTTTACAATAGATACTACACACTCATTAGAGCTATTGCATGCGGATATAAGAAAAAATGTTGTTACATTGGGCAAGAACACAAGTTCAAGATCATCCTCTTATAGTGAACTAACATTTAAATAAAAGAGGTTAGCCAACCTAATGATTAGAGATACAATAATAAGGCACAAGTTGAAATTGATTCAACTTCACTTATTGCCACATATAGAGATAATTCAGAAGGTAATCTCTATTGCTAAAAATATTTTGAATAAAGAGACACATTTTTCCAATATTATAGGATTCATTGATCTATCTTTTGAGCTAGAAATTCAATTTCAAATTTTGGAATAGGTATAAGAGAGATAGAATAAAGGCTATGCCAATATTGTGGCAAGTCATCACTAATTCTTTGACAAGTATCAGTTAACCCCAACAACCCCAAGTTCCATCAGTGACAAAAACAAGGGGGAATGAATATAAAGGGGGAATAAGAATGATTATGATGGGAATGAATAAATATGAGGATATGAAAGAATAAGACAAGGAGAGTCCATATGCAGATCACAGATCATATATCAGATTTTGACAGGATCACATTATGGTCTCAAGGGGAGTATACATTTTTGAACAAAATAATTCCATGACAAAGTGTTTTTTCCACTAATGTCAAAGGGGGATATTTTTTGATCTCTAAGACTATGTTGACAATTAGTATCCAAATACTTAGTCATTTACTAGGGAAGATTACAAGGTCATCACTAGGACCAAGTTATCTAGTAGAGGCTGAGAATACAACACTTATACTGAGCAGAACAACATGATTGCTAAGCATTCAGTAGAGCCAGTCATAAATATGATATGAGAAATATAGTATGAGAAAAGAAATACAATAAATATGGAGCATACTAATAATTTATCAAGATCTAAGAAAATAATTATATAGAAGTCGAGTAACAACACTAAGTTTTATGCATGATCGGGCATTAAAGCATTCAAGTGCTGAGTAGTTCAGTTTTGATATGAGGGTTTGTAATGGTACAAATTCATATGTATATCATTTTGGCTGAATTTTCTATGATATTTAATATTTGAAGAGCTAGGTAAGATATTGATTACGTAGCATTGTAGAAGGTAATGATCCTTAGGCTAGAGATTCAATCAATTAGAAAAAAGGATGTAAACAATAAAAGATGGTGAATTGTAAACTATCGATAAAGATCTAGAACCTTCAAAAAATGTCTATTTAAGGAGGATTTTAACCCTCAAATTATATGAGATAGATAGATATATATAGATAGATAGATAGATAGATAGCGAGAGAGAGAGAGAGAGAGAGAGAGAGAGAGAGAGAGAGAGAGAGAGAGAGAGAGAGAGAGAGAGAGAGAGAGAGAGAGAGAGAGAGAGAGAGAGAGAGAGAGAGAGAGAGAGATTGCAAGTGTATGAAGAAGGAAGAAATCTGAGAGAAGAGTAGTCAAAGAGCAAGTAGAGTAGTTAAGAACTTAATAGATTTATCAGATTAGGAGAATTAGATTAGTGATATAGAAAGGAGGAGAATAAAAAAAGGTGGCACTAGAAGGATGGCCTAAAAAATATTCTTCCCAAAAGAATAAGTTGTTGTTTGATAGTTCTACAAATTTTTACAATTCTATTTTTTCTAAGTCTGTTCATAGTCAAAAGGTGCACTTTTCAGAAGGTGCACTTTTTGCATAGGTATGCTAGGATCCATAGTGTGCTTCCCAAAGGTGCACAAAGTAGAAGATCTTGAACCACCATCTCCCTTTCAATGAGCATTGAGGTCTTCTCCTGGCAAGCAAGAGTTCCTAGGACTCAGTCATTTTTGCAAGCCTCACAGTGATAAAGGGATACCTAGGCTCCAACCAATCACATTGAATTTTTTTTCATCATCATCCAATCTACATTCTATTTCACCCATTCCCATCATCATGCACCATGGCTTTCTTCAATGCCCAAATTTCACCTTTGAACCTAACTAGTCCATTACACAACTTGCCCAAAAATCCTAATTTTTTTTGCCAATGGTTCATCTATGGAGAATCACAAACAACAAAAGATCATATTAAAAATTTCAAGGAAATAGGTAATCTAAACAAGATTCATCATATGGATATGGTCTATCACCAGTTCCCTTACACTTTGGGGGAAACAAAATTCAACTGGTACATCAATCTGCCACTAGCATCAATAAGAGATTGGAACTCTTTTGAGAGCAAGTTTCTGGCACAATTCAAGGTCTATATGGATCTAGCTATCCTACATCATCAGTTTATCTCAATTAAGAGGGATCCCCATGAGTCTATTTCATAGTTTAATCATCACTTCTATAGAATGTATCAAAGAATGGAGTTTCCTTATACTCTACCACAAGAGGCTACCATCCAAATCTATTTGGGAACAATGGATTCATTAAATTCTATTTTTCAAAGAAGTAGATCCCCACGGTGGAGGGAACTTTGTGTCTTCCTTCACTTTGAACAATGCAATAACCATACCATCATTTCTAGTAGGAGTGTCTTCTATGCTCAATCAAATTCCCTTGTTGAATCTAGTACCTTTACTATAATAGGTTACTATTGCTTTAATGCCAAAAATTACATATTTAGCATATGGGCCCCAAAAGACTGCATTTTTTGAGTAGAAGACTTCTCCACCCACTAAACTCAAGAATAAAATGGCTAGTGAGTTTGGGGACATAAAGAAGATAATGTCTCTTTTATCCAATGAACTCATTAGAATAATGTTGAATTCTTCAAGAAACCAAGACAAATTGCTATCCAAAAAAATTATTCTCAAAATCATAACAAAATTTATGGCCCCTATAGTAACATCAACAATGAGAATAATGGCAGGCTTGTCCCTTTGGTGAAATGGCAAGGCTTCTTGCCTATAGTGCCTACAACTAAGGTTCAAGTCCCCATAGGGCCATTCTCTACTGTGGATCTTAATTGAGAATGTTTTTCCATTGACCCTTGGTGAAAGAATGGGGCTTCTTTCCTGTAGTGCTTACAACCAAGGGTTAATAAATTTAAAAAATGGAAATCAATATGGAGAGAGGGAGCAGACAGGGGAGCGGATGGGATGCACTTGTTCAAATTTCAAATTTGGTCTCGGGCGAGAATCCTCAGGGAGGAGGAAATCGAAAACCAAGTATGAAGGAGGGGTTTCAAGCAGAGTGTGGAGAGGCAAAAAATGGGGATGGGGACACACATGCTGTTGGCGGAGTCTAGGACAAGCCAAAAACACAACCCAAGGTGGATAGGCCAAGGAATCTTCCAGCGAAATCGGCCTCGCTCTTCAGTCTCAAACCCTCTAGTAAGTCATCTTTCCCTTTGGTAAAGATTGTTTCTAGTCTGGAAAAGAGATTGTGCATGATTGCAATTCTAGACAAATTAGTTGATCATAGTATTGCTTTAATGGCCTTCACGCTAGTTGGGAAGTTTATCGGTCAAAGGCCAAACATCAATGTGGTGTGGTCCTTCACCATGAAGAAATGACATCTAAAATTTTAGGTCAATGTTACCACAATGGAAAAGGGGTTTCTCTCTTTTGAATTCACCTGTAATGAGGACATGGCTAATATTCTATGTGAAGGGCCTTGGAGCATAGGACGAGCAACATTGGTGTTGCAAAAATGGTCTTCACAATTGGACTTAAATGAATCTTTTTTTCAGAAAGCTCCAGTATGGGTTAGACTCCCTAAGCTACCCTTGGAATTCTAGAATGAGGATTTTTTTTGGGTGTGGACAGTCCTTTTGGAGAAATTTTATCTATTGATCCTATCACTACTTCTAAGAGCAGACTAACCTATGCAAGGATTTGTATAGGAGTTAGGGAAGGGGATGATATGCCAAAAGTGGTGTGTTTTGAGTCCAAACTCAGTATTCATATCCAGCAATTGGACTATGAGAGTATAACTTTTGGGTGCTTTCATTATTTAAAGACTAGAAATAAGGCTTTTCAATGTTCGAAAGCAAAGATGGATAAGAAGAAGATTCTTTCTTCTTCTTATCTCAATAGGGACAAGAAAGTTTGGAAGAAGAAGACCACCATCTTAGGCTAGAACGATGGTTCTAAAATGGCTGGTCAGAAGGCTGCAGAAGTTATGAAGGACAAAAATCAAAAGCTATCATCTTCTACTGCAATATCTTAGACCAAAGATAAGAAGGATGTTACCCAAACTGAGATTTTGGAGCTAGCCCAGAAATCCTTAAATGTTGATGGATCCGTCGATCTAAAGGAACTACCAAAGGAAAATGACCCAAATGAAATTCAAGATGTCATTCAAGAGATAGTGGAATCTTAGGTCGTGGAAGGGACAACAATATTGTAATAGGTTAATCCTATGGTAATTGAATGCAAGGAAGCTCCACAATAGATTATGCTGGAGGCTGATTCAGAAGGGATCCCTGAAGAGTCTGAAGGGGGGTGTGTTTTAGCCTCCAAGGAAGAAGAAAATGATAGAGTAAAGAAGGACATAATTATCTATCAAGGTCCAGAGGATAATCTTGTTTCTTCTAGAGTAGGAGATGAAAGAGTAGTGGAGAATGATGTTTTGGAGAAGGTTCTTGGTGATTGGGAGGATCTTCCAAGTACTCCAAAGAATGTTCTTATTGTATCTAGGTTGTTGGACATTGAATTGGAAAGAGAAGTTTTTCTTTCCCCTAAGCCTAGGAATAAATATTTTAGAGAACCCTCTTTGGCCTCTTCGGTGGAGACCAAAAGCAGCTGTAAACTGCATGTGGGAACAATGGCTAGAAGAGGTAGAAGATCAAAGAAGCAAACTAGAGAGGACGAGACCAAAAGATGTTTGGTGAATGGGCACTAGAGAACTCTTTAGGAGTGTTCCAAGAATGGAAAATGAAGATTATTTCACTGAATATTAGGGGCCTAAATGGAGCCCACAAGCAAGAAATTATTAGGAATTTGATCAGAGATCAGAGACTTGATATTATGATGATCTAAGAAACTAAGATGGAAAAAGATTTTTTGGGGAAAATTAAGTTCAGTAACATGATGAGTGGGGAGGCTTCGGATTCAGAGGGTGCTTCTGGAGGTTTGTTGACTCTATTTAATAACAAGAATTTTAGAATTGAATCAGTTGTTAATGAAGGTAATATTCTTTTCTGTAAAGTTTATCATATTAAATCCAATGATAATTGGTTTTTGCTGAATTTATATGCTCCTAACAATAAAAGAGAAAGAAAGAATTACTGGACTAAAGTAGGAGAGCTGGTGTAGAGTAGTAATTTAAAGAAATGTATCATTATGAGAGATTTCAATACCCCTCTTGTGGATAAGGAGAAGATGGGTGGTTTGACCTCAGATTGGGAAAGTAAACAAGACCTCTCTAGCTTCATCAATGGTTTGGCTTTTTTTGATCTGGATCTAATGGGAGGTGCCTTTACTTGGTCAAACAAATGTATTGGGTAGGATTGTATCCTAGTTAGATTGGATAGAGCTTTAATCTCTCTTGATTGGATATACTCTTCCTCTTGTAGGTTAGCTCTTTTGCCTAAAGTGGTTTCTGACCATTCCCCTATCTCCCTCTCGGTTGTTCCTATAGGACCTAGAAGGAACCCCACTTTTAGATTTGAAAACATGTGGACCACTCATCCTGATCTTTTGGATAAAGTTGAATATTGGTGAGGAATAGATGTGGAAGGCACTGCTATGTTTAGACTTGCTAGGAAACTAAGTAATGTTAAGAGGATGGTTAAAGTTTGGAACAAATATGATTTTGGCCATATCTTTCTTGAGAAAGATGACTTGTCTGATAAACTTTTTTTCTATTCAAGCCTCTATTTAGCAAGATGGGTATGATGAGCTTAATAGGGACACTAATTTGTCTATTCTTTTAGACTTACATAATATTATTATCAAAGAGGAGAAGTTTATGAGACAAAGATCTAGGATTAAAGATGGAGATCAGAATTCAAAGTTCTTTCATCTAACCACTCTCAAGCATAGAGATAATAACATAATTGTTGGTATCAAGAAAGGGTATGATTTTTTGACTAAGGAGAATGATATATTACCTGAAGTTGTATCCTTCTTCTCCTCTCTCTTGTCTTGGGACCCTTTGTTGTCTAAGGTGGACTAGGAAGACATGGTTTCTTGCATTCCTTAGATCATCCAACCTCACCATAATTTAATGCTTCGAGCTATTCCTATTACTTTTGAAGTTCATAAATCTCTCTTTTCTTTTCTTGTTGATAAATCTCTAGGCCCATATGGGTTTCCAACCTTCTTTTTTCAATTATATTGGTAGGTGGTGAAGGAAGATGTGGTGAAGGCAGTTCAGGAATTCTTTGGAGCTAGGAGCATTCTTAAGGAGATTAATTCCACCTTCTTGGTTCTCATTCCCAAAGTGCTTGGGGCTAACTCTTTGGACAAGTTTACACCTATTAGTTTATGCAATTCCTTTTACAAGATTATTTCAAAGGTGTTTACTTCTAGGTTGCTCAAGCTCCTCCCTTTGATCATATCATAGCAACAAATGGGTTTTGTCCCAGGCAGACAGATTTTAGACTCGATCATGATGGTGCATGAAGTGATTCACTTTATGGAAGTTGGAAAATAGGAAGGGATGTTCCTTAAACTAGACCTCTCTAAAGCCTATGATCGAGTTGACTGGTCTTTTCTTGATATGGTGCTCAAGGCTTTTGGGTTTGATTTAATAGCTTGTAAGTTGATTTCTTAGTTTGTTTCTACTTCCTCTCTTGTTGTGTTGGTTAATGGAGCTCCTTTAGATTTTTTCAAACCCTTTAGAAATCTTCGTTAGGGGGATCCTCTCTCGCTTATTCTCTTCATTATCCTGGCTGAATGTATAGGAAGGCTTATTGAGAGAAAGAAGAAGGAAGGTAGAATCAAAGGGATAAAACCTTCCTCTAAAAGTGATCCTTTCTTGCATCAATATTTTTTTGATGATACTATCATTGGGGGGGGGGGGGGGGGGGGGGGGGAGGCTTCAGTTAAGGAGGAAAAAGCTATGAAGGAAGTCCTAGATATCTACTCTAGAGGGTCGAGTCAGCTTATTAACTAGGATAAGAGCTCTTTATACTTTATTAATACCCCAGAGGACAAACAGAGAAAAATTTATAGGATTTTGGGTTGTGGAGTGGGAAAGTTTCCCTCTACTTACCTTGGGCTTCCTTTGGGAACAATTCCCCTTGATTCCTGTTGGAATTGTATTTTGGATAGGTTCAACAAAAAGTTATTAGGCTGGAAATTTACCACTCTTAGCCAAGCTGGTAAATTCCAATTGGTTAAGTCCACCCTTCAAAACTTGCCTGTGTACACTTTGAGTCTTTTTGTGATTAAAATGAAATTTTCTAAGAGGATGGAGAAAATATAGAGGGATTTCTTATGGACTGGTGTAGAAGGGAAAACAAAATATCCTCTTGTTACTTGGGACAAAGTTTGTCTCCCTAAGAAATATGGAGGTCTTGGTATTAGGAAGCTTGCTCATCTAAATAAGGCTCTTTTGGCAAAGCAATTATGGCGTATCTTCAACAGCACTGGGGAATGGAGAGACATTTTGGTTAACAAGTATATTAAGAGGCCTTCAATTCAGTTCACCCTTTTTAGTGAGGATATTCCTAGAAGATCTACTATCTAGAATGGTTTTTTGAAAGCCAAGGACCTGGCTAAGGGAAAAGTATCTTGGAAATTGGGGAATGGGGAGGATATCCAATTCTAGTCTAATAATTGGTTTATTCAAGGTCCCCTTATGAACAATCCTATCTATGAAGTTTGGGCGAATCACTGTATTCAACATTTTGGGCTGAAAGTCAGTAACTATAGGAATGACCAAGGTTGGAAAGATCTATCTATTATCTCTAAAGATATAAATCCAATCATGTTAATGTTAAATTCTATGGCTCTCAGCAACAAGAGGGATAAAATGATCTGGGGGGACAATTTCAATGGAAACTACTCTATTGCTTCAAGTTATATGGCTCTTTGGAGCTTAAAAGAGAAGCCTCCATGGTCGAGAGCTTGGCTCCTTGGCCTCATACCAAAAATCAATATATTTTATTGGTTGGCCCTACAGAATAAAATCCTTACTCAGGATGACTTTATAAAAAGAGGATAGATTATGCCAAGTAGATGTATTTTATGTAAGAACCAGCTGGAAATAGGCAACCACTTGTTCATTCACTATTCCTACTCAAGGGAGGTTTGGGATTTCCTAACCCCAAGACTTAGGGATTAGCTGGTTCATGCCAGATAATCTCCTAGATTTTTTCAGCCAATGGAAAAAAAAATTCAATTTTTCTATTTTGCAAGAATTAAGTACATGGATCTTACCTCACTATTGTTGGAGCATATGGAAGGAGAGGAACAATAGAATCTTCAGAGATAGAGAGGAGCTGGCCATAGTGCTCGGGAAGAAGATTTATAAAAATATAAAGGAAAATTACCTAGTAAGGAAGGGGGGAGATATCGAAGCGGGTGGTAGAAAAGTTGAGAAGCAAAAAGACAAAATGTTAAAAAGATAGGAAGCCAAGTGGCTTCTCCCCCCAAAAGGATGGCATAAAGCCAACTTTGATGGGGTCTCCAAGGGAAATCCTAGCTCCTCAAGAAGTGGAGGCATAATAAGGAATGAATTTAGTGAGGGAGTAGTGGCCTTCTCTCTCTAGTTGGGCTTCTAAACTAATCACTTTGTGGAAGCAAGTGTTGCTTGCCATGTGGTGAAACTGGCTTTTGAAATTGGAGTTACTAATCTCTAGCTTGAAGGGGATTTGAATAATATTATTAAATGTATTAATGGCAATTCTCAATATTCATGGTCGATTGCAAATCTAATTGAAGAGACATGTGAGACTCTTGCTAAATTTAATAGAGTCCATGTCACTCACATTTTCTAGGAAGCAAACCCAGTGGTAGATTGGTTCACAAATAAAGGTGTCGAATCTAACCAAAAGATGACCTGGAAATCGGGAAAGAGTTTTCTAGTGGATGCTAAGAGCCTGATTGATCTAGATAAGATCTAAGGGAGTACGAAGGAGATCAATTTGCAATTATGACTAGGAATAGTTTTTCGAGAAAGGGTACGATCCATAGAGGTTGTATTGGAAAGTGCAAAAGTTGGAATTTATTATAGTTTATTTGACATGCTTTATGGGTCATTTTTGGCATATGCAACCTATGCTACTATAAGGTTAATTTCTTCAACTTTTTTCTTAAACACAGAGGTCCCCATTAGGTGGTGAAGTTATAGTGTTTTGTACTTATCAGAATTGTGGGAGTGCAAAGTGTTGAAATGGTGGGTGAAAGGTGCAGAAAAGAATTGGTGGGAAAGATGGAAAAATGGAGAAGTAGGGAAAAAGTGTGGGAGAAGCTAGAACAGGGTAGGATTACAAGATATATCATGAAACTACATGGTTTTGATCAAGATGTGACTGACAACATGGTTAGCTTGTGGAAGGATGGTAGAGTCAAGGTGAATGGGGTTTCATTTCTGATAACGAAGGAGGTGATTTTGATTGTAATTGAGATTTCGATGGAGGGTTTTAAGTTCTGTAGGGACAAAAATTTCTTGGCCAATGTAGTGAAGGACTTCATTGAGAACACTAAGGAGCTAAATGCCCCGAAAAAGAGTGATACATTTTATGATCCAAATTCCATAATGAAACTATGGAGGTATGTTCTATGCGCCGTCATCAAGTACATTACTGTTGACCCTAGGTTTGATCATGTTCACACCCACCATTCCATTCTTTTGAATCATTTTTGGCATGATAGTAAAGTTTCATTTTCTTTCTATTTGTTGACTTCCATGAGCAAGGCGGTGTCCAGCTTCAAAAAGAAGCCCACTGTTAACCTCGCTTTGCATGAGGGGCTGTTATTGCTTATCTATGAGTACTTTAAGGCTTAGATGATAAGTAACATCCCCTCATAGGCTAGGAAAGAGGAAAATGGTAGCTCAAGCTACTCCTCTAACTCGAATGATATTCAGAACATTAGCTCTAAGGAAGGGGGTCAACTTTCTCTGGTAAAAAAGTTACGCCACATGATAAGAAGTCACCCTCTCCCATTAACCCTAGTAGAAAAAGTCCTAGGGGTTAGGGTCAGAAGATGCTTGGGAATGAGGAGAAGGACTACAGTGATGAAGAGGAGGACATGGAGACTGAAGATGAGGATAAGGAGAAGCAGGAGGAAAAATGGAAGACCAGGGTGGGAAGAAACACAAGTGGGTGGGATTGGAGGATGAGAGGACGCAATGGGAACTAGATATGTCTTCACTGCCTCTCTCCCCTGTCCATCCTCATGCCCATCTAGATGAGCAAAAAAAGGATAGTATTGGAGATGGGGGGGGGGGAAGTGCTAGCCAAAGAAAGGAGGAAAGCCTGGAGGAATTTTAATGTGAGGACAACATAAATGGGTATTTTTAGAGAAGTGATGAATCCCTAGATTCCGGTGGAAAACCAAGAGGAGCCATGGCTTAAAGGGCTAATTAACCCTATGATTGTGGCAATCTCTAATAATGCTAGGGAAAATGGGATGAACCTTTTGAACAACACCCACAACAACATGTTTGACAATTTTAGGTCAATCAAGTGGCTTTTTCATGAGCTGGAGGAGGTTAAGGAGAAGGTGGGTCAAATGGAAGGAGCTAGGAATGTGAAGGGTCTTGAGAAAGGGATAGAATAGGATGATAGAATTAGCTTGGTAGAAAGGAGGATTCTCAACCTGGAAAATTACAACCACAATCTATTGAGCAAGATGATTTCACTGCTCAACTCAATAAATGACAATATCCTATCTTTAATTGGTTTGCTTAAAGATAGAGGAATGCTGTGGGATGAGGAACGTAAAGACAAGGGAAAAGCCAGATCTGATGATGAAATTTCCACGGGTATCACTTACACTTTTCTGGACCAAGATGTTCACAGGACTCATCTGCAAGAGGCCGAGGAGAGCCAGATGGCCTACGAGGCTACCCAAGTCATGAGGATTAGCCTTTGTTGTTCGGCTGGGCCTAGTGCTTATTATCAACCTTCAGACTTACTCTTTTTTGGCTGCGCTTTTAAAGCTTATTATCAACCATGTTTATGTTTTAACTCTTGGGTTTCAAGGTCCCTATAAAACCTATTTATCTAATAAAAAACAATGAGAATAATGGCATTACAAGTATGAGTGCAAGTGAAAATGGATATGGGTACAATGATGTTTCAGATCAGCCTCCAGAAATCATGGAGGAATAACCTTTGTAGTTTAGTGCAATGGTGTTTGAATCATATGATAAGTTCATAGGAGAAAAAAATGATGAAGATGATCAAGAGGAGTTTGTGTTAACATTCAATGAAGAGAATGAGTATGGACACTTTGAGATACATGTTTATTGCTACAATAATATGAACACACAAAGTTTGAAAAGTAGAGAAGAGTCTCTAATTGATGATGTCTCTCTATGGTTACATCCTACTCCTCCAGGCATTCAAGTATGTAAGACTCTAATGCATTATGGGGCTCCGACCAACATGACCCCAATATTTCAAAAGGAATTACATGTGAAGGATGAGGTTTTGAAAAATTTTATGGATAACATAATATGAAATTTAAAGTATCTTGGAAAAGATCAGAATCCAAAAATCCTTTTCCTTCCTAACTATTGTAGCCTCTATCAAATGATTCAATTAGAGTTGGAGTCTACTAGTTTCCAAGATGCAATATCTAATGTGTTAGCATAGAAAGATCAACCTGCTCAAATTACTAGAAGTAGTGAAATTGTTACAAGTTTTGATGTTTCAATAAGTGTGGATATCTTAGGAAATTTTGAGGATGCAAAAAACTTTAAAGTTCCAAAACTCCATAGAGTCGCAAAAATTCTCAAAGTTACAAAAAATGATGGAAATGCAGAAGATCTTGAGGTTGCTAAGATTTTTGAATTAGGAAGTCATAAAAAAGAAGATACCAACACTTTTTACTGTGATATTGATTCCCCATTGGATAATGATATGATACCTCCCTCTGAACAAGATATATCATTAGATGAGATGGACAGAGTGCTTAATTTTTTCTCAAGCTTGATTGAGGAAATGTTTATGTATGGGTATTCTACACATATATCAAACTATGCAATAAAAAATTCACACAAAGTTTATCCCTTTGGGTTCCATTCAAAAGTTAGTTGTCATGATTTCTTATTAGCTTAGGAGATTGCAATGGAAGGTAAGTGAACATGCTTCTTTGGGATATGAGGGATAAAACACCTTGATTAATGATATTAATGAACCTTGCAATTTGAAAGGAAGGTTTATGATTGAGTTTTCTGGTTCCAAGGAGCCTAAAGGTGACAATTTATGGTTTAAGGCTAATGATGGTGATAATAAGGACCATACACATAATGGTCTATATTTTGGGTCTCATTTTGATAACTATATTACATTGTTGACATTAATGTTTCCATGTGCATGTGGAGCTGTGTATCATGAGATAAGATCACCAGAAGGAGAAATTACAATGTGTGAGTATACCCCTATGGTAGGGGACTCGCTAGATCAGGTGATATCTTTCCATTATCCCTCTCAATTCGATGATTTTTGGTTTGAATATGATGCTAAAGGGAAGAAAACTTGTTTGTGGATTAATCATAACTATGGAGAGTTACCAAAACTTCTTATTCTGTGTGATTTGTACCCAGAATTTGAACCAAGATTGCCCAAATTTTATTTTTTTGAGCACAAAGACAAGTCAACATTTTTTAGAACTATTTGGGTTGGGTTATTACTACTACACATAATGATAAATCTACTGACAACCAACCCATGCTCTTATTGTTCAAGGTTTTATGTATATAAGTCTTTGTTCTTTTATTTTTCCTAGTTCTTTTAGTTGTTAGTTTCGTTGTTTAAAGTCTATTTTGTTTAGGTTTTTGCATCTTTTTCTTTTTTAGTCTTTGAGTCAGGGACTCAATGTGTTTTTTCGAGATTGTTCCCAACATGTGGTCCATCCTAACTAGCCTCAATTTCTAGAAAAGGTATTTCTCCATCAAAGTATTTGGATAACCTTATTTTTGTCAAAACTAAGTATAGGTGTCACTCACAAGAAAGAAAAGACTTTTGGCCTTAGAAAAAAATTCTAGATTGATCACTCTCAACCCTTTATAAATTTAAAGAATTGATCATCTAGGTTTCTTACAACTCGGGTGGATAGTATCAAGGGACAATTCAAAACTCACCAATTTGGACATAAGATTTCCCCAGAGGCTTATGAAGGTCATTAATTGGCATGTGCATTTACCAAAAGTTTAGTAAAAGAGGAAAGCACGAGTTGTCATACTAGATTAGATTCAAAAGGAAACACCAATGCCTTGGATACACAATCTAATCGTGGTAAAATTTTTTTTTTAAAAGGCAAAAGAAAAGGCAATCAAGATAGTATCACAAAAGGGATTCCAGAGCTTGGTATTAACGAAAAGGTAATCAAGTGGAGCAAGCACAACATATCGCTAGCCTACTTCACACAAACAAAAGCTTGAAGGAAGAATCAAGTGGAAACAAATAAGCTCTATGAAATAAGACAATAGATTACCAACTATGAAAAAACAAGAAATCAATGTCTCATTAAGAGCCCTCTAAATGAATTCCCACATTTGGTCACATAGTGATTAGTAATGGGTTTACAAGGATTTTGAAGTCCTTTTTAGTTGGTAAAAGATTTGTTCTAAATTGTTGGATGCTCATGGTTATTGGTTGTTGAGAATAGATTGAGGGAGATTGTTGAAGAAGGAGACTCTTGAAAATAGGTTGATATAAGTATGGTCAATATGTTTTAATCATTATTTTTCACTAATGTCAAACCAACTATTTGCTGGTAAGACAACTGCTTATATGATTTAAGTACTATCACTTATTTGATTGATGAAGAGGATTTGATCAAAATATGTAATAATAGCACCTAGAGGAAAGGTTCAGTTATGATATAAAAGGGGAATACAAGAATCAACTAAGATAGTGATAATATGGTGTATTGATAATCTACTTAAGGTTACAAAGGCTGGTTACACTAAGCAAGTATAGAAGAACAAGTTAAATAAAGTTTGTCTGCCAAGCTTGACTGAGTGGATAGTAGGTGCCAAGAAAAGTTAGTACAAGCCGAGCAAAAAATTAGTTGGAGCCAAGTAAACGTCTATTCTAGTGCATGCTGAGGAAAATAGTGGATGTTGAGTAAAGTTTAGTTGATGTCGAGCATAGTAAACTTTAGTTTGTGCTGAGTGATTTTATAGAGGATGCTAAGCAACGCAGTATTGCCAAGCATTAGAAGTAAGTTAATGCTGAGTGGCTACATTATTTGAAAGATTGTGAATTTGATGATCTGAGCTGACAAGTTTATTTTTTTAGATTGTGTGAACCAGGTGAAATATAAGATTGATGAGCTAGTGGCACAAAATTCAAGGTAAATTATTTTGGAGGTGAATTCAATGAGGATTGAAGGAGAAGTTTCTAGAAGTGATATGAAATATTGGGTAGATTCATTGAATCCTACCTAATCTATCCTAACCCTAAATTGGATGATGAAGAATAAGCAGAAAAAGATGTTAATTTTCTATTTATAGAAATGGCTGGTTAGAAGTAAGGGTTATCATGTGCAAGAACATAAGAAAGACAAAAAATCAAGGGCATTGCTTCATCAAATGACCTAAGAGAAGAGTCTACATTGGCATGTTAAGAAAAAAGGCTTAAGGGTATGAATATTTGAAGGGTGAACAAGCTATTAGAGCTGAAATGTGTGAAGGCCAAGCATAATGGAGGACTGAAATAGAGATCTATAATTTGCAAATGGAGTTGTAAGTTGTTATCAGATCAAGCCTTACCATTACTTTCTAATAATTGTATTAATTGTATTAGTCTAGGGTAAAATCCTTTAGATTAAGGTTAACCTAATAGTCATTTCTAAATCCTTTAATCGGGTGACATTCCAAGTGAATGGTTTAAAGTCCTCTAACAAGGCTCACTCCTAACAGGGTGATTGAAATCCTTTAACAGGGTCACATTTAACAGTGTGTATTGTAACCTTTAATAGGGTTGGCCTTTCACAAGGCATCACTATAGAAGAGTGAAAAAGAATAGCATGTTACTGGTGGTTTTTCCCAAATTAGGTTTCCACTTAAATAATTTTGTTAAATGTGTTGTTGAATTTGTTATGTTTCATGTTTATATTTCTACAAATTGATTTGATAGTAACTTACAAGTTTTAAGTAGTCGCATAATCTTATGGATGCATGCACGATGATAAATGTTTTATGGGTTCAATAAGCTATGAAAAGTTTTATTTATACATCTAGACCTTGGATAACTAATTTACCCCCTCTCTCATTTATTCTAAAAGTATTCCAACAATTGGTATTAGATTCATATGCTTAAGAGGACTAGTTTGAAGGTACTAGAAGCACAAAGCTCAAGATGTCAAAAAGAGAAGTACCCAAGCTTAATAGAGATAAATTTACTGCATGGAAAATTTTGATTAAGCTACACCTTGGAGATCATGCATAATCTACCATTACTACTAAGCATGTTGATCTTGCTAGAGCCCCAACTCCCGAGGATATAAAAAAGAAGAAAGAACATAACCAGGCAATGTTGGAAATTGCCTCTACCCTAAGCTATGTTGAATTTGATGATATCAAAGGTCTTGATGGTGCAAATAAAATGTGGGATGCCTTAATCACCATCTATGGATGAGACATTAATGTTCTAAGAGCCAAAGCTAAAAGTCTCAGAGGTAAGTTTGATGATATGAGAATGGAAGAATGTAAAAATATTGCTCAGTATGTTGCAAGGATAAAAGAAGTTGTTGATGCAATAAGAGGAGCTACTGGCATAATAGATGATGATGTTGTACTAAGAAAAGTTTGAAGAACAATACTACCTATATATGCTATTAGAGTTTCTGTAATTCAAGAACTGAGATGTATACTAGGGAATAATCTATTACTTGAAGGTTTGGTAGGTGGGCTCACTACTTTTGAGCTATCTAACTTTGATAATTACAAACCTAAGAATATTGAATCTACTTTCAAAGATAAGTTGTGATTGAAGTAACCTGATGAAAAGAAGAAGAAAAAGATAAATTATGTGTCTAGTAATAGTGATACAAATGAAGATGATGTAGAACAAGTTGAAGCACTATTGGAAAGAAGATTTTATAGAGGTAA
Source organism: Cupressus sempervirens (assembly GCA_028749045.1). NCBI lineage: Eukaryota > Viridiplantae > Streptophyta > Pinopsida > Cupressales > Cupressaceae > Cupressus > Cupressus sempervirens. The sequence continues at coordinate 485,644,183 of CM053785.1, forward strand.
AGGAAAGTTCAAATGTAAATTACCTATCATTTGTTTCAATTGCAATGATGTTGGTCATATTGTTGCAAGATGTCTAGATAAGAAGAACTATAGAAGTGGTGACAAGTACAAAAGTAGAAAAGATGAAGACAACACGGACTACATAGATAAAGGCAAGAAGTCTTGCTATATTGCTGAAGAGGAAACAAAAGATGAACCTAATGAACATGATGATGAAGTGGTGTATGTTGCAATGAAGGATGAATATGATGAAGATGAGGGCACTTGTGACTTGTGTGAACAAGAATGATAGATGGATCATTGACAATGGGTGTTCACATCACATAACTGGACACAAAAGTAAGCTCATTACCTTGAATTTTTATTATGGGAATAGCATAAGATTTGGTAATGATGCACCATGTTTGATAAAAGGAAAAGGTTCTATCAAACTCACAAATAAGATTTTACATGACAATGCTTACTATGTTGAAGGACTTAACTATAATCTATTGAGTGTGTCACAACTAAATAATTTAGGATGTAAGGTTGAGTTTGAAAGCATGATTGTTAAAATATATGACACAAATGGAAAACTAATTGGAAAGGGTGATCAAACTAGGAGTAATCTATTCTACCTTGACATAGATAATGCTACTGTCTAGTTGTCAAATTTGATGATGTGTGGCACAAAAGGTTATGCCACGTTAATTTTGATAACTTGGTTAGTATAAGTAACATGAGAAAGGTTAGAGTTCTACCTAAGTTGAAGAAACCTGATAATATAATGTGCAAACAATGTCAGTTAGGCAAAATGACAAGGTCAAGTTTTAAGAGTAAAGCTCATACATATAAAGAAATACTAGAAATTGTTCATATTGACTTGTGTGGACCAATTAAAGTAAAAAGATATAAAGGAGATAAGTACATTATGTTGTTTGTTGATGATTATTCTAAAATGATGACAGTTATGTTTCTGAAATAAAAATTTGATGCTTTCCAAATGTTTAAGTGGTACTTACCAAGAGTTGAGAAGGAAATAGGTAAAAATCTGAAATGTTTGAGATTTGACAGAGGAGGAGAATTTACATCAAATAAGTTTGAGATGTTTTGTAATGATAGAGGAATTAAAAGATAAACATCTACCCATAGAAACCCTCCACAAAATGCAATTTTTGAAAGAAGGAACATATCTATAATGGATTGTTCTAGAACACTCATGATGGAGAAAAATGTTGCTTTGAAATATTGGAGAGAAGTTGTTAGTATAGCTATCTATACCTTGAACCTATACAAGTCAAGAAAGCTACTCATTCAACATCTTTTGAACTATGGTATGGATACCCATCCAATGTAAAATACTTTAAGGCATTTGGAAGCAAATGTTATATTCTCAAAGACTTTAGGAATGGTAAACTAGATGCAAAAAGTGAAGAAGGTATAAATTCCTAAGATATTCCACAAGAAGTAAAGCTTATAAGTGTTTAAATACTAACACTAACAAAGTTGTGGAAAGTGTAAATGTAAATTTTGATGAATATAAAGAAGTATATGAGGCTGAACCTATGAAAGAACTAGAAGAATAAAAATCATTTGTATACTCTTATGAAGGTATGCCTAATGAAGAAGATGTAATAAATCAAGCTACAAACTAACAAATTTTAGTAACTGTCAAGTCACATACTATGAATGCTAAGTTGCATTTAAGAACTGAGCTAAATTTAGATGTTGAGTTACCAAATAAAGTTGAAGAACATTCTGATTTTGAGATTAGTGTACATGAAAGAGATGCTAAGCTACTTGAAAGAGATGTGCATAGTGACTCTAAAGTTGAAAGACCAAATGGAACTAGAACTGAACCAAGATTGTCCAAATATTTCAAGAGACATCATCCTGCTGCACAAATTATTGGAGATAAAGATGCTAGACCAATGAAAAGAAATATATTGAGAAATGATACATGTTTATTGAGAATTCAAGAACCTAAATTAGTAAGAGATGCCCTAGAAGATTTTGACTAGAGAAAAGCCATGGAAGAAGAGATTGAACAAATTGAGAAAAACAAAACATGGACTCTAGTTCCTAGACCATAAGACAAAAATGTGATTGGCACCAAGTGGGTAGTCAGAAACAAGCTAGATGAAAATGGTGAAGTCACAAGGAACAAGACAAGATTAGTTTTCAAAATATATCCACAAGAAAAAGGAATTGACTATGGAGAGACATTTGCTCCTATTGCCAGAATGGAAGAACTAAGCACTTTACTTGCTTATTTTGCATACAAAGGTTTCAAAGTTTATCAAATGGATATTAAATCTACATTTTTGAATGGCATATTAGAGGAAGAAGTTTACATAGAACATCCAAAAGGATTTTTTGATGTTAACAACAAGAACATGGTATGTAGATTACACAAAGCTCTATATGGTTTGAAACAAGCACCAAGAGCATGGTATGAGAGACTTCATAATTAACTTGTGAAGATTGGATTTGAAAGGACTAATGATAACAACAATTTGCACATGAAGACAAAAAAAGGAAAAGGTAATTTTTTTATTTGAAATTTTTGTTGATGATATCATATTTGGAGGTAAAGATGCTTTATGTAAGGCTTTTGCAAATGAAATGAAGCAAGAATTTGAGATGTCTATATTTGGAGAGATCAAGTTCTTTGTGGGTTTGTATGTATATTAGATGAAATATGGTATATACATCACTCAGTCAAAGTATGTCAAAGAAATATTGAAAACTTTTGGATTGGAGGATTCCAAACCAGTGAGTACACCTATGGTGATAAGACACAAATTGTCAAAGAATGATGATTTAGCTAAGGTGAATCAAACATTGTATAGGTCTATGATTGGAAAATTACAATATGTAGTACATAGTAGACCTAACATTGCATTATCTATAGGGATAGTTGCAAGATCCTTTGCTAATCCTAGGGAGAATCATTTGATGGCTATAAAGAGAATAATGAGATATCTGAAAGGAACAAAGGAGTATGGTCTATACTATAAGAAAAATGAGAAATTTGAATTAAGAGCCTATATTGATGTAGATTGGGCTAGAAATATTGATGACAGAAAGAGAACTAGTGGAGGAGAATTTTTCTTAGGCAAGAGACTAGTTGCATGGACTAGCAAGAAACAAAACTACACTTCACAATCTACTACTGAAGGTGAATATATTGTTGTTGTTGTTAATTATACAAACATTGTATGTATCAAACAACTACTCAAAGGTATGAAGGAAGAGATCACAGAACCAATGACACTTTATTGTGATAATACAAGTGCTATAAACATATCAAAGAATCCTATGATGCACACAAAGACTAAACACATTGCAATCAAGTATCACTACTTGAGAGAAGTAGTTCAAGATAAAGAGGTGAAGATGGATATGTTAACACAAAAGAGAAAATTGTTGATATCTTCACAAAAGCATTACCTAAGGATGCTCATGAGTATCCAATAGGTAAACTAGGGGTGATACGCCTATCAAAGGCTATCTAAGTAACAAAAGGAGTGCCCTGCATCAAACAAGCTGATTTTTATATGTTACAAATTGATGCAGTGGATCTTACTTTAGGAGCTACCTAAAGTAGTCAAAGAGCTGAGACTACAAATTAGTCACAAGCAAGGTGACAAAGAAAGAAACTAAAGAAGTTTGCATCTACATGTTAAGATGACAAGTCTTTGGCATTGTTGTCAAAGAGGTAGATATTTACTAATCAAGGGAAATATAAGAAAGAGGGAGATAGTTATTGATTAGGAGAAACACAAGAGTTAAACTAATTCTAGAGGAAGAAATATACAACTAAGAGGGAGATAGATAATTAAGACGAAGTTATGAGGATGATATAAAGGAGTTTTGTTACCTATTTAGAAGATGAAAGTTATTGTTCTCTTTTGGTATTTTGTTGGTCTTACTATTTTAACCTAGTCAATTTGGTTGATCAGTTTGGTTTGTCATTAATGCCAAAGAGGGAGATTGTTGAGAATAGATTGAGGGAGATTATTGAAGAAGGAGATTGTTGAAAATAGATTGATATAAGTATGATCAATATGTTTCAATCATTTTTTTATCACTGATTTCAAAACTACTATTTGCTGGTAAGACAACTACTTATATGATTTAAGTACATCACTTATTTGATTGATGAAGAGGATTTGATCAAAAGATGTAACAATAGAACCTAGAGGAAAGGTTGAGTTATGATATAAAAAGAAAATACAAGAATCAACTACGACAGTGATAATATGGTGTATTGATAATCTACTTAAGGTCACAAAGGTTGGTTACACTAAGAAAGTATAGAAGAACAAGTTAAATAAAGTTTGTTTGCCAAGCTTGATCGAGTGGATATAGGTGCTGAGAAAAGTCAATACAAGCCGAGTATAAAATCAGTTGGAGTTGAGTAAAAGTCTATTCTAGTGTATGCTGAGCAAAAAAAGTGAATGCCAAGTAAAGTTTAGTTGATGCTGAGCACCAATAAACTTTAATTTGTGCTAAGTGATTTTATAGAGGATGTCAAGCAACACAATATGTGTTGAGCATCAGAAGCAAGTTAATGCCAACAAGATGCATTATTTGAAAGATCATGAATTCGATGGATCTAAGCTGACAAGTTTATTTTCTTGGATTGTGTGAACTAGGTGGAAGATATGATTAATGAGTTGGTGGCACATAATTCAAAGTAAACCATTTTAAGGTGAATTCAAAGAGGATTGAAGGAGAAGTTTCTAGAAATAATATGAAATATGGGGTAGATTCATTGAATCCTACCTAATCTGTCCTAACCCTAAATTAGATGATGAAGAATGAGTGACAAAAGATCTTGATGTTTTGTTTATAGAAATGGCTAGTCAAAAGCAAGGGTTATCATGTGCAAGAACATAAGGAAGACAAAAAGTCAAGGGCATTGCTTCATCAAGTGACCTAAGAGAAGAGTTTGCATTAGCATGTTAAGCAAGAAGACTTAAGGATATGAATGCTTGAAGGGTGAACAAGCTATCAAAGCTTAAATGTGTGAAGGTCAAGTAGAATGGAGGACTAAAACAAAGATTTGTAATTTACAAATAGAGTTGTAAGTCATTATCAGATCAAGTTTTATTGTTACTTTCTAATAATTGTACCTATCTAGGGTGAAATCCTTTGGATTAAGGTTGACCTAACAGTCATTTGTAAATCTTTTAACTGGGTGACATTCCAAGTGAATGGTCTAAAGTCCTCTAATGAGGTTCACTCCTAACAAGGTGATTGAAATCCTTTAACAATGTGTATTCTAACCTTTAATAGGGTTGGCCTTTCATAGGGCATCACTTTAAAAGAGTGAAAAAGAGTAGCATGTTACTGGTGGTTTTTCCCAAATTGGGTTTCCACGTAAATCATTTTGTCAAATGGGTTGTTGAATCTGTTATGTTTCATGTTTACATTTCTCCAAATTGATTTGAGAGTAACCTAAAAGTTTTAAGTAGTTGCATAATCTTATGGATGGATGCATGATGATAAATGTTGTATGGGTTCATTAAGCTATGAAAAGTTTTAATTATACATCTAGACCTTGGATAATTGATTTGACCCTCCCCCTCTTAGTTATTCTAAAAGTATTCCAACAGTTGAAACCTAAGAGTGTCAAAGGAATTAAGACACTAAACACACACTGAGCATGAAAATTGAAAATTATGAGTTTTCGATTTGAAGTACTCAAAAGCCACTTGTGATATCTACAGTCAAGTTGTAGACTTGAAACAAGTATGAAAATTGCTTGTTGATAAAGAAATACCTTTGTCATTTCTTCCTTTTTTTAGGGCTATTTGTTGTGGTTCCACAACACATGCCACATTTTTTACTTTAGAAATGGGGATCCCCCTTTTCTTGGCTTAGAGAAGCTCGTTCCTTAGAATAGGGTATCCTCCAAGGTACCTCAAGGAGTAGAAATTTTATAGTTTTGGTTTAGGAGTCTAATTAGTTAGCATCATTTTTAACCCCTAGTACTAGTATACTAATGTTCATCTTTTGTGTAGGTTATCATGGCATCCTCATCATCTGTAGTAGAAAAATTATCATGGTATTGCATGTGCATAATCCAACATAGGTGCCTTTGGGTTTCAAATAGAAGAAGTAGAAGGAGTTCAAGTCCATGAAAATTTTGGAATATAAAGAGGGAATAAATCATCAAAAATATTATGAATAATTACACATGATTTCTCCTAAACCCCTTCTAAGAATAATTAAGAAACTATTTTCAAAATTGGGAACTTTGATTTTTGGGTGAACTGAGCAACTTGCACACTTCCCTAAATGTGCACAATTCTAAAGTCTTGGAGATGCCCAAGGTCCCAAATATGATAAGGTGTACAAGTGTATAATTTTATTAGTTTTTAAGATGCATAAGTCATTGAAAATAGCAAGGTCTAGATCAGCCTTGACCTCAACTTTTAATGTGGGAATTGGGACAAAAATATGGATCTAGAAAGTATTCTAAAATGGCTTCAAAACAATCCTTTAAATCTCAAATATCTAAAAATTGTCTGTATGGGTGCCTATACAGGGGTTTTCTTTAGTTAACTCCCCATTTTGAAAATTTTAATGTTCATGTATAGTCATTAAGAGACAAATAATGTGTGATGGTACTTGTAAATCTAGAATATGGATCTAGAATGTAAGAACCTCTATAAATAATGTAAAATGTCAAGATCTAGCCCTAGAGAGTAAAACCCTATATGTAAATACAATAAAAATGTGCTTGAGTGCATGCTAATATGTAAATATGAAGGAACAAATCTTAGATATAAATATAACATAGAAAATATACCAAGCCCCCAAGGGTACTCTAGCCATCTTCACAATCTGTTTACAACTCCATGATGTTTTGAATGCTTGATTTGAATGTTGCTTGTAGTGTTTTCTAGATTAAATATTGAACTCCATTTTCTTCCATGGATGAATAAAAATCCTTTGGCTTTCACCTTGTAATCGATCTAAGTCAAATTTAGATGTCCACCAGGTCATGTTGTCACTAATGCATAGTGTCATTCATGTATTATCTTACCACATAAAGAAAATGAGGTTGGTTTATAGTGATTCAAAGATGAAATCCCACAAGAGTTGAATAAAATAATTAGGAAAGCATTTTAATGTAAAATTGGTTTGAGACTTTGGAAATTAATGCCTCATATTGAAGTTTGCCTTGACCTCAACCTAAGGTTGAGGTCAACCTTGATCTTAATTTTGAGAGACACCAATCGTGGAAAGTTCCTTGAGATCTCAAATTTACAATTTGGTTGGGACTTTCTAGATAAATTAGTAGGAAATAATTAATTAAGTACAAAGATAAGGTTAAATGAGAAAGGGCAGGAGGATAGAAAGGTGTTAGGTTGTTAGGTCCTACCTTTATTTTTTCATAAGAAAGAGAGGGAAACCATAGAGGATATGTTACATCCTACCTCAATTTTTCTTTGTAAAGATAGAGGGAAATTGAACCAAGTGTATGAAAAGTGCAAGTGTACAATGAAAACACACTAAAGAGAAGCTAAATTATCATTAAATTAAAGTGTTTCCAATATATTATGGTATATTTAGCCCCCACTTTAGTGATGTATGAAACTAAGTGCATATTCATGATAAGTAAGAAGAATATCAGTAAATGGGGAAAGGATATAGAAAAGTCTATAAAACATTGATCTTGCAAGAAATTATCAATAATTGCATCTAGAAAAATCACACATTACCCATAATCATAGATCACCTAGGAATTGCCAAGGATTATAGTGAAGTTCACAGGTAAGTAAATGCCCTCTATTTTGGCTTACTTGTTTAGGAAGACCTTGTAAAATATTGAATCACGTGTACCAAAAAAATACTTTAAATATACAATGATGAAAAATGACTTTCAAAATGTTCTAATGCTAACTCATAAAGTGTCAAATGTCACTAGGAGAGCTAGTTCACAAAATCATAATTACAAAACTTTTGGTTGTGTAAAATTTAGAGTTTCCTAGCTTAAGTTATGATGAAATAAGTAGATATGAGTATTAATGCATGCATATGAAAATTAATATTTATGTTAAAAAGAAAACTAAAATTTAGAATGTAAAGAGAAATTACCTTTTGGAATCTCATTTGTCTTTTTTTTGCATTTTTATAAAGGAGGAAGAAGGAGAGAAGAAGAAAATAAGGAGGGAACCACTAGAAATGATAAAGATGGAGATCCTACATAGGAGAGTTGGGTAGGGAGTTCCTTTGAATGGATAATTCCTTGATTTTTGTGCCTATATCCATAATTTCTCAAAAAAATTATGTTTCCATTGTAGAGGTAGAATATTGGTTTTAGACATATTAGAATGTTGCTTGTGCTAGGAAACCAGGAAGTTAACCTAGACCCACCATGTTGACTTGGACCCAAGGAGTTGACCACTAAAATAATTCCCTATCGTTACATCCCCTTTTGGCTTCATTTTTTTTTCCACACACAATTTCAATGTGTTTATCCTCTATTTTTTTTGAAATACAATGCTATTCATTAGGTGAGTGTTACTTACGATGCTCTTTGCCTCGAGTTGAAGGGATTGGTGCCAATTTGGGTATAATTGAACATCTATAGTTGTGCCACTATTGGTTCCTACATTGGTTCTCAAATAAACACCGCTTGGATGAGTTGGCACAAAATTAGGTATTATGTTAAAGTATCCATTTGTCAACCTATTGTATTTGATTCTTTTGGTGTGTTCCTAGTTAGTTCTTGGTTAGCATATTTTGTTGATTTAATATCAAAAAAATTTGGTAATTTCTTCATTCTCTTATGGATTTATATCTCTTATGGCCTAGCCAAAAACTTTAATCTTTATTTTGCATGTACTTGAAGTTGTGCTTAAAGTATTTATCACACCTTCATTGAGGTTAATCTAGATGAAAGGTAGTAGTTGTGAGGTTGCATAGAGGTCTATGGGTGGTGATTTGCATCCTCATGGTATTTAGTGGGGGAGATGTTTAAAGGTCCCTTATTTATGCCTTATGGCTTATTATGTAGCATCTAGGTTTGGACCATAACGAAGCAAGGATGTTACCGATGGAACTTAAAGGTTTTGTTTTGCTGGGTTACTATTGGGTTAAAAAATTGGTATAGTTACATGCTAATAGTAAGAGAGGTAGTGACACCTATTGAATACCTCTAGCCTCATGTCCTCAAAGGCCTCAATTGTAGTTAAGGAAAATGTTGGAATCGTGTGATCAAATTAATTCATTATCCATATTATTTTGGTCAATGAATAATACAACTCAGTAATTTAGGGAGACAAGAAAAATATTACATCACACTACCACGAACCACATCACAATGAAGTCATATGCATTAAGGATTTACTTAGTAATATAATGAGACCAAAAGAATATCCTAATGTGTCATCACATGCCAATTTAGATGATACGACATAGCTCAATAACACAAGAAGATAAGAGAAAATTTAAACTATGGCACCACACAAAACCTGAAAAACTATTAACCAATAAATTATGCATGCAAATTTATAAATAATTGTTGTATCCTCATGACATGCCTAAGTTATAGCTAAGGAAAATGGTTGTGAGCTTGCAATAAAATGAATTGATAACCCAAGTTAGGTAAGTTGCAACCTCATGAAATTTTATGTGGGTCACTCAAAATTATTCTAAAACATATTAAAGGAAGAAGTGGCAGTAGGAAGTATCTAAGAAGAAATTTCCAACACTATTCTAACATGACATGACTTATACTAGTGGTTAACCCATAGGGAAATGTACTCAAAAACCTATAAAACACATCCAACACAAGATTGAGATTATTGAAAATGTGTAACATATATGTAATCCCACATAACCAATATTATCATCAAATTTGTACTATACAAAAACTTCTCAAATTTATTAATTAAAGCACACTAAATATTTTTCTTGAAAGAAAGCATGAGAATGATAAACTCACATCCACATGTCAGCAGGATGAATAAAAATTTACTTTATATTTTGATCATATGACAATTTAATGCAACATAAATGCAATTAGACTAATAATGTATAAATCTGCACTACAATGAATCCATTATACCATGTTGCCCAACATGTCTTATAATATCAACCTATAAAACCATTAGACTTAACAAAGTTTTGAATATGTTAACAATCTCAGAATATAAAAGTTGGAAACCTTCAATAAATGAAGCTTAAAGTATTTATTGAATCCTTGTGGAGGTTAAGCCAGATGTAAGGCAATGATTTCAAGTTTACACAGAGGTCTATGGGTGGTGATAAAAGTATTGTCACATGTGGGGGAAATGTTTAAACATCCCTTGTCACCACCTCAAGACATATTATGTAGGACTCAATTTTGGACTTTGATGAAGCAAGGATTTATTATTATTATTGTTAAATGACCAAAGCCTTAATTAATAATCAAATAATTAATAAAATGTAATTACATATCCATTTCAAAGGCCACCTTGAGGGGTCAAAGGAGTAAGATACCCTCAATTTGAGGAAGCAAGAATGTTACATGTAGCACTTGATGAATTTTCTTCACGTCATGAGGTTAATAAGTTGGTATGTTACATGTCATGGTTAAATGAGGTAGTGACATCTATTGAAGACCTTTGGCCTCACATCCTCGCATGCCTAAATTATAGTTAAGAAAAATGGTTTTAAGCTTGTAGTCTGCTTGGCCAATATATAATCTTGGAAACTATACTTTATAACTTGTGGATTTGAATATCCTCAAGTGGAAAAAAATGACCTAATGGACTCATTTAGTATATCACAGGGACATAAAATTGAAATAATGTTTGCAAAGTATAAGCTTTAAACCCCCTTTTAAGTGTTATCACTAAGCTATAGGAACAAATGTTAAGCTATGATGTTGAACTTGAAATGAAAGTAATTATCTTTTTGAAAGCACCACAATACATAAATGAATCTACTCTAGTGCCTATGTTGTAGGAACAACCACCAGTTCTAATACCAGTGGCTGCAAGAACAACTAAATACTAACTTACTTCTAAACAAAGATGGAATTAATCTCTACCAAAAGTGCAGTAGGAGTATATGGGGTTTTATCCTAAAACCCTAATGCAATTTTGGCTTGTAGGTAGTCTTGAACAAACCAATGATGAATAGGGACTAGAATAAAGCCCTAAGTGTGTTCTAGAAGGTTAGAATGTCTAGATAGAAGTTTGGAGTTAGTTATAGTGAAATTGTTCAAGTTGACCATGTAAATGCAAAGTTGAAATCCTAAGGGAAAATTTAGGGAAATAGCTAAAAGGTGGACAAAACCTATGAAATTAATGATAAAGGAGTTCTAGGAGTCATTTTTAGCCAGATTAAACAAGTTGGCATCATAGGGATGGCATTTAGGAATCTTGGTGGAAAAGTTGTCAATGTTTTTTATTAGGAAAACAAGTTTTCAAGGGACCTTGAAACCTAGAACAAAGTAGGTTTTAGAAGAAGGGACCTCAAACCCTCATTAAAGATATTTACTAAGCTCTACCAAATGAAACATGACACATACAAGATGGGACAAGAACAAAGAAAGGGGATACAACAAGAACATGTCTCCAAAAAACTATAGGTTTTGGAAGGACCCTAAAACCCCAAAGATCAAACAAAAAGAAACTGGCAATAAAGAAAGTACAACATGTGAAGCTCACTTCTTCCCACAACTAGGATGGAATACACAAAAGATTAAGCTTTTCCTTTATCTCCTTTCTTCTGGGAGTGTAATGTCATATCAATTTGTAGAGGGGTCTTTTTATGATGTTTTCCAATTACAGGGGTCCACCCCTCCACCATAGAGGTATTCTTCTATCAATCTTGGAAAACCAAGTCTTGAGACCCCAAGATAATAGAAGATGAATCAATTGTGGAAGGACCAAAAAAGACATCAGATCCAAAATCAACACCAACACTACCAACAACTGTAGATTTAGAAATAAAACCAATACTCCCAGAACTAACTGCCAAAGTAGAAGAGCCAGGTAAAGAAGAACCATCAACACTGATAGAACCTTTAGGTGAACCAACACTAAGAAGAGAACCTGTATGAGAACCAACAACAATAGAACCCACAATAGAGTAAACAAATTTTTTTTGGGTAGGACAAGAAAGAGAAAAACTAGCTTTCAAAGCCCTAGGACTAGAAGAACCAATAAGAAAAGAAATACCATCTCGATCAGAAGCAAGACCAGTACCAAAAATGGAGGTAACAATAGGGTGACCAATGTCAGAATAACCACCATCTAGGGAGACAACATAAGTTTTCTTAACCTTAGAGACATGGTTAGGATCAACAACATTAACCTTAGAAGAGACCTTTTTTTCTTATAAACAATATAGTCTTCAAAAGAAGCACCATTCAACCAAGAGGAAGACTTCCTACTTTTAGTCTTCTATAATCCACATTGAGTAGCTAAGTGACCTACTTCAAAATGCTTCAAATGCTTGAAGGGAATCCTTTCATAGTCTAGAGTCTGAATCCAAGAACCTCTTGAATGTTCCAACATCATCATTTTTTGTAACCCTTTTGAGATGTCCATCTCAACCAAAATGTGAACATAAGTGGAATGCATCATATCATCAAACAACTCATCCACAATAAAAAAATTTCTCCTTTCCCATAGCCTCCAAAAGGGTATCAACCCAAAGATGAAGAGGAAGATAGGGAAGCCTGACCCAAATTGAGATCTTATTGAAGATTTTTGAAGTGGGGGAAAAATATGGGGACCAAGGTTTCACAACAAGCATAAAGCAATTTTCCCATGTAAAAGAGGAATTGCACAAAATAAAATTCCTATCTTTAACATTTCAAAATTTAGCAACAAATAAACCTTAGCCAAGGGGAAAGTGTGAAGCATACCCAAAATAAGAGGTTCCCAATGAATAGACATCCACTGGTTCAAGTTAGGATTATTTTTCCAAAGAACCATGAAGTAACATGTAACCCCAAAAGAAGAGAACTCAAAGGAAGTATCCTCAATTTCTATCAATAGTTTTTTTGACCAAACAAATTCAAACATGGCAAGCAACTAGAAAAGACCTATTGACATTCAAACCTAATCTCCCACTAAAGCCAACCCCCTTAGAAAGATTGGTTGTATCACCATCAAAGATCATGCAAGAATATGATAAGGTATTAGCAACACTAGTAAAAGCAAAGGATCTAGGCAGAACCCCCCCCACAATGCAAATTAATGCCAACACTCATAAAAGCTCCAACATCCAAAGAGTTCCTAGCTAAAGCTCTAGGTTTAGAAGCATGTAAATCCTTGAGGGACTTTGAAGTTTCAACAATTGATAAAGCTCTAGCCTTGACACCTATAGATGCACCAATAGGAAAATAACCCTTAGAGGCACCATCAACGAAAGAGGATAGTACATGAACATAAGAAGCTCCAGGTGCAACCATAGTAGATGAATTAAAACTAGTCAAGATAACAACCCTAGTTGGAGCCCCAACCTTTAACACAAAACCAAAAAGAAGAGAAACACTAGCCAAATCATAGCCACACTTAGCAAAAAGCTCAACACCATCTGAATCTAGAAAGGCAACAACATCAAGAAGACTAGTAGAAGCCCTAGCAGGCACAAGCGCACCAAGAACTATAGCTCAAGTAGAAATTATACCTACCATAAAGCCAACAAAATCCAAAAGACTAGTAGAAGCCCTACCAGGCACAACAACACTAGGTGCCATAGCTCCAGTAGAAACCTGTGTTGCTACAAAGCCAACAGAATAAAAAAAATGTTGCTAATCACCAAGAATTGGTTGGATTTCAATTAAAATAGTTGCAACATGGTATTTGAAGGTATTTAAGGTCAACCATGACCAAATCTTGGGGTTAGATGAAGTGTTGTAAATTTTTCTAGTGCTGAGAAATAACAAAAACTAATGTTTTACCATATTAAGATTTGCAACTTGAGCAACTGGGCATTGATGGATTGATTTGATGAATCCAAATATATGATTAGTTATTATTTTATTTTAATTCATCTATGTGTAGGAGTAGAGTAGGAATTTTTTTTTGGGTTGGCTATTTAAAATTCTTTACTCTGTGATTGGTTCACTAGTCAATACATAGTTAAAGGAAAAAAATGGCTCTAGCATAAAATCCCATGGTTGGAATTGGATGGCTACTTGGGACATGTTAGGGCATTGTATACAAATTATAAATATGCATTTTTTAGTCTTGGTAAGCAAGTTTTCTATTTTTAAGATGAATCCCTAGGTGAGACTTATTGTGCCCAACTAAGGAGCTTGATAGTTGTAGAGCATAAATGGAGGGTTTAATGGATTGAAATAATAAAATCCTAGTTCTTGAAGGTGTAGATGAATTTTTGAAGATACAATGTGCATAAGGAGTAGTCATAAATAGACCATTGGTGTTTTTTTTGGAGCCAAGGAAGTTTAGTCAGCACGAAGGGCTAGAAACCCTTGATTTTAGGCATGTTTATAGGAATGAGTTGTATGGTTAGCTAGGTGACCTAAAACCTAGAAAATCTTTAAGAAATATGAAAAGGGTATATGGACTAGTAGATAGATTTGGGCCTTTTTTGGTGAATTTTCAAGTTATATATGAAAAACCTAACTAGGAGGCCTAATTGGGGCTCAAAGGCTACTAGCCATATAACCAACAGATCAATAAGAAAAATATGCAAGATGAATATAGATGGACTCAAAATAAGTTGAAAGGAGACTAATTGGAACCCTTCCATACTAAAGAATGACCAAGAATGATTTGACATGTTGGAAAGAAGATTCAGTAAGCTAAGTCACAAAAGGCAAGGAGATAAAGTGTCGAGAACAAACTTGATGGAGAGACCCTTATAGAAAAGGGCAAATAGGAATAGAAATACACTAGATAAGAAGAGACCTTTGAGAGTTCTTAAGAGCCTAGGACTAAGTTGGAAAGATCTCCTCACCAAATTGGTATTAGAGCCCTAAAGATTTGGTATAAGGTGTATGTCAAAGTTTGGGAGTGAGTCAATGGGTGAAACCATCATGGTGACTAATGTAGAGTTAGCCAAAGAAGTGATAGAGAAAAAGGAGAAGAATAGATTCTTAGAAGAAGCTCTAGATATTATGATAGAGAAATTAGATGAGGTTGTAAAACAAACTGACAAGGTAAAAGAGAAATTGGAAGATGGTGAATGCAATGGTAACGCAGTCGGTAAGGAGGATGTAATATCTCAACCCCACCCTCCTCTTCAACAAAAACCATTTATGAAGGCCATCAAGGAATTTCGTGGCTAGAATCTTGAGGGAATACCAATGTTTAATGGTAAGATGGATTCAATTTAGTGATGGAATGGATAGAAGGCATGCAGAACCATTTTGAGTGTGAAGGAGTTACTAAAGCTAAGAAGGTTAAGGTTTCCAAATAAAAAGTTGAGGGGGCCAACCCTAACTTTGTGGAAATTTATTTAGGAAGAGAGGGAAAAGGAAGGGAAAAAGCCAGTAGCTAATTGGAAGGCTATGATGGCTAAGGTAAAAGAGAACTATTTACCAGAGGACTATGACATCTAGTTGCACAAGAAGAGGAACAACTTAAGTAGAAGGACATAGATGTTGTCTCCTATATAGAGGAGTTAAAAAAAAATTTCCTAAGGTCTAAGGTGCAAGAAGAGGAGGTGATTAAGGTGGCAAGATACTTGGGTGGTTTAAGGTGGAGCATCCAAGAAGAGATTATCTTATAGGCCCCTACCATTGTCCATTTTTTTTAGTTAGCTCTCAAGGTAGAGGAAAAGTACAAGAAATATGTGACAAGTTCAAGGGGTAGAGGTAGATGCAAAGACTCAAGAGGTCATACGGGTGGATATGGTAGAATAACCAATGAAAGTACGAATCAAGGAGATTCCAAATTGGTTGAACAAAGTAGTGAATCAACTGGAAGAGGAAGATTCAACAAAGGTAGAGGCACCAATGGTCAAGGAAGAGGTAGATTTGAGGGTTTTGGAAGAGGATTACACTTTGCCAACATGAAATTCTATAATTGTGGTAAAATGGGACACCCTACTTACAGATGTCCTAAAAAATATTCATCTTCAAAAGGTTTCATATGCACAAGAGGAAGTCATCAACATCAAGGCTCCTAAGATCAGTCTTGATTCTAAAAAATGGTGAAAACCTCATGTTTAAGAGGGTGTTACTTAGATAACCTAGTAAAGAAGAGCCCAAAAAGAGAAGAGTGTTATTTAGGATAAAATATAAGATACTTGGAAAGGTGTGTAGAGTCATACTTTACTCAAGGTCAATAGACAATATAATTTCAAAGGAAGTAATATACAAGTTGAAACCCCTAAAAAACCCTATACAGATCCTTATAGGGTCACTTGGTTGAACAAAGGGAAGAATGTTCTTGTGAATGAAAAAGTATGGGTGGAGTTTTTTATAGGTGAATAGCAAGACAAGGTACTATGTGACGTGGTGCCCATGGATGCCTGCCACTTGTTATTAGGTAGACCATGGTAGTTTGATAGGGATGTAGTTCACCATGGCAATAAAAACATGTATACTTTCAAGAAGAATGGGGTCACCTATGAGATCCAATCACTAGTGGAGGAAGAAACAAAAAAGTCAGTAGAGCCAAATGTACTTTTGATGAGTGGCAAGGAATTCCTACACTACCTTAAGAAGGAGCAAGAAGTTGGTTTTTCTATTATAGTGAAGCCTAAGGGGGAAGGTGATTCCAAAAAAACAACTATACCCATAGAAGTGAAGAACTATTGGGTCAATTTAAAGACATCATCTATAATGGTACACCATTTACATTACCACCTAAAAGATCTATTAGCCTGAATCATAAAAGGTAGGAGAATCCCCAAAGGAGATGTCCTAGCCCTCAAAAAATAAACACATGGTGGAAACACGACACAAGAAATAAAGTCTAATACCAAATACAACTCTTTATTAATTAAATAATTGATTACACACAACGTCAGGTTGTAAGGTCTTCCTAGTTATGACCAAATACAAAGAAAGTAATAGTTCTACAAGATCCCTCAAGATCCAATCCAAAACCTAGCTAGTCCAAAACCACACTCAAGTAGAAACCTCCAAGGAAAATCAAATCTTGTGCTTGCAATGTTGGAAATTTGTTCAGCACTCCCCTCGGGACTTCTGAAAAGGGCTTAACCACCTCCTATGTTTGATAAGTCTAGTGGTTTTATTAGACATTGATAGGTTGATCTTTTGGTGCAATGATAACTCTAGCTTGTAACAAGTGGTATTAGAGTGGTCACAGGTTCGAATCCCCAGACCTTCAGGTAATGTTAATGGGGAGATTTTTGGAAATTTGTTCAATGATCCCCTTGGGATTCGTGACACAGGCTTAATTTCCTCCTATGTACTATAAGTTGAGTGGTTGTATTAGGCATTTATAGATTGGTCTTTTGGTGCAACAACAACCCCACTCTAACACACAAGCCCACCAAGAAATATCCTTGTTTTCCAAGCCACAACTATAGACTCTTCTCAAACTTCACTCCTCTTCCATGTCCTCTTCTCCAAGATGGATGATTATGACTTAAGACTCCACAAGACCCCTTACTTATACCCAAATAAGACACAAGTTGGCCTAGAAAGCTACCAATTAAATAAACCCTTACACTAAATACATGTTGAGCTACAAGTCAGCCTACAATAGATATTAAATACCAAATGCCTTTGAAGGCTTACACCATTCATTAAATATAGCTAGAACAAATAACCAAGACCCAAATAGGTTCATAGAAACTCCCACGATCGATCCACATCACAATCTCAATCCTCACACAATAAATGAACCAAGTCAATAAAGAAAATCTACAAGAACTCCATCCTACAAGCCATACTACCAAGCGTTAGCAAAAAAACCACAAGCATCATTGAGCTCTCTCAAGAATTGTCAAGTTTCATAGGTGTTGAACAACCAACACATGCCAAGCATTATAGTGAGTACCAAGAAACACAATATATGCCAAGAAAGCCTTCAAAAACCAAGCCCCCCCTTCATTGACTAAGCTCCTTGGCCAACACTACACACAGTAATGACCAAAACTACTCATTTGGTGATCGAGTCCCCAACTCAAAAGCCAAAATCCCTTCAACATGCAGGATGACTAACTACCCTAGGATGCTCCTACATCAAACACCCTAGGTGTGAAAATATGTTATTAGTAGTTGGAAGAACATTGCCTAGGATTAAACATGTAAATCCCAAACTGGTTCTTCACATCCATGCTTAGTGTGCCACAAGTTTTCTTTCCATGCTGATTTCTAACACTCTTAGAATCCTTCAACTCAACTCAACTACCAATACTCAAGTTCCTTATACCAAATTTTCATTTTGTAAAGGAATCAAGGGATGCTTCCTACCACCTTTCTCAATATTAAACACATTCTTGACACAATTGTGCATGACCCTACAATCATACTGCCAAGGTCTACCAAGCAATATATGATAACTACTCATGTACACAATATCACACAACACTTGATCCTTATACTATCTAATCTGAAAATCAACAAGACACTACACCTACAATTTCAAAGCATGTTCATCTTGAAACCAACCAATCCTATAAGGACAAAGATGTCTAATTTTCTTCAAACCAAGTTTCTAAACCATCTCTTTAGTAACTAGGTTATCAATTTTAACACCATCCAAAATCACATTACAGATTCTATCACCAGACTTACAAAGAGTCCTAAAGAAATTAATCTTTTGACAAGGTTCTAGTACCCTCTTAGTGAACATTACTCATCAAGATAGAAAACTCTCTCCCTTCTTAGGTTCACTGATACAGTCTTTAGCCTCATTCATAATAACAACTCTTTCACCACCAACCTTAAAACATTCATAAGCTCTATTTCTTTATTTACGATAATGAAAATAATTACCTTTAAAGGAAACCTTACCCATCCTCTTCCTTGGCTCAATAGGTTTTTTGTTCATCTTCTACAATATATTTATCCTTTACTGAGTGATCCTACTTCTCTTTCCCTCAATAACTTCCTTGATTTCTCCTCTTCAACTTATCTTTTTCCTTTAGAGCATACTAATAAGAATCCTCAACTGAATCAATCTTCAACATACCAACCTCATCCTGAATATTGAATCTCAAAGCATTTATTTACCAAGCTACCTTATCCTTAGAAAATTCTTTGTGTCCAGACTAAATAGTCAGCTTGTACAACTCCTCGGCATAATCCTTCACAAAATCCTTCTACTTCATATTCTGCAACCTCTTAAACAACTCAAGTTCATTATTAGTAGGAATGAACTTAGCCTTCAATTTTTTCACCATTAATCTCCAACAAGTGATCTTCATTTCACCTTTCTCTTCTCTATCTCTTTGAAATTCTTTCCACCAAAGAGCAACATGTCCTTTTATCTTAGTATGTGCCAACCTCACTGAGTGGATCTCCAATATTCTCTAACTCAAAGTAGTCTTCTAATTCACCAATCCAATCAATCAAGTCTTTATGATTCAAAGTACACAAGATATTAGAAACATCCATCTTAAGATTCATCTTCAACTGAGATCTAGATCTATCCAACTCACTAGGCCTACCTTCCATAGGTCTCTCCACATGATCAATTCTGTCTTCACCACTCAATCTAGCAATCTCAAAGTCTTCAACAACTTCCTCATAACCATATTTGGTACCAATATTCTAAGGTACACCACCTATAGCACTTATAATCTCAATGATCATATCACTCTTCATTAGTGCCATCTCATATCTGAATTCTACTTTAATCTTCTTTGAGATTCTTGCTTCTACAACATCAAAAAGATCTTCAATTTCCCTAGGATCCAATTTTCTCGAAGGAATCTTCCAAGACCTTTGCAAACCCTTTATAATGATCGACTTGATCCAACCTTCACTTTGATAAACCTCACCCTAAGTTCTGGTGCAAACTCCCTCAACTTTGGCTATTTGTCCACACACTCAGGAATAATTGTGCTTTGATACCACCTAACATAGTACAAGGTAGGAGAATGCCTAAAGTAGATGTCCAATCCCAAAAAATAAACATAGAGTGGAGACACAACACACTAAATAAGATCTGATACCAAACATAACTTATTCATGAAATAACTGATTACATGCAATCTATTAGGTTGTAAGGCCTTCCCATTTATAACCACATATAAAGAAAGTAATAGTTCTACAAGATCCGTCAAGATCCAATCCAAACCCTAGATATTCTAGAACCACAATTTGGTATAAACCTCTAAGGAAGATCAAAAATTGTGCTCGAAAGCCCACCAAGCAATCTCCTTGTTTTCCAAGCCACAACTACTAACTCTTCTCAAACTTCATTCCTCTTCCACATCCTCTTCTCCAAGTTGATTGATTATGACTTAAGACTCGACATGACCCCTAAATTATACCCAAATAAGCCATAAGTCATCATAGTAGATTACCAATTAAATAAAACATTACATTAAATACATGTTGAGCCACAAGTTGGCCTACAATAGATATTAAATACCAAATGCCTTTGAAGGCTTACAACATTCATTAAATATAGCTAGAGAAAATAACCAAGACCCAAATATGTCCACATGAACTCCAATGATTGATTGACACATGATCTCAATCCTCACACAATAAATGCACCAAGTTAGCAAATAAAATTTATAAGAACTCCATCCTGCAAGCCATATTGTTGAGCATCAACAAAAAAACTAGCATTGAGCCCTCTCAAGCATTGCTGAGTTCCACAGGTGTTTAACAACCAACACATGTCAAGCACCATAGTGAGTGTCAAGAAACATAGTATATGATGAGAAAGCCTTCTATGAATGAACCCCCCTTAAATAACCAAGCTCCTTGGCCAACACTAAACACAATAACAACCAAACACCACTCCTTTGGTGACCGAGTCCTCAACTCCAAAGCCAAAATCCCTCCACCATGCAGGATTGCTAACTACCCTAGGATACTCTTGCATCATAGCTATTATATAGACTTTATACTAGGGGAATATTTGCCTAACATAGCTACATATAAAATGATACTAGATCAACATAAAGATATTAAAAGGAATTTTTAGGAGTTATTAAATCAAGGCCTAATTAGGAAGAGCATCAGCCCATGTGTAATCACAGTGGTGTTGGCACCAAAGAAAGGAAGTGGAGAATGTGTATTGATTCTAGGACAATAAATAAGATTACAATTAGGTATAGATTTCCTATTCTTGGAATAGAAGACTTATTGGATTGTATTGGAGGTGCCAAGTAGTTTGCCAAAATAGACCTTAAGAGTGGGTATCACCAAATTAGGATGAAAGAGGAGGATGAGTCGAAAAAACTTTTAAAACCATTAAGGGTCTTTATGAGTGGTTAGTTATGGCATTTGGCCTCACACATCCACCTACTATATTTATAAGATTAATGAGTGAAGTGTTAAAAGATCACATAAATAGGTTTGTCGTATTCTACCTTGATGACATCCTCATCTTTAGCAAAATGAAAGAAGAGCACATGAAACACCTGGAGATTGTACTAAGGAGACTGCAAGAAGAAAAGTTAACTATTAACCTACAGAAGAGTGAGTTCATGAAACAAGAACTTATGTACCTAGGTTAGGTAGTCTCCCAAGGTGATTTAAAATTGGACCCAAGTAAATTAGAAGCTATCCTTAGTTTTCCCACTCCAAAAATAGGGATTGAAGTGATGAGTTTTTATGGATTAGCTTAGTTTTATAAGAAGTTTGTCAGAAGCTTTAATGAGATATGTGCACCCATGTTAGAAACCATTAAGGGAGGACTCAAGACCAAGTTTAAGTGCACAAAAGAGGCTAATTAAGGGTTTGAGGAGTTGAAATAGGAAGTGGCTACACAACCCATACTAGAGTTACCTAGTTTTGACAAGTTGTTCATAGTGGACTGTGATGCAAGTAATATAGTTGTGGGAATATTCCTAAGTCAAGAAGGAAGAGCACTAGAATTTTTTAGTGAAAGGTTAAATGAAGCCAAGTCAAGGTATTCATATTATGATGTAAAGATCGATTCACTAGTTCAAGCCCTTAGAAAGTGGAGGCATTACCTTTTGCCCAAGTAGTTTTTTGTTTACATAGATAACCAAGCCTTAAGCTTTACAAACACTCAAGAAAAGTTAAGTCTCAGGCATATCAAGTGGATGGATTTTATTCAAGCCTATACATTTACATTCAAGCATAAGAAAGGGAAAAATAATAAGGTAGCAAATGCACTTACTAGGAGACTGTTAATTGTCTAAGAGATCCAATTACAAAGCATAGGAGTTGAAGGGTTTAAAGACCTATACCAAGAATATGAAGACTTCTTAGAAGCCTACAAGGTATCCCTTGATCTTAATAATCATTTTGATAGCAATTTTGTTGGCTATAAATTAAAAAATGGGTTATTGTTCAAGGGTGATTAGTTATGTATCCCTAAATGGTTTATGAGTGAAAACCTCACCCAAGAGAAATACAATGGAATTTTAAGTGAATTTTGGCTTTAAAAAAACATTAGACCTAGTACAAAGTTTTTATTATTGACCAAAGATGTAGAGAGATGTTAGGAGATATGTTAAGTAGTGTTTGATCCATAAAAAAGAAAAGGGAACATCATGTAATGCAGGGTTATACCAACCACTACCTACTCCTAATGGAACATGGGAGTGTATTAGTATGGATTTTATGGTTATATTACCAAGGAAAAATATTGGTTATGACAATATATTTGTGGCAATAGATAGGTTTAGTAAGATGAGTCATTTTATACCTTGCAAGACAACTCATGATGGTAGTTATATTACTTATTTATTTTTCAAGGAGGTATTGAGGATCCATGGTTTTCCAATCAGTATAGTGTTTGATAAAGACGTTAAATTTATGGGGCATTTCTAGAAGGCATTGTGGAAAAGATTAGGTACAAACTTGGCACATAGTTTAGCTTACCATCCTCAAACAAATAGTTAGAGTGAGGTGATTAACAGAGGTCAAGTGTGGGATAAAGTACTTCCCCAAGAATAATTTTCTTGCAATGATAGTACAAATAGATCTACTAGCAAAATTTCATTTGAGATTGTCTACGAACTACATCCAATAGGTGTTTGTGAGCTCATGGAATTGAAGAACTAGGATGGGATCAATGGACATGCAGATGACTTTGCACAATTTATGAAGGAGGTGCAGGAGTAGATAAAGAAGACTTTGATAGAATAAAATAAAAAGTTTAAGTCCAAGGTAGATGAAAGGAAAAAATATCTACACTTTGAAGTAGGTGATTGGGTAATGGTGCATCTTAATAAAGCTAGACTTCAAAAGGGCATACCAAGAAGGTTACAAATAAGGAGAGTGGGACCATGTCAGATTCTAGCTTAAGTATAGATAGAATACCTATAATATTGACCTACCAAAGGAGTTACAAATATCAACAATATTTAATATACAAGAAATGGTGAGATATAAAGGTCCTGATGTGGCAAAGCAAGTAGATAACATAGAGGTAAACAATGATATTAAAGACCTCAAGTTTCCAGCTCAAGAAAAACCAATGGCTAAATAAGTATTAGATTCTAGGGTTAAGAAGAAGACAAGTTATAAACTCTACATAGAGCATCTAATAAAATAGAGGCACCAACCAGAGGAAGATGTCACTTGGGTTGGTAAGACTGGAGTTCTTTGTGACAGGGGGAGAATGGTATAGGAGCACCTAGGGTTTTAGCCTAAAACCATAATGAAATTTTGGCTTTTAGGTGGCCTTGGAAAAACTACTAATGAATAAGGACTAGAATAAAGTCCCAAGTGCAATCTATGAAGTTAGAATGTCTAGATAAAAGTTTGGAGTTAGCTATAGTAAAATTGCTTAAGTTGACCTTGTAAATGTAAAGTTGCAATCTCAAGGGAAAATTTGGGAAACTAGCTAAAAGATGGATAAAACTTGTGAAATTTGTGATAAAGGAGTTCTAGAAGTCATTTTTATCAAAACTACACAAGTTGGCATCATAGGGATGGCATTTAGGAGTGTTGGTGGAAAAGTTGTCAGTGTTGTTCATGACAACATTTTGCAAATCAAGCAACTGTGCATTGAATATACCTTTGTGCCTTATTGAGATCAATATTTAGTTGAAATGTTGTCTTAATTATTTTTTGTTCAAATTCAACCAGCACGACAACTACCTTCCCATAGAGTAGCTCAAATGGAGTGAAGCCTATTGTGGTCTTCCACATCGTCCTATAGGCCCATAGTGCTTCTTGGAGATGAGATGCCCAATATTTCTTATGGATTTCTAGTGTCTTTGTTAGAATTAATTCAATCTCCCTATTATTTATTTCACCATTTCCATTAACTTACCATGTCTAATGTCATATTCATTTATGAGTGTAGTGGTGAGATTGGAGGTAAATTGGGCACCCTAATTAGTCACTAATTTCTTAGGGACAACATACCATGTAAAAATTTCTTCATACATAAATTCAGCAACATTATTGTCCCTAGCATGTTTCATATTTTTTACTTCAGCCCATTTGGTGACATAATCAGTGTAGACTAAGATGTAGGACTTACCGTTGGATGGAGGTTCTATTGGTCCAAAAAAATCAATTCCTCATTTTTCAAAAGGTGTAACACCTGTGGCTATAGGGGAATTTCATTATATTAGTAGGTTGATCCATTCTCTGACATTAGTCAAATTTCTTTGTGTATCTTGTTGCATCTTTATAGAGAGTTGGGTAGTAGTACCCTGCTGTCAAAAATTTCAAAGTTATCCTCTTCATTGCAAAGTTTCTAATGAAAAGAATACAAAATATCATATGTTTCATATCCCTTATACATCTACACATCACTTGATCAGGTCTAGTGTAGAACATACATCTAAATCAAGCCGATGCCAAGCTTTGTAATGGCTAGAATCTTTTCTTTGCTAGTAACCTATGTTCCTTGGGAGAAGTGTGTTGGTGTCCTTCTTGTAGTAAGGTAGTTGGCAATGTTAGTATACCATGGGTTGTGGGATATAAAATAAAATAGGTTCTCATCTAGAAAAAATCATTAATGGTTGTTGGATCATCAAGCACTTGTAGTCTTGAAAGAAAATCTGCCACTACATTGGCTCTTCTTGGGTTGTCTATTACCTTGGTGTCAAAATCTTGCATGGGTAACAACCAATAGACCAGTCTTCCTAAAATGGAAGGCTTTTTCATCAGGTACTTAATGGCTACATGATCAGTATGGACAAAAGTCTCATAACCAGTGATGTGATGTATGTACTTTTTATGTGCATAGATTACAAAAAGTAACTCTTTTTCCTTGATAGTGTAGTTTAGCTTTGCTCCTTCAAAATTCTTGTTGATGTAATATATAGCATGTTCAATTACTTCTTCCTTTTGTCTAAGAGAATCACCTATGGCATATTTTGAAGCGTTGGTGTGAATGGGTCAATATTTCTTTCAACTGTTGGAATGACTTATCACATTCTGAATGCCATGAAATTCTGGAATCTTTCTTCAAAAAATTATACAATGCGGCTGCTATTTGGCTGCAATCCTTTATAAATCTTCTATAATAACCAACATGGTCAAGGAATATTTTGACATCTTTTTTTTCCTCAAGAGTAGTCAACGCCCTTATTACTTCTATCTTTTTGGGATCAATTTGGATGTTAGATTGTGGTGAATGATCAAGGAAGTATTGTACATACTCAATAATTCCTCGATAGAGTATGGCCGACATGTTGTAACCCTAAAGTGGCATAAAAATACTTGTATAAAATGGCTTGGGGTTAGGGATTGTTTCATGATGAGTGATGCAAAAATTGGTTCTTGTAGCGATATTGAGTTGTAAGGGATTATGGATTGTAATCAGGTTGTAATCATTGGATCGTAATAATATTGGACTTGTTGTTTGGTGGACATAGCCCAAGGATTGGGTGAACCATGTTAAATCTTGGTGTCTTGTGTTCTTTTTTGTGTGATCTATTATTTTGTGATATTGGTTATAGTTTTGCATGTAATTTTTATTTCTATTTGAGGTTTAATCCTAACATTGGATGCCTCTTGATGAAATATAGTGGCCCAAAACAACTCCCTCTTCCATCAGCATGTAGCACTTTTCACTATTTAGAGAGAGGTTGTGTTCTTGGCATCTTTTAAAGACATTTTCCAAATTAGATTTAGCTTCTTCAAAATTAGACCCATATACATTTAAATCATCCATATAAATTTTCATGCAATTAATAGACATGTCAGAAAAGATACTTATCATAGATCAACGAAAAGTAGCAGGTGCATTACATAGTCCAAAATGTGTACTAAATAGGAAAATGCGCCTCAAGGACATGTAAATGTTGTCTTATCTTGGTCCTTTGATTTATTTTAATCTAGTTATATCCACTAAATCCATCTAAGAAAGGAGAATACTTCCTACTAGACAAATTTTCATGAACTTGATCAACAAAAGGTAAAGGAAAGTGGTTTTTCTTAGTGGTTTCATTGAGTTTTCTATAGTCCACACATACTCTCCACTTGCCTCCTTTCTTAGAAACTATTACCAAAGGTGAAACCTATCATGGTTTCACAATGTACACCCCATTTTAATAGAACTATGAGCCCCCTAGCTTTAAATTCCCATGCAGGGCTCCTAGTCTAGAGCCCTAGTCATTTTGAACCCTCCCTTGGGTCTAGATAAAATTTGACCTTCAATTAGGCATAGTCAAATAGGAATGGAATCCAAAAAATCTGAATTAGAATGAGGAATGTTCATCTTTCAAATAGGTGTGCATCTATGTACCCTTTGGAGGAAAGCATATGCACAAACTCTAGAAGTGCTCACTTGCACACCTTTGGAAGTGCACACATGTGCATCCTCTACAGGTGTGCAATACCTTAGGGCCTATATAAGGCCTTGACCCCCTTCCCTTTCCTCACTTAACTCTCCACACTCTCCCTACACCACACCTACTCCTAGTGCACGACTTTATTCCTCTCTTGTCCCCTATGCACCAAAACAAACACAAGGTTAGACATTCACGAGGTGGCCACATGTGAACCCCTCAGAGGTGTGTATGTGTGCACCTCTGGACAACTTTCAAAAGTTTTAAAAAAAAAAGAAACAAAAATCTCAAAACCTAAGACACCTAAGGGACTTCATGGAGGTGCACGCATGTGCACCCCCTGAGGTGTGCATGTGTGCACCTCTTCCTATCAAACCTAAAAGGACCAAGGCATTCCTTTCCTATTATAGTAAGGCACTGCACATGTGCACAATTGCACACATGCACACGTGCGTTGGTGCATAACCACACACCAAGCCATTTTAGGACTAAATGAAACACATTAGTGCACTAGAAAGGGTACACTAGGTGCACTTAGATACATAACAAGTTTTTTGGGGGAAAATTGCATTTTGGTCCCTTTTGACTTATTTTGACCTATTTTTGAGTTGGTCAAGGGTATTTTTAGGTCAATTTTTTTCCTTCTAATATCTATAATACTAATTTTTGCCTCTTTTGTGCAAATCAATGACATTCTCTTCATCTTTCGTGGCGAAGAAAATGGCACTAAAACTTGTTGCCTTCAAATACCAAGGAGCCCCTAAGAAATCAAGATTTCAATATGGGCATGCAAAGATCAAAGATACTAAGTTGGGCCACATTGACTAGAATGCCTTCCTAATAATTTGCAATCAGCCAGGGAGAGGTCAACATGGTATCAACATTAATCTGGTCAGGGCTAGTCAATGCAACATCCCATCCCACATCAGTTCAATCTTTTGAACAAATAATGACACTAGAAAAGCACTATGTGATTGAGGAAAAGGTTGTAAAGAGCATAAATAGAGAGATAGTTTTGGACCTCTGATCCTAAAACATAGAGAAAGTGTTTGACCTACAAAGGGTAGATCAGTACCTCTAGATTTCATATGATGGATCAGAGTGATGGTTTAAATATAATAAGAAAGAGGCTAAGGAACTAGTTCAGTTCTCATTCTTGATCGATAGGACACCTTTAGGCTGAAGAGTAAGCAAGGTGGATATGACTAGAGGTTACATGAAATATGACATCAGATACTCAATTGTCTTCCTTAGCAAAGTTATGGGTCTTCTTGTAGCAGGTCACCTTCAAACATGCACAATTCATTTCATTGAAACCAAAAGGACCATGAAGATGCTCATTGATTGGGCCACCATCCTAAGTGATAACTTGGATCAGTAGCTAGTTGCCACTAAAATTGATCCTTGTTTCTACATGACATCATACATGATGTACTTACTAGCAATGAGAACCACTAATTATCTAGGCTTGTACAAAAAGGGAAGCATGCATGATGCAAATGCTTGCCCCTATGTGGTATATCCACAATGGTTGAAAAAGAAGCTCCCAATACATAGTGTGGAACATAGAGTGGTCAATAATGGGTTCATCTTCACCATCATCAGATTCATTGAAGGTGATTATGCAAAGAGAATTTCAGTAGAGGTGGCAGCCAAAATTACAAAGATAGGTACGTACTACATTCAATTCAAAACCTAAGTGTATCTTTAGTAAGCTGACACTCTATTTTCCACCAAAAAGAACCCAAGATATCCTTCAGACAGGCTGATACTCTTGGAGATAGCCCAATAGCTCACTTCTTCTTATGACAGAGTAAGGAAACAACATAAGATGAAATTAGTCTAGCCAATTACAATTGGTGCATTTGAGGTGAAGCAGAAACAAGACATCTCCACCTTTGACTCTGAATTGGATCAATATCCCTTGGAAGAATACAACTCCCCTCACCCATTCTTTGACAACATTGGGATGGTTCAACATTTGGCAGGAAAATTGTTTGTACATGTTGATGCCCTAGAAGATCATTGCATAAAAACAATAGATAACTATGATGTCCATATAAGGGACTATTTTAGTATGAGTCTATACCTAGTAGAAAATGTGTTGAAGATGAAGATTCCTCTCAAGGCCTTGGAAAAGGATGTACCTGAAGTTATGGATCCTTTGTACAATAGAGACAAAATCTATGACAAGCCTATCATGAATTTTGAGATAGGGCAAGAGGGAAATGATGACACATATCATCAGGCTAGACATATAATTAAACTTACAATGGAATGGATCTAGAAGCAATTTTAGATGGATCTAGTTCCTCAAGCCATACTATTACAAGCCACAACTAGGCCTATCAAAGGTAAAGGTGCAAAGATCATTGTACGAACCTACCCTTCTTAATCCCCAAAAAGGCCATAAATAGTACATCAACATGAGTGAGATGTTGAGTACTTCAAGACTAATAAGGGAAATAAGAGGAAGAGGGCACCCCCTAGGGAAAAGAGACAAGCAACTAAACCCCAAACAACACAAGCTCAACAGGAGCAAGCTAAGCCTAAAGCTGTGCAAGATGAGCCTCAAGCAGAGCCAAAAGATCAACCTCTAAAGCAAGAACAACCAAAAAAACAAGAGGAGGAACAAGCAGAGGAACAGATGGTCCCATCACTAAAAAATATAGAGGAAGAAGCCTCCCCCTCTACTCCAAAGAGAGCAAGGATAGAAATAAATGTAGTGGGTACATAGAGGAGGAGATTGAAGAAGAAAAACACTCCATCCCCAAAAGTTCTAGAGACCATCTCAGAAGCCAAGGATGAAGAAGGGTAATAAATAGAGTTTGTTTCCTTAAGCAAGAGAACCCTCTCGACCAAAGCCATAGAGGAAGAGAGGAGAAGAAGCTCTACACAAACACCCCCATCTACTCCAAGAGAGCCTATTCAAGTATCAACCTTAGAAGGTGAACAACATAAGTGGATAGTAGAGATGGAGAGTGAAGAAAATAATGTCTTTGGCCTCTCAGACTTTGATTTTATGCCAGTGGGCACTAATATAGTAGGAGAGAATATCAAAGATACTCCCATAAGTGAACCTTTAGGAGAGGATTGGAATCAATTTCCTCCTCTACCTCAAGGACCTCTAGGCATTCCACCACCACCATCATAGGATGTGACTATTTTGGACAAAGAGTCAATAACTCCACTTCTTTTAGTCATTCAAGTAGAAGAAGAAGAAAAACAAACCAAAGAAGGAGAATTCCAATAGCTTCATTCCAATGAAGTATTTGAGGAGGGACAAATATTGGAAGAAACTCACCAAACTCCTTCAGATATAGAGGCTAGGTTATTAGCCCATCAGAGCACAGAGACTCCTTCTGAAGATCTTCCTTGACACAAAAAGGCTCCAGAGAGAAGTGATAAGGGAAAGGATCTTACTGCATAACCAACATCTTTAGCTATGTATATGTCACCTATGGGCACCACACCGACATGCCTGAAGAGAGAGGTTATGTTTTGATAGAAAAGGAAATTGGAGCTAACAATTGAGGAAGGAATGAAGGAATTGATCAAAGTGGTAAAGGGGCCTAAGACACCTAAGGGTGATGCAAGAAAAATGGCCTTTGTAATGAAGAACCAAGACCAGGACCTTCTTGTACATATTGTGATTCTTCCTCCTCGCATTGACACTGAAGAACTAACTTCAAAAGAATACCAAATCAAGGAGGTCATGTTGGGAAATACCATGGTGGAAATGACTAAAGTAATGATCACCATAGGTGTAAAGGAGGTGTTTTGAGACATGGATTAAGATGAATCAGAACTGATAACACTACGAAAGTAGAATGAGCTATTGAGAGGCTACATGAATGAAGTAGTGGGTCCTATTGAGCTGGAAAATCTAGAGGTCACTCTTGGAGCTACATTGGGCAGAAAATAGATAGGCCCATAGATGGACTCACTTTTGGAGGCATGTCAACAATTCCATGATAGTTTTGAGGAGAGGGAAGTGCAAATAATATTGGGTAATTTGAAAAAAATTCTCCACATCCAATCAAGTGTCAACAAGTTGGTATCTATAGAGAACCAAGATTTTGGGCTAACAAATGAAGTTCATATCTAGGCCAAGGACTTACAAGAATTAAGATCAATAAAGGATCAGAGGCATCAGATGCTTATGGAGGTATATGCTACTAAGGAACTAGATAAGCTTGATGATTGGATTGAGAAATTATCAACAAGAAATAAAGTAATGGAGGGTTTGCATGAGGAGATCTAGTGGATTAAGGACAAAGCTCAAGATCAATTTTTGGAAGTGGAGAGGTACTATAATGTTGTTTGCCTTGAGATTTTTGAAGATGAGTATAAAACCAAGCTTTTTGTGGTGTAATCAATAGTCCAATAGTTCAGAGCAACATTCAAAGAAGGTTTATCAGAAGATGACATCAAACAAGCTTTCAAAATTGAAGAAGCATTGTTGGAACTAGACACCAAGCTTGGGGATTTTGTGGAGGCAAGAATAGAAATCAATAACTATAGAAAATTAGTGAAGAATAAATATGAGGATTTATATTTACTGATAGCTACTTAGATGGTAGAGATGATAGAGAAATTTAAGAACAAACATCCAGACATCATTTTGGTGTAAAGAGAGGAAAAATCTAGATGTTGGAAAATTAGTTTTGACACTTAGAAGTTTTTTGGATTTTTGGAACTTGTCACAAAGGTGTGCAAGTGCAATTTTCATAGAGGTGTGTTGACAGTTTTGAAGAAGAAGCAGTGTGTCAATGGTTAACTATAAATTGCTATTTTAGAGTATTTCATGCACCAGATACACATTTTGACAATAGTTCAACTCCAAGAAATGCCTAGAGAAGGGCAAGATCCCATTTTAGAGCTTCCTAAGACTTTTGGATCATCTCATAGTTTCCTTTTTCCTATATTCTTACTCTTTTGTTGTTTTAAGTCATGTAAAGGCTCATGCACCCATTAATGGATATAAACAAGGGTGAAGACATACTTAGCACCATTTAGAGAGTTAGTTTGTATATAATTAGCTATGTTTTATTAGTTTTTAGCATAAGTTTAAAGTTAAAGAGCTCTCACTCCCAACTTAAAAGGAGGAGATAATTTCTTCTAAAAAAAAAGATGTAATATGTACTCTGGGCCATTATTTTGATACAATAATATATGTTTTTGGTGCTCTCATTCTGAGTGTAGTAAATCTTGCTAGAGTGTGTTATTTTTGTGAATGCATGTTCATGAATAATAATGGAGCCAATCATTTTATTGTGTTGTTATGATTGTGTGATCTTTTAGTTCTAGTGTTTTCCTCATGTTAACAAATTTTTCTTTTGATGAATTAGAGAAATTATCATCTTTGTTCTTTCATAGTGTCTTGTCTCATGTGAGTGCACTCTTTGTGGGCTCACAATTTGATGAAATGTGAAACATCTTTCAGTTTATATTGAGTTCCCATCGATGATTGCATCAGTGAGTTGAGGAAGCGTTGCTCTTGATTCCATTGGTTTCTTGTCTGATCCTTTTGATGATTTAATTTACAAATATATTGTTACCTTTGTTTATGTCCATTAGGAATTTCTCTTTCAAGTCATTTTCTTTAATATCTTGTTACTGTATCTTTATATTTGATTTCCTAACTCTTTGTTAAAATAGGAATTCATATAGTTGCATCGATAAATTGCATTCATCATAAAATAGAAAATATAAAGATATATCTCTTTTATGGTTACATTTCAAACAACAACAAATTTTCCAAGATTTTTTCAAACCAGTAAAGGCCTCCTCATGAACATACACATTTATCTTCAATTGAGCAAACCTAGTAGGTTGCAAAATCACAGAATCTTGGCATTGATCCTTGATAAGATTTTTAAGGGAGGCATTCAAAAGGATCCTTGACATTCAAAATTGTACAAAAAAAAAGCTCAATAGCAGTGGCACTAGAGGGAGGCTCTAAAAAACCATTCAGATTAAGAAAAAATAAATTTTTGCTTGAAAATTATGCAGTTTTTGGAAGTTCAATTTTTTTTTCATCTCACACTATCAACGGTGCATAGGTGTGTTTTTTTGAAGAGTTGTGCTTCTTAGAGGTGCATTTTTCCTAAATCAATGCAAATTGGAAGATCTTGATCCACCATCTCCATTTCAGTGAGCTTTAAGATCTTCACCCAATGGACATGAGTACCTAAAAGTCAGTCATTTTTGCAAGCCTCATTGTGATAAGAGGATACCCAAAGTTCTTCCACTTATATTCAAAATCTCATCATCTTTAGTTCCACCTCAGAATCAACCTCCACCTATCATTCCACCTAATCCTCCACCAATGGCCTTTTTTGCAAATGCAGTAGATTTAGCAATCAACTTGCAATGTGCACTCAATGACCTTCCTAAGAATCCTGAGAAATTCTACCCAAGGTTCATCTACAAAGAGACACAAATGATTTAAGATCATATCAAGGTATTTAAAGTAATATGAAATAAAAATAAATTCAATAAGAGAATGTGGTCCTCCATTTATTTTCATACACATTAGGAGAAGCTTCCTTCAACTGGTACATGAATTTACCACCAGGATATATACAAAACTAGGTAGGCTTTGAAAAATTATTCCTAGATCAATTTAAAACATTCATCAACTAGACTGTGATACATCATCAATTTATATCAACCAAGAGGGATCCACAAAGACCATTTCATATTTCAATCATTGCTTTCACATGACATACCGCAAGTTGGAAACTCCCTACACCATGCCAGTTGAATCTGCAATCCAGATTTAGCTTAATGCTATGAACCACCTCACTGTTATCTTCCTAAGGAGACTTCCTCCTATAGACATCAATACATTAGACAAAGTCTTCAAAGAAGCAATTACTTTTACTAAACAAGCCAATCCTAATGGAGAATGATTGTTGGTTCTAGCCCAAGCTAGTACAACAGTACCAACATATACTATTGGGGCACAAGTAATGCTTAGTCAATTCATTCTACTAACTCCAATTCCACTACAACATGCACCAACTTTTCCAGCTCTAGCCATAACTTACCTAGGATATGAACCTCCAAAAGATTCTTTCTTTGAGAAAAACGCAACAACATCCATTGAAGAAGAAGATAATGTTACAATTGAGATTGGCCAAATGAAGAAGACCTTAGATTACCAACGAGCTAACCCATTTGAGGTTGTCTCAAGGGTAGAATAACAACTTTCAACGAACAAATGCAAGTCCTTACAACAATAAATATGATCATAATTACAACAAGAATTTCAGTGGAAATCTCCATATCACAATAACAGTTTCCAAAGATAGAACTGACAATGGAATACCCATCCAAACAATAAAAGTGTCCCTATAGATAACAACAATAATGCTCAATTTGTGGACATTAATTAAATTAATAGTAATCAAAATATGCCTAATAATGGCAGCTCATAGTTCAATGAAAATCAAGAAGTGAACCATAATTCACAAGGCAATAAAAATAAGCCCCTTATGTAGTTCAATGTTATGGTATTAGAATCTTATGATTCTCCACAGAATCCCTAAATAGAAGAATAAGTCAATGAATAATTTTCTTTTCCATTTAGTCAAGAATCAGATCCTCAACTAGAAGAGATGTTTGATTTTCAGAATGACAATAGAAATACTTACAACTTGCAAAACCAAAGGGAACCTATGATAGAGGGAATTCCTCCTGCATTGCAACCAAGACCTCTAGATCTAAGAGATAGTAAAAATTTAGTTCCTACTTGAGAAGCCTATGTTGGACAACAAAATCAAAACTAAGAGAATATACCTACAATACTAAAGAATCATGCATTGTCAACTGAAAAGTATAGTGCAGTTGAGGATTTAACAAGAATGAAGACCAATATATCCTTGTTCAATATGTTATAAAATTGTCCTAATCAGAGAGAAAAATTGCTAAAGACTCTTGATCATGCAAAGGAAATGCCTAACATAGGTCCTCAAAAGATAGAATCACAACAAGTTAACACTTCTGAGGCTATGCCAACCATGTATAAAGAGAAGGCCGAAGTGCCTCCTTTCTTTCTTAGGCTTAAAATTTTTATAAAAAACCTCCATTACTGTCTTATAGATTTAGGAGCTTCCTGTAATGTCATGCCACTTTAAATAGCTCAAAGGTTCAGAAAAACCCCCAAGATACAAGTCAGATAGTGATTTAGCTTGATAAAATGGGAGTAAAAGTTATTTGGGTATTGAAAGACATTCAAATACTATTAACTATGTACTAAAAAATTCAAGATATCATAGATATAGACGTGGTGTAAATTTTGAAAACATATGGTTTGTTACTAAGTAGAGAACGGACCCAATGTCTAAGAGCATGGTTCTCAACTAATTTCACTCAACTATGGTTACATTGGAAAGGGTTGAATAATCAGATCAAGAGACACTAAGCAAAAGATAAAGACAATGATCATAGAATACAATGCCTTGAATGAAGTAGCATTCCTTCAATCAAACCTAGGTTCTTACAAGGTGATGACTCTTGAAATAGATCCAATTAACAGAAAAGATAATTTGAATAGAGAATCCATAAACCCTACCCGAAGAAAAGAGATTGTGACTCAGTTTATAGACAACATGGTTGTGAATTTTCAATGCTTAGGAGAAGAAGTAGACTCAAATGTTTTTCTCCTAGGATTTTGCTAGTTACACAAAGTAAGTCATTTAGAATTTGAGTTCTCACATTTCCAAGAAGTGATTGCTCAGGTATTGACTAAGATAATGCACTTAAAAAATGGTGAACTCCAAGTGAGATGCAAAAGGAAAATTAAAGTCCCATGCACATATCTAATGTCATGGAGAATGATGAAGAGGAAAAGGAAGATCTTAATGTGTCATATAGTGACACCTCTTAGATGGTGGGGCTTTGTCTTATCCTGCAGTAGGGATGATTAAAGTCATAAGGAGAAGACATTTTGTAGAAGGCCAAGGATGGACCTCAGTAGTTGTTCATCCTAAGCCACAAATTGATAAAATCACTAAATTGATTGGGGAGATTCAAGATCAACAAGAGAAAAAGACAACCCCCATATCAAAGGTAAATAATGGACACTCATCAAGTCCACCACATGAAAGATTGTAATGGATCCCAAAGAAAAAATCCTTCAAAGTTCAAGTGAATGAAAAGCTTCAGACAAATAAACACAAGTCAAGAAATCCAAAAGATCAACCAATTTGGACACTTGAGTTTGATGGCTCTAAATGAAAATCAGGAGTTGGTGTAGGTATTGAACTAATTAATTCCAAAGGGAGTTCATTTTATGTTGCATATTGTTTATAATTTAGATGTACTAAAAAATTTGCAAAATATGAAGCCTTGATTTGTAGACTTCTCTTTGCATTAGAGAAGGACATCAAAGATATCATAATTGAAGGAGACTCTCAAATGATGATTAGATAGGTTAAATTAATATACTCTTGCACTAATAGAAGACTACTTACTTATCAAAAAAGAGTTTGGGACTTGATGGAAGATTTTGAGGCCCTAAACATAAAGCCCATCCTAAGAAGGAGAAACATGGTAGCTAACGCCCTTATAATTTCAGCCAGTGCATTATAGTCCATTGAAAGAACAAAACTCAAAAGGTTTTCAGTTGAATTGGTGGCTAATCTATCTATCCCAGACAACATTACTAACTTTTAGGTCTTTGAAGATGACCAACATATTCTTGAGTTCATTATGAGCAATAGTCTTTTCAAAGGACAAGAGATTGATGATACTCCCAATGATAAACCTAAGGATGATGAACTGTAAGATGAAGATGAGATTATAAATTCAAAAACTAGTATTATTCTTAAGGGGATAGTAGAGTTGGAACTTATCTTTGATTGAGACAAATCAACATGTAGTAAAAGAATTGTTGAAGGAAAAAGGGATTGAAGAATGTGATTCATATAATCTGAGCAGAAAAGAAGACTCTGAGTTGGTGAGAATTGGAAAGGCATGTAATCCTCAAGAATGAGAAATTATTATTCAATTACTTATGAAATACAAAGATGTCATAACATGGAATTATGAATAACTCAAGATGAATGATCTTGAAATAATCACTCACGAAATTCTACTTAAGCTTGATGCCAAACCATCTCATCAAAGACAGAGACCAAAAAATCCCATTATTGAACCATTAATAATGAAAGAGGTCCAGAAGTTGCTTGATACTAAAATTATCTTTCAAATCTGACATTCTACATGGGTTTCTAACTTGGTTCTAGTAAGGAAAAGGACTAGAGAAATTTTCCTCTATGTGAATTTTTGTAATTTGAACCTAGCATCCCAGAAGGATAACTACCCTTTTCCCTCATTAGATGAGGTACTACAAATTGTAAAGGGATCCAAAATGATTTATTGTCTAGATGGATATTTAGGATACAACTAGGTGATGGTAGATGATGAAGACAAGTTAAAGACTACATTTACAACAAAATGGGGAACCTTTGCATACAGGAGAATGCACTTTGGATTAATAAACACACAAGCTATGTTTCAGAGAGAGATGGATGAAGCATTCAAGTGGCTGATTAATAAATATATAGTTATCTTTATGGATGACCTAACTGTCTT
Source organism: Cupressus sempervirens (assembly GCA_028749045.1). NCBI lineage: Eukaryota > Viridiplantae > Streptophyta > Pinopsida > Cupressales > Cupressaceae > Cupressus > Cupressus sempervirens. The sequence continues at coordinate 485,681,584 of CM053785.1, forward strand.
TTCAAATTATTGGAGTACTCATATTTCTAATTTGAGACAAGTTTTCAACACATATCAGAGATATGGCATATCTCTTAATCCTACGAAGTGTTCATTCAAGGTTACCAAAGGAAAAATTTTGGGTCATATTATTTCTAAAGTTGGGATATCCATTTATCCTAAAAGGGTAGAAGCTATTATGAAGTTGTCACCTCCCCATAGTCATAAAGAGCTTAAATATTTCTTTGGGAAGATTAATTTTTTTAGAAAGTTCATTAGTGGGTTTGCTGAAATAGTTCATCCCCTCAATGACTTTTTGAAGAAAGAAGTAAAGACATAATGGGTTCCTGAGATGAGGAAATATTTCAAAGACATCAAAGTAGCCATCTCTATGGCTCTGGTACTTGTAAGTCCTGATTATGAGTTGCCTTTCAAAATCTATTCATTTTCTTCAGAACACTCATTTTTTGAGATTCTCACTCAAAAGAAAGACAAAGAATATGAGAGACCTATCACATTCACAAGTTGTCCTTTAAAAAGTGTTGAATTGAACTATTCCAATCTTGACAAAAAAATCTTTCAACCTAATAAAGGCAGTTGATAAATTTTATCATTACATCTAAGGAGTAAGGTATATGCTATTGTGTTAGATCCTACAATGAAATCGTTACTAATGCACAATGAATTAAGAAAAAGGAGAAGAAAATGGATGGCCATATTACAAGAGTTCAATTTGGAAATTCAACCGATGAAGTTGGTGAGAGGATAAGGGCTGACCAAGATGATAGATGACAATGAGATCAATACTGACAATGAGATCAGATTTGATGATGAAACTAAGACTGACAATAAACAAAGGATCATAGTATCTCAAGTGGATGTAGACAAAGGAATAATCACATATGCATGATACCAAGATATCATGTATTACCTCTTGCAAAATCAATACCCTAATTGGATGAATAGTTCCCAATGCAAAGGACTCAAGATGAAATGTGAATCCTATACGCTTCAAAATAGGAAACTCTATAAAAGAAACTATGAGAGAATTTATTTTAAGTTCTTTGGACGTGAAGAAGCAAAAGAGGTATTGGAACAATATCATGATAAGTATGGAATGGGACATGGATCAATAGAGGCTTTTGGGATCAAGTTACTTTTGGCCTACAATTTTTAAGGATGCATTTGAACATGTACACTCTTGCCACACTTATCAAACAAGTGCTAAAAGAGAAAGACATCCAACTATGCCACTACAACCAGTGTTTGAAGTACACCTTTTTTCCAAGTGGGGGGGTGGGCTTTATTGGACCTGTAAACCCACCATCATCAATAGGATATATGTTCATCCTTGTAGCTATAGACTATTGCACATGCTGGACCAATGTCGAAACTTTTCAAAACTGCATAGCAAAAGTGGTTACTGATTTCTTAAAAGAGCATATTGTCACTAGGTTTGGAATGTCTTTCTTCCTTGTATGCGATGATGAGTAATCTTTTGATTCAATTTTCCTTAATCAATGAGCATTAGAAAATTAGTTCAAAATCAAGTTCTCATCTAATTACTATCCCAATGGGAATGGTGGGGTCGAGTCCACCAATAAGAACTTGATCACAATGATTAAGTGCTTGCTAAAGAAGAACCCAAAAGATTGGCACACTCAACTAAAATATGCATTATGGATGGATAGAGTAAGGATTAAAAAACCTTTGGGAAAATCCCCATATATACTCATCTATGGATAGAAACTAGTATTCCCACTCAATCTCAGGATTCTAGTGTTAAAATTCATGAGAGGGTATGCTAAGGATGCTAACAGAGTTCAGATCAGATTGATGAATCTTTTAGAATTGGATGAGAAAAGGACAACCACTTTAGAGATTATGGAAAAACATTATGCTATTATAAAACAAGTGAGCCACAATCAAATATTTTAGAATCTAAAACCTTATTCTCCTATGGGACAAGGCAAAAGAAAAACCAACCAGTCACATTACGTTTCAATGCTTGTGGATTGACCCTTATCAAATTGCAGAGTTTTTTGGAGAAAATACTTTTAGGATAAGCTCTTTACAAGGGGAATTGGTCCCATTTCCAGTCAATAGCTAGTTTCTAAAACATCATTTCAAGGCCTAAAAGCATAAAACATTTCAAAAATAAATAAATAAATTTTTACTTTATGCAAGTGTGTTTACATTATGCAAGTGTATTTACTTTTAGTTGTGTGTTTGATTTTAAAGTTATGTCTATCTTTTCTTGTCAGTTCGGGGGTTAGGTGCAATCAAGACTCTTTCTTGACGCATTCAATAGATCACTTTATTTTGTTTTGACTTTACCAAAGAGGTATATCTTTGTCAAAGCATTTGGATGATTTTTTTTCTTGTACCAACTAAAAATGGATGTCACTCGTAGCTGTAGAGGACTTCCAACCTTAAAATTAGAATCATAGATTGATAGCTCTCAACACTTTACGAAATTAAGAATTGATTATGTTGGTGATTTTGAATATAAATTGACAAGAGCAAGGGATGATTCAAAATTTGTTGGATCAAACAAAGGGTCTCTTCAAAGAATTGCTAAGATCATTGTTTGGCATGAGAGATTCCAAAAGTTCATTAAAAGAAGAATTCAATAGTTATCAAATTGAAGAACAAATCTAGAAAACAACACCAATGCCTTGGCCACATAGTCTAAGTGTTGTCAAGGTAGACAAGAAAAAAAAATAATTACAAGAGGTGTCAAATCTAAAGATTCCAAATGATTCTAAAAGGGATATGCTTTCCAAAATGGCTATCATATTATATAGAAAATGCTTCAAGGAAGAATCAAATCGAAGCATGCAAGCTCTACGAAGGAAATCAAAAGGGATTACCAATTACTCAAAAGAAAGAATTGATAACTCGCTAAGAGCCCTCAGAATGGATTCTCTCATCTAGTCAGATAGTGATTGACAAATAGGTTTTATGAGGATTCTCGATGAATGGACCAGTGGAGCCAAATATTTTCTCCAAGTTTCTCAATACTCATGATATACTACACCTTGAGACATTAAAGGAAATTAATACACAAGGCACACATTGAGCTTGAAGATTTGAGATTCTGAACTTTTGACTACCAAAGGACTTGAAAGTTGCTTGAAATGTTCAAAATTCAGTTGTGACTTGACACATGTTAGAAGAATGCTTGCTAATTAAGAAATGCCTTTGTCATTTCTTCCCTTTTTGTTGGGGTTGTTTGTTGTGGTTTCACAATGCACACCCCATTTTCATACAGAAAATGGTGACCCCCTAGTTTTCAATTCCCATACCAAGCTCCTAGTCTAGAGCCTCAGTCATTTTGAAGCCTCCCTTGGGTCTAGGTCAAATATATCCTTCAATATGGTGTGGTTAGATAGAATCAAAAGCCAAAAAACCTAAATTAGAAGGGGGAATGTTTATCTTTCAAATAGATGCACACATGTGCACCTTTAAGAGGTGGACAGGTGCACACCCTTTGGAGGTATGCATATGTGAAACCTCTGGAAGTGCACACTTGTGCACCCTTAGAGGTGCACACATGTGCATCCTCTGGAGGTGTACACTTATGCACCCTCAAAGTTGTGCACATGCACACCCTCTTGGGTGTGCGGTACCTCAAGGCCTATATAAGGCCATGACCCCCTCCCCTTTCCTCACTTTGTTCTCCATGCTCTCTTGAAATTGCACCTCTACACCTACTCCTAGTGTATTACTTTGCTCCTCTTTGATACCCTATGCACAAAAATAAATACAAGGTTAGACATCCATTAGGTGTGCACACGCACACCCCTTAGAGGTGCATATGTATGCATCTCTGTACAACTTTCAAAACTCAAAAAAACAAAAAAAAAAACAAAACCTAAGACACTTAAGGAACTTCATGGAGGTGTGCACATGTGCACCTCCATGAGGTGTGCATGTGTATACCTTCACCTATCAAACCTAAAAGGACTAAGACATTCCTCGTGTGCATGTGTGCACCTTTTCAAGGTGGGCAAGTGTACAACTACGCACCAAGTCACTTTAGGGAAAAATAAAGTGCATCAGCACACCAGCAAGGGTGTACTAAGTTCACTTAGATAGATTAGAAAAACTATTTGTTTTGGAGAACTACATTTTGGTCCCTCTTGACTAATTTTGACCTATTTTTGAGTTGTTCTAGGGTCCTTTTAGGTCAATTTTTGTCTTTTGGATATCCATAATACTAATGTTTCCCTCTTTCATGCAGATCAATGGCATCTTCATCATCTTCCATGGTAGAGAAAATGACACCAAAATCTGTTGCTTTCAAATACAAGGGAGCACCTAAAAAATTAAGATTCTAGGATGGGCATGTAGAGATCAAAGATACTAAGTTGGGTTACATCCACTGGAATGCCTTCTTGATAATTTGCAATAAGCCAAGGGAGAGGTTAGTAATGGTATCTACATTAATCTAGTTTGGGCTAGTCAAAATAACATTCCATCCCACATCAGTTTAATTTTCTAAACTGATAATGACATAAATAGAGCATTATGTGACCAAGGAAAAGGTTGTAAAGAGCATAACTTGAGAGATAGTCTTGGACCTCTAACCTCAAAACATAGAGAAAGTGTTTCACATTCCAAGGGTAGATTAGTACTTTCATATTTCATATAATGGATCAAAGTGATGGTAGAAAGATAATGAGAAAGAGCCTAAGGAACTAGTGTAGTCCTCATTACTGATCGATAGGACACCTCTAGGTTGAAGAGTAGGCAACAAGAATATGACCAGAGATTACATTAAAGAAGACATCGAATACTTGATTGTCCTCCTCAACAAAATTATGGCTCTTCCTACAATGAGTGATCTTTAAACATGGATGGTTCATTTCATTAACACCATAAGGACTATGAAGATGCCCATTTGTTGAGCCACCATCCTAAGTGATAACTTGGATGAGCAACTAGTCACCATTAAAACTCATCCTCATTTCTAAATGACATCATACATGGTGTACTTACTAGCGGCTAGTATTAGCATGAATTTTGATGATACTACTTTGGGGGAGTATCCTAAGCATTGAAGAGGATTGACATGTTGCATTCATGACTGTATTTGTCATTGATGTCAACATAGCATGTTTTTTGTAAATATTGGCTAAGTAGAAGACATAAATATTAATGGCATAGACAATGGTTTGATTGTTTAGTGATGTGCATTCATGGACATGTTCTACACTATGTCCTAATGATGTGGTCGAATGCATAGAGTCCAAGTCAAAGATGTATGGAAGTTGTACCTGATTTATAGATAGTAGTTTAGAGATAGAGTATAGGAAAAATAGTTCTTGATGTTTGTTTTCTATCTTACATTTGTGATGTAATGAGAAGATGCGTAGTTAGGCACAAGTAGAGGATAGTCATTTGATGATGTCAGCAAGTGTGCAAGTTTTAAATGGACTGTGAAATGACAATGCTATTGTAATTATAATTAATTGGCAAAGCCTCAAGATCAACTCAAGGAATTATTTTAAAGATATGGTATAAATGAAAGATTTTTTCCTTGATTGTAAGAAGTATCCATTATTGTATGAAGTGCAAAGTGTGAAAAAGAGCAGAGTGCTTAATGAATGTGTGTAAGCGATCCAAGGGATTATTGGATGTGAGATTTGTGATTTGGTTACAAGATCAAAAGGAGCAGAAATCCAATTGACATGATAGAGAAAGAGGAAGGAATAGTAAAGTACAACTCTATTATTCTACAAGGAATAATACAAAGATCATTTGGACAGTGGGTTCACTGGTCTTTCCCTTGAAGCTATTTGGGTAGCGGGTCCAACTTTCTTCCACAACTCCTAATAGGGTTGGCACAACTCCTAACAGGGTTGGAATCTCCTAACAGGGGTTCAAAGTCTCCTAATAGGGACTTATATGTATTGAATGTATTTATAAACTCCTAAAAGGGTCTATCCTATAACAAGGAATATTTATATTAGTACATCATCTTGTGAGTACCATCCCTACCAGGGTTTTCCCTCTGATCAAGGGTTTCCCTAGTTAACATATCTAGTGTTATTATGTATGAGTATCTTGTTGTGGTTTCATTTTATATTTCTCATATGGTTAAGTTTGTTTATGGTTGATAATAGTGATAATAGTTGGATAACTAATTCACCACCCCCCCCCCCCCCCCTCTCTCAGTTATATCAATGGACTATATATTCTAATAGCTAGAACCACTGATTATCCAAGCCTGTATAGAAAGGGAAGCATGTAGGATGTAAATGATTTTCCCTATGTCGTATATCCACAATTGCTGAAAAAGTGGAATCATTTTTTCACTTCCTCCTTCGATGGAGAAGGATTATGATGGATATAGGAAATGAATGGCTCTACAATTACCTTGGCCTTTTTAAGGATTATATACACCCGAGAGTGGGATTTGGTAATTTGGATGAGTTGGACTTCTGCACACCCAATCTCGAGAGGTCTAGTAGAGAAAGGTCCTCCTTTGAATTTTCTCCCCATTTTCAGTCAGAAAATCCAAATGACATCGTCAAAGTTATCATGGTTTTTTGGAAATAAGGAGCATCGAGTTCCCTTTTTTGCTCTAGTTTTGATTAGCTTCTCAATCTACGTAGCCCTAATATGAAGTTCCCACTATAGAGTGTGGATTATAGAGTGGTCAATGTTGAGTTCATCTTTTCCATCATCAAATTCATTGAAGGTGATTATACTAAGAGAATGTTAGTAGAGGCGACATCTAGAATCATAGAGATAGGTGCCTACTAAATTCAATTCAAGACCTTCACATATCTTTGGGTAGCTAGTACTTTGTTGTGCCCCAAAAAGATCCCAAGATATCCTTAAAATAGGTTGATACTCCTAGAGATATCCTGACAACTCCTACTTATGACAGAGTTAGAAAACAACATAAGAAGATAGGATCTAGCCAATTACAATTGGCCCATTTGAGGTGAAGTAGAAACAATAAATTTCCACCTTTGACTCTAAATGGGATCAATATACCTTGGAAGAATACAAATCCCCTTGTCCATTCTTTAGAAATATTGGGATGGCAAAGCATATGGTAGGGAAACAATTTGTACATGTTGATGCCCTAGAAGATCACTAGATGAACACAAATAGATGACTATGATGTCCATATAAGGGACTATTGTAGAATGAGTCTATACCTAGAAGAGAATGTGCTAAATATGAAAATTCCTCTCAAGGCCATAGAAAATGATGTACCTAAAGTTATGGATCCCTTTTACAATAGGGACAGAATCTGTGATAGGCCTATCATGAATGTCGAGATAGGGCAAGAGGAAAATGATGATATAGATCATTGAGCCAAACATATAATTGAATTAACAAGGTAATGGATCCAGAACCCATTTTAGATGATCCAACTCCTCAAGCCATACCACTACAAGCCACGACTAGGCCTAAGGTGAAAAGGTCATCATACCAACATACCTCACTCAATCCATAGTAAGGCCAAAAATGCTACATCAACATGAGAGGAAGGTTGAGTACTTCAAGGCTGATAAGGGAAAGAAAAGGAAGAGAGAAACCCCTAGGGAAAAGAGACAAGCAATTGAGGCCCAAACAACACTAGCTCAACAAGAGCAAGCTAAATCTCAAGTTGAGCAAGCTGAGCCTTAAGTAGAGCCAATATATCAACCTCTAGAGAAGGCACAACCATAATAGTAGGAGGAGGAACAAGTAGAGGAACAAAGGGTCCCACTGCTAACAACAACAGAGGGAGAAGCCTCCCCCTTAGTTCCAAAGAGAACGAGGATAGAAACAAATGTGGTGGGTACACAGATGAGGAGATTGAAGAAGAAAAATAATCCATCCCCACAAGTTCTAGAAATAATCCTAGAAGCTAAGGATGAAGAAGAAGGGGAACAAATAGATTTCATCCCCTTAAGCTAGAGAACCCACTTAGCTAAAGCCACAAAGGAAGAGAGGAGAAGAAGCTCTACATAAACACCTCCATCTACTCCAAGAGAGCCTATCCAAGTATCAACTTTAGAAGATGAACAACAAAAGTGGATAGTAGAGATGGAGAGTGAAGCAATTGATGTCTTCAACCTCTTAGACTTTGATTTTATGCTACTGGGCACCAAGATGGTGGGAGAGAAGATCAAAGACACTCCCACGAGTGAACCTTTAGGAGAGGATTGGAATCAATTACCTCCTCTACCTCAAGGACCTTTGGTCATTCCACCACCACCATCATAGGATGCAGCTATTTTGGACAAAGAGTCAGTAACTCCACCTCTTTTGGTCATTCAAGCAAAAGTAAAAGAACAACAAAAAAAAGAAGGAGAATTCCAAGAACTTTGTTCCAATGAAGTATCTGAGGAGGGACAAATACTGGAAGAAACTCAACAAACTACTCAAGATATAGAGGTCAATTCATTATCCCAACAAATCATAGAGACTCCTTCTGAAGATCTTCTACAATACAAAAAGAATCCAGAGAGAAGTGATAAGGGAAAGGAGCCTGTTGTAGAACCAACCTCTATAGCTAAGTGTATGTCACCTATGGGCACTATGTTTTGATAGAAAAGGAAAGTGGAGCTAACAATTGAAGAAGGAAGGAAGGAATTGATTAAAGTAGTAAAGAGGTCTAAAGCACCTAAGGGTGATGCAACAACATTGGCCTTCATAATGAAGAACCAAGTCTAGGACCTTCCTTCACATATTGTTATTCCTCTTCCTCACCCTGACACTGAAGAATTGACTTTAAAAGATTATTGAATCAAGGAAGTCATGTTGGGAAAGTCCATGATGGACACGGCTAAAGTAATGATCACCACAGAGATAAAGGAGGTGTTTTGACACATGGATCAAGATGAATAAAAAATGATAACATTGTGCAAGAAAAATGAGCTACTTAAAGGCTACTTGAATGAAGTAGTGGGACCTATTGACTTAGAAAATCCAAAGGTCACTCTTGGAGCTACATTGGGCATAAAAAAATAGTCCCATAGATGGATTCATTTTTTGAGGCATGTTAGCAATGGCATGACAGTTTTGAGGAGAGGGGAATGCAAATAATACAGGGTAATTTGAACCTTTTGCACCACATCTAGTTAAGTACCAAAAATTTGGTTTCTATAGTAAACCAATATTTTGAGCTAATGAATGAAGTACATACCTAGGCCAAGGACTTACAAGCATTAAGACTAATAAAGGTTCATAGGTATCAGATGCTTATGGAAGTGTACAGTGGTGAGGAGCTAGATAAGCTTGATGATTGGATTGAGAAAATATTGGTAGGTAATAAAGTAATGGAGGGATTGCATGAGGAGATCTAGCAGATTAAGGAAAAATCTCAAGAGAAATTTTTAGAAGTGGAGAGGTACTATAATACTGCATGCCTTGAGATTTTTGAAGATGAGTCTAAAACCAAGTTTTTTGCAGTGCAATCAATAGTCCAACAAGTTAGAGTAACATTCAAAGAACTTCATCAAAAGATGACTGCAAACATGCTTTCAAAACTAAAGAAGCACTGTTGGAACTAGACACCAAGCTTAGGGATTTTGCAAAGAAAATCATAGAAATTATTAACTACAAGTGAGTACTTAAGAATAGGTATGAGGCTTTAGATTTACTGGAAGATACTCAAATAGTAGAGATGATAGAGAAACTTGAGAAAAAGTATCTAGACATCATTTTGGTGTAAAGAGGGAAAGAACCCAAATGCTAGAAAATCAATTTGGACACTTAGAAGTATTTTTGGATTTTTGGAACCTATCAACAAGGTGTACAAGTGTGCTTTTCACAAAAGTGTGCTGGCAATTTTGAAGAAGAAGAAGTGTGCCAATGGTTAACTGCTAGTTTATAGTTTAGAGCATTCCATGCACCAGAAACACATTTTGACGAGAGTTAAACTCCTTGAAATGCCTAGAGAAGGCCAAGATCTCATTTCTAGAGCTTCTAGAGACTTCCAAATCATCTCATAGCTTCCTTCTTCCTATCTTCTTATTCTTTTGTTGTTTTAAGTCATGTAAAGTCTCATGCACCCATGAATGGATATAAACAAGGGTGGAGACCTACTTAGCACCATTTAGAGAATTAGTTCGTATATAATTAGCTTTTTGTAATTAGTTTTTAGCATAAGTTTGCATTTACAAAGCTCTCACTCCAAAAATAAATGGAAGAGATGATTTCTTATAAATATATGGATGTAATATGTACTCCAAGCCATTATTTTCATGCAATAATATATGTTATTCGTGCTTTCATTCTGAGTGTTGTAAATCTTGTTAGAGTGTGTTATATTTGTGAATGCATGTTCATGAATAATAATGGATCCAATGGTTTTATTGTGTTATTATGATTGTATGATCTTTTAGTTTTGGTTTTTTTCTTGTGTTAACAAATTCCATTATTGTGACAAATTGGAGAAAGGGTCATCTTTGTTCTTGCATAGTGTCTTGTTTCATGTGATCACACTCTCCGTGGCCTCATGATTTGATGAAACATGAAACATATTTAAGTTTGTATTGAGTTTCCTTTGATGATTGCATCAATAGAGTTGAGGAATTATTTCTCCTAGTTTCATTAGTTTTCTGCCCAATCCTTTTGATAATTTAATTTGAATACATGTTGTTACCTTCGTTTATATCCATTAGTAATTTCCCTTTCAAGTCATTTGCTTTAATCTCCCGTTACTCTATCTTTGTATTTTTTTTTCTAACACTTGGTTAAAATAGGAATTCATATCAATAAATTACATTCATCATAAAATAGAAAATACAAAAATATATCTCTTTTGTGGTTACATTTGAAACAACAATATATTGTCCAAGATTGGTTTGAACTAGTAAAGGCCTCCTTGTGAACATACACATTTATCTTCAATTGAGTGAGCCTAGTAGGTTACAAAACTATCTGAAACCTTGGAGTTGGTCCTTGATCAACTTTTCAAGTAGCGATTCAAAAGGATCCCTATCGTTCAACATGTTCAAAATGACAACTCAACAAAATGCATTGGCTATCATAAATGGGATAAAATAAACCCAATACTCAAAAAAATTGTGTAACTTAGTCTTCACAATATCTCTTAATGTTGGATTAACTATTCTTTGTGGCTACCTAATAGGTTTAAATTTAGATGTGATGTAGATTCTATGAGTATAGAGTTATGGATCAAGCCCCTTCATGTCTATGTAGTCCCAAGAAAATACTTACTTCTTTTCTTGAAGCAATTAAAGTAGACTCTCTAAGTTAGTAGGACAAAAAAATTTGCTGACTTTTAGCTCTTTACCTAGACTTACTTCAACTTTGGACACCTTATCTAACATAGTTTCCTCAGAAAAATTAGATGATTGAATCTCATGTGGTAGTAAGGTTTGAAGGCAGCTAGTTTCTATAGGAAAATGAATTGCATTTATTATTTCTAGGGAGAAATTCTTGTCACTACACAAAGGAGAATCTTCAACATACTCATTAGATAAGATAGTTTTGAGGACATCATCATCTTCTTGAGAGATCATGAATGGGTTTCTATCAATCATCATTAACTAAATTAATGAATTGGCTTCGGTTTCGTTATCTCCTAAATCAAGCCACAGAACTTGATCATCTTGCAAAATCAGTTTACCAGGAGAGTGTAAGGTCAAATTGTAAATGTTTGAACCATTATAAATGGTCATCTTCTAGAATGACAAGCTATGCAGGCATTTATAGTAGCTAACCAAGGCCTTCCTAGAATGATAAGGTAACCTCCCAAGGTGGCTTTGGGTGATATGCTGACAAAATCTACTGGATATTCCCAGGAATCCAAAATGATAGTTACATCATCAATCATACCATTAGTTTTTATAGTAGAGCTATCAACAAGATGAAGTATGGTAGGGGTCTCTCTTATTCCACTAATGTTTAAGTGCATTAGCACTTCTCTAGTCATTACATTGATGGATGCTCCTAGATCTATCAAGACATTCTAAATTTGCACTCCATTGATATGGATTGTGACAACTAGATTTCCAAGGTTAGAATATTTTGGAACTGTAGACTTATTCAACATGAAATCAGACAATTGACCCATGACATGAACAGTCTATGTGTCTTTCCTTTTTCAACTAGGTTACTTTATGTAGGCTTCCTTAATAGATTTTGGATATGTTGGTATTCCTTTGAGGGTGTCTAACAAAGGTATCTCTATAATCATTTAATTTAGCTAATTGAGAAATTCTCCAACAACCAAATTCTCAATAGGAACAAGAGTAAAAGCAAATCTTTATGGAAATAGTGGAATCCTAGCTATAGGATTTGGTTGTGGAGTATTACAGTTATCAAGGAGGTCATTTCTAGGGTGATGAGAATTCTAATTGTAGGTAGGAAATTTTATAGAGATAATAAATTATTGGATACTACAATTGAGGAGTTTCCTAAGGAGCCTATTGAGAGTGAGGTTCTTCTTAAGCAAGGAGGTAAGACCTACATTTAGCTTGATTATATTAAAAATATTTAGCACTTTGTCCTATGTGTGATCATTTACTATATTACTTTGGATGGGAGATTTTCAAAGGTTTTTTCACACCATTTTTTTTAATTGAATCATTTTAGGAAAGGAATCATGATCTCCATCTTGGTTTACTTTTAATCTTCCATGAATGCTATTATCAATGGGGTGAGGGAGAAAATTATTACTAACTCTTCGCTCCATGATGGCTTAATATTGCTCATTTATGAGTACATTAAATCCCATTCTATGCCAAAATTTCCTAAGGTGAAAGGTATGGAGGAAGTAAAGGAGGATGTTTCGAAAGTGTCTCAGGGTCTCTCTAAACCTAAGGATAGTGAAGAGTTACACTTTGAGGACAAGGGGGTGATGCCTAAAAGCAAGGGAAATGGTAAGGGTTTTTCCCTCAAGACCCCTATAAAAGTTTCTTTGAAGACCCCAAAGAAAAATATAAGTCCTAGAAAGAAGCATACTAAGAAAATAGTGCATTTGGATGAGGATCATTTTCAGGAAGATGATATTCTAGATACTTATATTAAGGATGTTGGATACAGAAACAAAAATAAAGTAAAGGGGGTGGATAAGAAGAAGAGAATGATGTCCACCTTGAAGCATGGTATGACCCTTGTGTCCAGAAAATAGGCCAAAGTTTTTATCTCTTCTAAAGAGTATAAGGATGATGGAGATGGAGATGATATGGAGACAAAAAATGATGAGGAGGGTACTAGCAAGATCCCCAAGTCTTCAAGGAAGAAGCAAAAAGTGGATAAAGGTGACATAAAAGGTTGCAAGGGCTCAGAATCCCCACTGAATCTCATCAAGGACTAGTATGGGGATGACTCTCCTCTTAAGGAACCAAACTCAATGTTGTACCAACTTAGGTTACCCAGACTATGGCTTTTTTTGATGGCCCTATCCCTTCTAAAGGTAGGAAATTGGTATGAAAAAATATGAGCATGAATATGGTGAGGCTAGGGATTGCTAGGGAGAAGATTGATCTTATGGTTGATGAGGTGGAACTAGGAAAAGTGGATCTCCAAAAGCTCGTAGACCCATCCATGATCATTCTTAGTGATTACAAAAAGGAGGAGAATATGGAAATCCTTAAAAATGTCAGGAATAATCTTTTGGATAATTTTAGATCCATTAAGTCTCATGACACTACTGAGAGGGAGGACTCTATTGTGGGCTCCTTAATTGACATGGTGACTTTCTAAAGGTTGGAAGTCAAGGTGCCTGAGTTGGAAAATAAGGTCAATAGAATTGAGAGCACCCTCAAGAGTATAGTTGATCAAAGATACAAAGTCCTTAAAGCCTTCAATGAGCATATTAAAATCATCATCAACAAGTTGGAGGTAAGCCCTAGAAAGAAGGGCATTGTTACTGTCACTAAAGATCAAGGTACTACTACAAATAGCAAGGGACTATGAGGAGTACCAAATCTAGCATGAGGAAAAAGGCAGAGGGGGCCTCTTTGTACATCAATCAAAATAAGGAAGCTGAAGAGAAGATGGACCAACAGAAGGAGTAGGTAGTAGAGCTAATAAAGAAAATAGGATAAGTCCCATATGAGTTCCTTCTTTTATGGTTTTTTAGTGGTCAGTGTGTTGTCCTTTTGTAGTTAGCCTTTGTTCAATCATTGGCTCCATTTTTTTAGCTATGTTTTGTTGATTTGACTTAATGTTATATCTTTGAATCTAAATGTACAAGGTTTTAGGGGCCTTCAAAGCCTATTTTCCTAATAAAAAATAAGATTCATTAGTCTCTTTCTAAGAAATTCATAAAAAATGAGTTCCATTAAGTTGTGTATCCTTTTTTGAGTTAGAAAGCAATTAGACACAATTAAATCTTAAAACTTGTAAAATTTTAACAAAAGTTCAAGCATTTTTAGGGTGGAACTTTGATGTTCTATCTCTTTCCAAGGACTAAAAAAGATAAACTTTTGAGACATCAGGTATGGGAAGACCAGGGATATTTAAGACAAAGAAGCTAAAAAGATGACGAGTTTACAAGTAATGCCACTTATACAAAAATAAATTGGAAGGACAGATATAGGGGCAACAAAGTGTAATATTGTACATTGTATTTGTAATCTAGGAAAATATTGTTGCAAATGTATTTAGATAAATGATCTCATATTGTAAAGAGAATAAGAAGTTAGATGTGGATGAGTTGTTAATTGGAATTGATTTTCTTAGAGATTGTGATAATGTTTATGCAACGATGAACATTATGCCAATAATATCATATTAATATTGTTGATAGTTGCTTTACAAATGAACATTTATTAAATGAAATCAAAATGGATTAGTAAGAGCTAGCTACCTAGTTGTTAATTAATGTTAATGATTGGGAATAAAGGAAATGACTAGGTTAGTGATAGATAGACTGGTTATCTTAAGTCTTGTGATTATGATGTCGATATGGAGAAAGAAGGAACCTAGGAATACTTGATTTGATGTTTTAAAATGAACCAATAATTGAAAGAGTCCATGTTTAATAAATCCATGTTTATGTTTTTATGACATGTTTCATTGGTGTATCTTAATAGTTAGCTATTTAATAATTACATTGCAAGTAACTACACAAGGAAACTATGTGAGGACTTTGGACCTGTTGGTTAATCCATATTCTTGTTATATAAGCATTAGATTAATATTGCAATATAGTTTTATTCTTCTTTCATACAATGTAATTATTTTATGCATATATTGACTTAAGTAATCATAACCATGTATAAGGAAGTCATAGTATTTGTCAAAGAAATTACACATTTGATTTGAGTAGATTAGTATTGTCCTATTTGGCTTGTAAGTGAGGCATTTACAAAAAAACATTTAATTATTGCACAATATTTATTCCTTCTTTTAAAAAATAAAGAAAATAAATATTTTTGTTATTAATTTTTTCTTAAGAAAAATAAATTGAAAGACCAAGAGCTTTGATACAATAGGAGTCCCTACCAAATGCAAGATAGAGCATTTTTTGCTTAGTTAGGTATACATCAAGTTTATATTTAGATATTGCATTTAGAGATACTTTAGTATTAAACTCACATGACTTTGTTTCTATAGATACTTTTGTCAATTGTAGGTCAAACTTATTTATGGCTTTATTGCATGTTCATTCTCATTTTTTAGCCAAATGTTGGTCCTCATCTTGTACATACCAATAAAATTAAAGTGTAATGAAAAATCAATAGATATATCAAGTACTTTTATGATCTAGATCGCTACTAGGTCCTGTACAAAATAATAGAGAACTTAGATATTTATTCTTTATAGTGATAAAAAGTACTAGATTTTTTTTTTTAAAGCTGAATATTTCGTTGAATATTAGTATAAATTTATGTTCAAAATGCACACATTGATGTTTTGACCATTACCAATATCAACACTCTAATGTGGTGAAAACAAAACTCAATTTTTTTGCTTCCTAAGTTTAGATGTATTTTCTATTAATTGTAAATTGCCAAACATTGTAACATCAAAAAAGTTGTATATTATTGTAATGTAATCTACTCGATAGAGTTTGGTCAAGAAAAATTATACTCCATTGCAAGCTATGACTACTAAGGTTCGTTGTGCAAGAAAAAGTCCAAATATTCCACTGCAAGCTATGAATAGAGGTGCTTTGTCTACACAAAAAGATGTGAGTAAATCACAATATGAGACTACTATCTTCCAACATCAACGCAAATTTTAAAAGAAAGTAACAAAGTTTGTTGTTATAATAATACTTAATGAGAAGCATTCCAAGTTAACCATCAAATTTGAAGGTTGGGTTATGAACTTGACCCCATTATTTTATTTGGGCACATGACCCAAACATGCAAGGGAAAAGCACACAAGAGATTTGGATTGTCTATTTGAGCTATGTGAAATGGCTGATAACTCTAAGATAAAATAAAATTAATACCTTCGTAGGTGTTCTTATTGGAGCGAAGGATTAATTTAATTTAATTTTATTAAATTACCCTTACTCCCTTCTTAATATTTCCCTTTATAAAAATGCATTCCCATTTAATAGTTAAATATTAATTATTAAATGTCATTTACCTCTTAGGGTTTCCCTTTTAAGTTTTATGATCTCCTTCTATAAGGATTGATCAATTGTAAATTTTAATTCATTCTTTTAGTTTGATAATATTTTCTTCCATATTTTTAGAGCTAAGCCCTTGCCTTATCTTTTTCTTTGTTTCTCTATGATAGGTTCTTGCATGCAGGTGTTCTTCCGACTTTGTGGATTTGCATTGCTCAAATCCTTCATAGTATTAGAGTCATATCTATTGTAGCTTGTTCAATATTTTCAAGAAAGTAGGAACGAGGTTTGGTTGGATCAAATCTGGTATTTTTTGTTATTTTTTGTGCAAATAGGAGGTTCTTTGAAAATTAGAGCTCTTTGAGTCAAAAAGGACATCACATTTTGATTCAAAGGACGTCAAAACCCCTAATTCATAAAATTTGTCAAATTTGGACAATGTTAACCTGAGAAGATTTTTTTTTTGCATACTAGGGTTGTACAACCCTAGGATGCAATCCAAGAAGGTGATTGTAGTTTTTTTTAAATTAAAAATTAAAAAGGCAGCCTCAAATCTGTTGCAGATATTGCAACCACGTAGCAGTTAATATCTACTATAGTGGTTAACTAACTATGTGGGGGTCAGACCATGTTGCTTGCAATTTAACCGAACACCTTTGGTAGTTCAACAAATCTCCATCACCCTCCAACCACCTCATCCCAACCTTTTCCGACATCGCATTTTCTACACCCAACCTCCTCTGATCTCGATGCCCAAGCTTTGTTCCTGCTCCACAACTATCTTGCAATCACGTAGGAGACCTAAGGGCTAAGTTTTTAGCTCCTTTGGTAATTTTTCGAGGTTTCAAAATATTTTTTGCACTTCCAGAGGCCCCGTTGGGTTTTTGGCTCTATCTTGAGCATACTGTATCATTTTTAAGAAAAAAAAATATCGTAAAAAAGTTGGTTCCAAGACAGACGTGACGGTTAAGGTATTTTTTAGAATTTTTTCTAGTTTGGTAACTTTTTTTTTGCTCGAAGTCAAATGATGTTTTCTACCTTTCAGGGGGCATAACTTGCTCATTTTAGCTTTTTTTTCTAATACAAAAGAAGCATTAAAAAGCTCTTCTCAAGTACTATCTAGATTCTTTGTTACTTTCATCAATATTTTTCAAAGGTACATGTAATTGACATAGGGAGGGATAAAGAACTAGGACCAAAGGCACACCTAGCTATCCAAACCACCTTGCAAGAGTTAACACAATGGAAACACAACACAAAGAACAACAACCAAAGGAGGAAGAAAAGAAAACTCTTTTATTGATTCATCAAATAATCAACATACATGCCTAGCTATAAGGCCTTTTGGGTTACAACCAATTACAAAATACATTCAAGATCCATGATCTAGCTTCAAATTTAGATTTTTAGACACATATGCTTCCCACCCTGAAATCCTCTAAGTTTCCCCTAAGACTCAATCTAAAACCTCCTTAAATACTTGTGCAGCCACAAATTGGCCTATCACAAAATTAAACCTTACCTTAAATGCATGGCCAACCACAATTTGACTCGCATAAAATATTAACTACTAATACAAAAATTAAATACACACAAGGTTAGCCCAAATTGGAACTAGACATAAAAATCTCTATCAAAGAAGGACCAAGAAAACAAATGCTAACACTCGGCATTGCTTGGAACATATAAGAACACTTGGCACCAACAAGTTCACTCGGCACATGAAGGAACACTCGGTCAACACAAGATTGCTACAGTAACTTGACATCCACTAGAGCTATAGTAATTTGACATCCACTAAACATCATGGCATCAACATGAAATTTGGAAACCACTGGCACTCGGCTCCAACATGCAAAATGAAAAAAGATGAGCAAGATAACAAGGCAACCCAGGATGCTCTTGCATTAGACAACCAAGGTTGAAAGAAATGATTCTCCTAAATCATTGTGATGTCACAACCTAAGATGATTGAGAAATCCATGAAGCATCTTCAATAGGTCTATTCTTCCACTTCACCAAATATTCATAGTAATATTTTCCTCTTGTGCTCTTGATAACTCTCTGATTCAATATATGTTCAACTTCTTCAATCTGCTTCTTAGGATAATCTTTTGATACAAAAACTTCATCATCTGACTCATGATACTTATACAAATCAAAAACATTGAATATAAGAGATATATCCATGTTATTAGGTAACTTAAATTCATAAGAATTACCATTGTAAAACTTCTTCATCTTCATCTTATTATATGTTCCAACAAGAAATCTTCCTTTCCTCAAATGAACCATCACCTCATCACCAACTTCAAAATAATGATGTCTTCTAGAATTTTCAACATTCTCCTTATACTTTTGATTGCCTTTTTCCAACCTCAACTTTACTTCCTTATGCAAAGGCTCCATAAAATCAGCAAATTCTTCCCCTACAGTGCTTCTCTTTTCTTCACTAGCACCATCTCTCAAATCTAATACACCTTTGAGCTACATTCTAGTAATAATCTCAAAAGGTGTTTTCCATGTACTCCTTATTCACAGAATTATTATATGCAAACTTAGCTTGTGGCAACAACACTTCCCAATTACTTGGCTTGTCTCCAACTAAACATCTCAACAAATTATCCAAGCTTCTATTCACAACCTCTATCTGTCCATATGTCTATGGATGGAATGTAGAGCTAAACTTCAACTTAGTACCCATCTTCTTCCACAAAGTCTTCCAAAAATAACCAACAAATTACTTATTGTCTCTGTCAGAAATAATACTTCTTGGTAATCCATGCAATCTCACAATCTCTTTAAAGAAAAGTTCAATAACATGATCAGCATCTGATGTCTTCTTATATCGTATGAAATGAACCATCTTAGAAAATCTATCCACAAAAACAAATATAGAATAATACCCCTTCATTATCTTAGGAAATTTAATAAAAAAATCCATACTAATGTCACTCCAAGGTTTCTCAGGAACAACAATAGGTATATACAAACCAATATTCTGACTTACTTTTTTTTTTAATTTGACAAACTCCAGAACTCTTTACAAATTTTTGAACATCCTTATACATGTGTGGCCAATAATACTTATCCTTCAAAAAACTCAATGTTTTATCAATTCCAAAGTGTCCAACCAATCCACCACTATGCTTTTCCTTAATCAAATTCAACCTCATTAAACTTCTAGGAATACACAACTGAATACCTTTGAATAACATATCTTCTTGACTAAAATACTCATCATACTTACTTATGTAATCTGTTAGATTTTGCGCTCTACACTCTCTCCACACCTCAGAAAAATCAAGGTCAGTATCATACAACTCTTTCATGTCATTCAAACCAAGAACTTCAACCTTCATCTTAGCCAATAAAGAATGTCTTATGCTCAAATCATCAATAACTCTTTTAGTAACTCCAATCTTATGCTTAATGAGAAATGTGAAACTTTGCAAGTGCTCAACCCACTTCATATGTCTCTGGTTCAATTTATGTTGACTTCCCAAGTATTGTAAAGCTTTATGATTAGTATACAACACAAACTCCTTAAGAATCAAATAACATCTCCACTTCTTTAAGGCTTGAACAATAGCATAAAACTCTTGATCATACACATAATACTTCCTTTTAGAATCATGTAATTTTTTGCTAAAGAAAGCAATAGGTTTACCTTCTTGACTTAATACAGCTCCTATTGTACTACCACTTGCATCACATTCAACTTGAAATACCTTATTAAAATTAGGCAAAGCCAATATAGGTACAACCTTTTGTTCCAAAGTCTCAAAACTCTTATCAGCTTCATGTGTCCACTTAAATTTTTTTTTTTTATCTCCTCTCATTGGCTCAGTCATAGCATTACAAACAGAACTGAAATTCCTTATAAACTTTTTGTAAAAACTAGCCAAACCATGAAATGATCTTACCTCACCCACATTCTTAGGTGCAAACCATTCCAAAATTTCTTTAACCTTCTCAAGATCCATCTTCAAACCATCAACTAAAATCACAAATCCCAAATACACAATCTCCTCTTACATAAAAGAACACTTCCTCAAGCTAATCACTAACTTCTCCTCCTTTAATCTCTACAATACTTGTCTAATAGGCTCAAAATTTTCTTCCATAGTCTTATTGAATATCAAAATGTCATCCAAATTAGCAATCACAAACTTACCCAAAAATCTTTCCAGAACTTCATTTATCAACCTCATGAAAGTACTAATTGCATTAGTCAAACCAAAAGGCATAACCAACCATTCATACAAACCATCTTTTGTTTTAAAACCAATCTTCTATTCATCACCTTCTCTACTTTTGATCTGATGATAACTACTCTTCAAATCAATCTTGGTAAAATACTTTGCCCCACTCAAACAATCCATTATGTCATCCATCATCCGCATAGGAAACTTGTATTTCATTGTGATCTTGTTAATAGCTCTGGAATTAGTACACACTCTCCATTCTCCATTCTTTTTAGGTGCTAATACAGTAGGTACAACACATGGACTCAAACTTTCTCTATTCAAACCTTTCTGCAACAACTCATGCACTTGTTTGTTAAGTTCTTCATTCTCTATAGGTGTCAATCTATATGGTACTTTTTTCGAAAAACTACATCCAGGAATCGGATCCATACAATGATTTATGTTTCTCATTGGAGGCAAACCATTAGATATATCTTCTACAACAATATCCTTGTATTCATTCAACAAATTTTTAATTTATCAGTTTTTGTTGCTCAGTCACTGTTGTTTTCTGTCACTCGGCTACTATTGGTACAACTCAGCTTCCTAGGAATTATAGCAAAGCATTCTTGATTCTTCTCATTTCCTTTTCAAATTATTTTCCATTCACCATACAAATTTTTATAGTAGTACAATTAACCTCATCTGTACTCTCAATCAAAGGAAACAATATTTTCTTTCTCCCATTCACCCAAAGATTATATTGATTCAATCTTCCATCATGTACAACATTTCTATCATATTGCCAAGGTTTACCCAACAAAATATAAAAACAATCCATAGGCATAATGTCACACAAAACTTCATCAAAGTTATGTCCAATCTTGAACTTCACAAAGCATAGCTCACTTACCAATATATTATGCTCATCTTTGATCCATGAAACATGATAAGGTTTAGTATGTTTCAAGCTCTACAATTGCAACTTTGTAACCAACTCTTTTGATGCAAAATTTGTAAAACTTCCACTCTTAATGATCACCTTGAAACATTTTCTATCCATCTTACATTTGGTCTTGAAAAGGACTCTCCTTAAAATATGTTTCTCATCACTTCCCTTATTACATAAGGTTCTTCTCACCATCATATTTTCTCCAACCTAAAGTCCACTTCGTGAACCCTCATCATCTCCTTGAATCATAGCATGTATATTACCTTTCCCACTTTCAAATGATCTACACTCAAAGGATCTATGTCCCTCTTTACCAAACCTAAAACAATTACCATGAAAACCACCTCTAGAATAAGAATTACCTCTTCCTCGATAAGAATTACCACCTTTCCATTCGGTCTTGTCTTTGTCATCATTCTTTCGTTCAGATTTTCCCTTATCTTGCATAGAATTATTAGATCTCCCACTTTCACCATAAGATCTTCCTCCACCTCTCTAGAATCTACCACCTCTACCTCTTTGTCTTTGCTCATGCTTTCTTTGTCAAGAAATCCTCATCTTTCAAGGCATATTGGTATGCTTCCTCCACACTTTCCAATTTCACAAAACTTATCTTATGTTGAATTCTAGATCTCAATCAATTCAGATACCTTGAAATTTTCTCAACATCATCATCCACATGTCCAAATCTAATGTCCAATCTATAAAATTCCTTAAAATACTCCTTCATAGTCATGTCTCTTTGTCTCAAATTTTGCATCTTTCTCAATAAACTAACTTGGTAATCAGCAAGAAGGAACTTGTTCTTCACTTTTTTACCATCTTCACCCAAGTTGTGATCTTTTCTTTTCCTCTCCTTTGTCTATCAGTTTGCAAATTCTCCCACCACAGTGAAGCGTGACCTTTCAACCTAGTAACTACAATTTTCACCATCCTATTATCAGGAGTGTTTTAATACTCAAAGAACTTCTCCATATTAGAGATCCAATCCAACACAGGATTAATATCCAATTTTCCATTATAAGGAACAAATTATAGAATAGATTTTGAATGCACCCTAGAAAATACTCTCAACAATCTTGCTTCATCTTGATCTTCGTTAAGTTCTGGATTAGGGTTTGGTGCTACTGCTTCATCATCACTTACATCATTAAGATGTGTTTCTCTCCTCTAGGTTGTCTCTATAACACCTAATCTATCTGTAATTTATCTCAATGTATCTAATATTGCATTATCAGCATTTCCTCTACCTCAAACAATCTTTAAAAATCAAGTTCTTGCAAGATCATAACCCTCTGCAAGCTATAGGTCAAATCTGCAAATTTGCAATCCTACATCCAAATTCAGTTAAGGTTCTACACGATCCAAACTTCACAAGGATGAACCTCTGCTCTGATACCACTTGACATAGGGAGGGATGAAGAACTAGGGCCAAAGGCACACCCAGCTATCCAAACCACCTTGCAAGATTTAACATAGCAGAAACACAACACAAAGAACAACAACCAAAGGAGGAGGAAGAGAAAATGCTTTTATTGATTTATCAAATAATCAACATACATGCCCAACTATAAAGCCTTCTGGGTTACAGTCAAATACAAAATACATTTAAGATCCATGATCTAACTTCAAATTTAGATTTCTAGACACATATGCTTCCCACCTCAAAATCCTCTAAGTTCACCCCAAAACTCAATTCTAGACCTCCTTAAATACTTGTGTGGCCATAGGTCAGCCTATCACAAAATTAAACCTTACATTAAATGCATGCACAACCACAAGTCATCTCACATCAAATATTAAATACCAATACCAAAATTAAATACATGCAAGGTTGGTCCAAACTGAAAGTAGACATAGACAACTCAATCAAAGAAGGACCAAGAAAACAAATGCTAACACTCAACATTTCTCCAGGAACACTTGGCACCAACAGGTTCACTCGACACATGAAGGAACACTCGGTCAACACAAGATTGATAAAGTAACTCAACATCCACTAGAGCTACAATAACTCAGCATCCACTACAATTATAGTAACTTGGCATCCACTGAATAGCTTTGCAACAACAAAAAAATTGGAAACCATTGGCGCTCAGCTCCAACATGCAAAATGAACAAAGATGAGTAGGATAGTTCAAGGCAACCTAGCATGCTCTTGCATCACTAATTCTCAAACTGAAGCTTTTTTACTCTTTTCTTGTATGTGCATTCCTTCTAGAATCTAGGGTTCATTTTTTTGCATTGTGGGGGGTATTTTATATTACTGTTTATGTTATTTACATTAGTAAACCAGAAATTTTTCAAAAAACAATCAAACACCTTCTAAAAAAATGGTTGAGACCTCTTCTTTTCTATAACTTTTGACCCCTCATAACTATCCAACATGGAAGTCCTTAAT